>PVHT021183527.1:6786558-6816579 GCA_004024745.2 Catagonus wagneri | reverse complement strand
AAAAAAAAAAGAGAGAGAGAGAGAGAGATTACATCGTGATACCACATTTCTGTTTTCCACTCTGTATCACCAAGTTACATCACAAGCACCAGCTGGCCAATTCTAACAGGGTCTTTGTCCCACTGAGGTTATTTATAGGCTCCCCATGGTTCTGTTTTTGCAAAAGAAGGGCCCTCCCCGAACCTCTCCCTTGATCAGTGCACCCCCAAACAAGTGACTGATATGGACCCCTCTGGTACTAACAGATCAGTATGCCAACCCCCAGCAGCTGCAGCATCTGCCCACCCCTTCAGGAATGTCCATTGCCCACTTGAGGGAACTCCCAGTGACACTACTGGTGGTTCTCCCACTGGATACTAATGTCTGTCCCAGGAGGCTGCTCTGGAAATCTGCAAAGAGCCAGCAAACCCTGAGGTGTGTGCAGAAGGGGGAAGAACAGCTGCCTCACACCCCTGGGCTATGTTGTGTCACTTGGGCCTTGATGCAACTTCTCAAAAAGCTTTTACAAAGAGAGCACTGGCAGCCTCTGGCCCTGTTCCTCTCTCTCTCTGAGGCTCCAACCCAACAAAAGGGGCTAGACTGGGATTGGTTCTGACCTCCCCTCCCTCCATCCTTTGTTCTTATTCCATTGTCTAGCATCAGGTCCCTTCCTCTTTGAGCCAAAAATCCAAAAGCCCCCAGAAACAGGTCAAGCAAATGTAGAGGCTTTCTCATATATGTCATCAGCCAGACACAGACTCCCACTGTGACACTGAAAACTGCCCCTCAGAATTAAAATACTGGAATCAAAAGAGCAAGTCTGCAGCTCTGTTCTCATTTTACCACTTGGTCAGTCATCCTTTCCTTTTCTGAATGACCTGTTCCAATTTCTAAAACTCTCAACTTTTGATGGCCTGTTGTTGATCATGTTTTCCCTTCCTTCCTTTTTCTGTTTTTTTTTTTTTTTTTAGGGTTGCACCCACAGCATATGGAAGTTCCTGGGCTAGGGGTCCAATTGGAGCTTGCTGCCGGCCCACACCACAGCCACAGCAAGGCCAGATCCAAGCCACATCTGTGACCTACGCCTTAGTTTGTGGCAATGCCAGATCCTTAACCACTGAGTGAGGCCAGTGGATACCAGCTGGGTTCTTAACCTGCTGAGCCACAACAGGAATGCCCCTCCTTCCTTTCTTTATTGCTTTTGTTCTTTATCTTAATCTATCAAATAGCAAAAGTCCCATTTCCAAAGGCTTATTTCTTAGACCCTGATATACTTTCAACTTGATCTATGTTGGGATGTTGGCCATATCTAATTCTCTGTGCCTTGGTTTTTTCATCTTTAAAGTGGGGATATAAATACCTACCCCTATATACGTGTGTAAAGCTCCAGGTATAATACAAAGCGCTTAAGTGTTTGATGAACAGTAGCAGTTGATACTATATGAACTTGGTTTACATATACATGAGATATATAGTTATATATAATAAATATGAATACACATATCTGAAATGATTACCACAATAGTTACCACATTTATCAGTTCAGTTATCTTTTGTGTGTGTGCATGTGATGAGAATATTTAGGATTTACTCTCTTAGCAACTTTCAAGTATTGTTAACTATTGTTAACTATGGTATTATTAACTATAGTTACCAGGCTGTAATTAGATCCCCAAACTTATTCATCTTGCAACTGGAAGTCTGTGCCCTTTGATCAACATCTTCCCATTTCTCCTATCCCCCAGTCCCTGGAAACCACCAAACTATGTTTCTATGAATTGGGCTTTTTTTGAGTCTACATATAAGTGAGATCATTTGGTATCTGCCTTTCTCTGACTTACTTTACTGAGCATAATGCCCTCAAGGTCCATCCATGTGGTCACAAATGGCAGGATTTCCTTCCTGCCATTTTTTATGACTGAATAATATTTCAGTATACGTGTGTATAAGTGTGTATAGATAGAGATACAGAGCTATACTTCACATTTTCTTTGTCCCATTCAGCCATCAATGGACACTTAGATTGTTTCCAGGTCTCAGTTCATATAAATAATTCTGCAATGGGGAGTTCCCATCGTGGCTTAGCAGAAATGAATCTGACTAGTATTCATGAGAACGCAAGTTTGATCCCTGGCCTCGCTCAGGAGGTTAAGGATCTGACGTTGCCATGAGCTGTGGTGTAGGTCACAGATGTGGCTCGGATCTGGCATTGCTGTGGCTGTGGCGTAGGCCAGTGGCTATAACTCCAATTCAATCCCTAGCCTGGGAACTTTCATATGCCACCCTAAAAGGATACACACACACACACACACACACACACACACACACACAAAAAGAAAGAAAGAAAAGAAAAAGAAATAATTCTGCAATGAACATGAGGGAGCAGATAGCTCTTCAAGATAGTGATCTCATTTCCTTTGGATAAATACCCAGAAGTGGAATTGCTGGATCATACGTAGTCCTAGTTTTAGGTTTCTAGGAACTTCCATACAGATTCCACAGTGGTTGCACCAATTTACATTCCCACCAACAGTTCACAAGGTTTCTCTTTGTTCCACATCCTCTCCAAACAGCCATTCCAAAAGGCGTTAGGTGATATCTCATTGTGGTTTTGATTTGCATTGCTGTTTTGATAACAGCCATTCTAAAAGACACACAAAGTGATATCTCATTGTGGTTTTGACTTGCATTTCCCTCATGATTAGTGATGATAAGCACTTTTTGACGTACCTGTTGGCCCAATAAACATTTGGAAAAATGTCTATTCAGTTCCTCTGTCCTTTTTTTCTTTTTTGCTTCTTAGGGCCACACCCGCACATATGGAGGTTCCCAGGCTAGCGGCCAGCCTACACCACAGCCACAGCAATGCCAGATCTGAGTGGTGTCTGCGACCTATACCACAGCTCATGGCAATGCCAGATCCTTAACCCACTGAGGGAGGCCAGGGATGGAACATGCGTCCTCATGGATCCTAGTCAGATTCGTTTCTGCTGCACCACTACGCGAACTCCTGGTTCCTCTGTCCATTTTTAACCTTTTTTTTTTTTTTTGCAATTGAGTTGCACGAGTTCCTTATATATTTTGGATATTGATCTCATCTTTGGATATATGATTTGCAAATACTTTCTCCAATTCTGTAGGTTGCCTTTTCATTCTGTTGATAGTTTTCTTTGCTGTTCAGGAGCTTTTTGGTTTGATATAATCCCACATGTTTACTTTAACCTTTTATCACTTGTCGCTTATGGTGTCATTTCCAAAAAAAACTTGTAAAATCATTGTTAAGGAGGTTTTTCTCTGTTTTCTTCTAGGAGGTTTATAGTTTCAGGTCCTATATTTAGGTCTTTAATCCATTTTGAGTTTTTTGTTTGTTTGTTTGTTTTTTTGGTTGGTGGCCTGCAGCAACTTGATGTGGGATCTCAGTTCCCAGACCAGGGAAGCAGTAGTGAAAGTGCGGTCCCATAATTTTAAAAAATTTTTAAAAATTGAAGTATAGTTGATTTACAATGTACAGCAAGGCAATTCATTCATTCACAATATTTTTATGTTCTTTTTCAGATTCCCTTCCATTACAGATTACAAGCTATTGAATATAGTTCCTTGTGCTATAAGTACGTCCTCGTTGGTTTACCTGTATTATATATAGGAATGTGTACCTTTTAATCTCAAATTCCTAATTTATCCCTCCCCATCCTTTTCCCCATTGGTAACCATAAGTTTGTTTTCTTTCTTTTTTTTAAAAGCTGTACCTGTGGCATATGGAAGTTCCCAGGCTAGGGGTCTAATTGGAGCTGCAAAGCTGCAGCTGCCAGCTTACGCCTACACCACAACTACAACAACCCTGGATCCCAGCTGCATCTGTGACCTAAGCTACAGCTGTGGCAACATCAGGTCCTTAACCCGCTGAGCCAGACCAGGGATCCAGTACTCATCCTCACCCTCTTAACCTACTGAGCCACAACAGGAACTCCCCATAAGTTTGTTTTCTATGTCTGTGAGTCGAGTTAATTTTTGTGAGTGGTTATTTGAACTAAAAAAAAAAAAAAAAATCATCTGGGACAATCTTAGCCATTTCACTCAGCTATTATCCAGCTAAATGCTACTGAACAAATACCACCTCTCCTGGAAGCATCACTACTTGTAACAGTCTTTCTTCGAGCCACAGCTTTATGTTATTTTAGTCCTACCTTTTGCAAAGGTACGTTTATATTTAACTCTTCCCTCCTTCATCAGGACTCTTCCCAATCTCTGAGAAAACAAGACTTTCTTGGAAGTGATTCATTATTTCGACCATTCATTCAAACATTCACCGAGAACCAGACACTGGGTGGATGCTGAGGATGCAACAGGGAGCAAACAGCAAAACAGTTCAGGGCTTTCGGTCTGAGAGGTGTGTACCCGCGTCAAGGTTCTGAAAGGGAATGAAAGCAAGGCCAACCAACCACATGGAGCATCTCACCTAGCAGCTCAGAAAACTTGACAGGGCGTTTCCTGTGACCAAAGTCACTGTGCGAAGGCCTTGATACTGTGAGGAGATTTAGGTCAAGTAAATGCAGAAAGCATGAGGATTCACGCAGACAATGAGTGAACGCGATCCAAGTCAGCAAGTAAGCAAGCCAAACTCCCCAAAGAAGCACACACCACAAGTTTCGCAGACTCCATTTTGGCCTGACGGGTTAGCAGGTGAATCTGTCGAAAGGGCAGTGAACCCCAATCTCCAGCGGCTACGGGGACCGACTGGGCGCTGCCCGGATGGGGGCCGCCAGTTAGGGTCCCGCCCGCCGCTATCCCGGGTCGGGCGTCTCCTCTGGGCTCTGGAGCCGCGGCGCCCAGGTGTCCAGGGGGGCCGGGAACTCGCCCAGCCCCGACCTCAGGGCGAGGCCGGGGCGGCGGGGGTGGCAGCCCCGCCCCGGGAGAGGCGGGCCGGGCCGGGCGTATTTGAGGCGCGGAGCCACCGCCCCGCTAGGACACTACCACCTCTGCGCAAGCCACCCCTGCGACGAGCGAGCGAGTGTCTAGGCGTCTGGTGAGAGGCGCGGGGGGCCGGGACTGGGACGGGAACCAGCCTGCCTGCGGCTGCGGCCGGGCACGGCGAGACGGGCAGGGCGAGAGCGCCCGGGCACTGCTCGGTGCGCGGCCCCCTTTGGAGGGCTGGGCGGGAGCCGCGGACGGGGAGCCGAGGGCCGCGGTGTGGGACCGCGTCTGTCCTCGAAAGAGGAGTCGAGAGACTCTGGAAAAGTTAGCAACGCCTTACAAAGACTCACCTGTACGTCCTCGCGGCCTGCGGGGGTGTCTGCGGACGCTGCCCGGGCTCAGGGCACCTCAGCGGCTACGGAGACGCTTATTTTCCGCGTCGCGCCCTCCAGCCTCCAGCCGCCGGCGATGCCTGGTGGGCGCGCGCGCAGCCTCGCAGCAGTTCGCCCCAGCTGCGCGTGAGAACAGGTTCCCCTGCCCCCGCCCCCAGCAGTACTGCCCTGTTACTCTGTCGGACCGCTCCTGCTGCCCCGGCCTTGGCTGTCGGCCACTTGATCTTGCTGTGGGATGCGAATGAGCTGTGCTACCAGGCCAACGGTATCAGGGGCTGCGGCCTCTCTCTGGATGCTGATCCCGGGGAAAAAAAAAAAAAGTTCTGCCCTAAGGCTTGAGTGGGCATGTGCCCAGCTTGGCAAAGTCTGCACACCCTCGGTTTTTGCAAATTAGCGATTCGTCCCTGCCCAGGTTGAAGCACTAACGTTCTCAGATCTGTGCCGGAGATAGGTGGGGTGTGACAGAATGTTGGTGCAAGTGTGCAGAGGACTAGCCAGGGTGGGGGTTGGGGAGGGCTTTTAAAACCGAATTGTGAGTTGCCCAAATAAAAGCACTAAAATGCATCCACTTTGAGGAGTAGGAGCTAGAAACACAGGGGTTGACGCTGTGACTTAGATTTCAGGTCAGCCCCTAAAGTGGGGGGTTCCTATTCCAGATATATGGAATGTTTGTAAAGTGATTCCTGGGAGTTAGGTTGCTGGATAATGAGGATGGCTGGACCTCAGTGACCCATCCTGTTTCTAGGATTCTGGAAAAGGAATGGAGGACAGGCTCGTTTAGTTCTAGATAAAATGAGAGCAATAAAAACTGACCATTTGGCACAGAGCATGAGAGAAAATTTTACCATCTTCCAAAATTCTGACTCATTTGCCTCAAGTGTATAAAATTTGTCTTTCATACTATGGAAATTTTGTTTCCGTAAAGGTTAAAGTTCGATAATAAAAATTGGAGTCCCCTGGTGGCTCAGCAGGTTAAGGTTCTAGCATTGTTACTGCTCTGGCTCTAGTCACTTCTGTGGCAAGGGTTTGATCCCTGGCTCAGGAACTTCCACATGGCCAGGGGTGCCCCCCCAATTAAAATAAATGAATAAATAAAAATTAATTTTCCACAACAGTCTCCTTTTCAGGCATGGACTTTGAATCCCTAGAGTCTTTCATTCCTTTGATGTCTATGACTCATCCTTGATCTATAGGAGACTAGAGCTGCATCCTAAATTAATAATGTGAGGGGATTACATTTAGAATCAACACTCCATATTCAGGGGAGAAGTATGATGATGATTCTGCAATGTTTTGAGCTTAGAAATATTAGGATTCCTCACTAGGTTACATAAATGGCAGAAGGGGGGGCTGCCTATATATTGACCCCAAAAGCTAGCTTTTCTTTTTTTAAAGAAATAGGCAAATCTCACTCTGTTGAGGCATCCTTTATCAATGATAATTTTTCTTTTTTTATTTTTATTTTTTTATCTTTTTGCCTTTATCTAGAGCCGCATCCGCGGCATATGGAGGTTCCCAGGCTAGGGGTCTAACAGGAGCTGTAGCTACTGGCCTTCGCCACAGCCACAGCAACGCGGGATCCAAGCCGCGTCTGCAACCTACACCACAGCTCACGGCAACGCCGGATCCTTAACCCACTGAGCAAGGCCAGGGATCGAACCCGCAACTTCACGGTTCTTAGTTGGATTGGTTAACCACTGAGCCACTAAGGGAACTCCCAATGATAATTTTTCTATGTCACAAATATACAGAAGTACTTTATAAAGGATTTTTATTTACTGCTAGTGAGATCAAAAAGCCAATATTGGTCCCACCTATTACGTAGATAACTTTTGCCCTAGAACCCTCATCAGCCAGACTCTACATCTTATCTGCAACAGAGATCTATATTCATATTGTAAAACTTGAGACTTTCATGTAACCTTAAATACCAGTTGGCTTGTAAACCTCATGTACCTGAGACTCATGGTAACTGATCTAAAATATAGCCTCTTTTTCTTGTGATAGTTTGGGACACAAGCTTCTGTTGAGGATAGCTAGTTAACATTTTGTGTCTAGTGCCCAAACTGGTTCTTCTCATTCAATTCTGAATGGTAAGCCTGCCAGGGCAGTAATTCCAATTTGCTGCTGACTAAGTGTCATGTGTTCTCTCTTGACTGATACTCAGCTTTTCATAAGGGAAAACAATCGGTAACTGAGAGGCACAAAGTAACTTTACCTTCCTTGATTCTGAGGAACTATGATGAAAATGGAATCCTAGTAAAGGATCAGTTTTCTTTATTCTAACTCAGCATCAATGAATTTGGCTTTAATTAGGGGCCTTTCTAAATCCCTGTTCTGTGTTTCAGTATGGCAAGGAAGTAGACCGCCTCTCCTGTTCTTTGGAGAGAGTATGGGCAGTGCTTGGGGTTCCAAGGAAATACGGTCATGATCTGCTTCCCTTACCAGCTTGTGTAAAGCTTGGGGCCCTTTGTGGACAGAAATTTCAGAAGTGCTCCTGGGAGGCCAGGCAACTGGATTAATTGCTAGGTGGGCCTAGAATAGCATAGTACAGTGGATAGCCACCCTTTATTAAAGAGGAAAGCTACAATTATCAGCTGATTAAAATGATCTGTGTTCTTACTCATGTTTACCTTATTCCAGAGTTACACTGAACTACTTCCTGTAGGTTTTTCCCAGCATAAAGTCTCAGGTAGTATTTCCTCTATGTATTTGTTTGTCTTTAATGTAGTGTTTCTTCTCCGGCTCTTCAAAGTTCTGATTCTGGGAATGCCAGGATAGAGTTCACATACCTATAGTACTGTAGAATGGAACTTTTTTTTTCTTTTTTACGTTTGATCGTCTCTTTATATATAAACTATTCATCAGAAAAAAAAAATTGTTTCCAGTCAAGTAAGGAAGATATTTATCCAAATAAATTTTTTAATTTTTTTTAATTGTTCTTTTCATTCTTAAGATCTAAGGTTTCTAACCTTGAGTTCAAAAGAACATTGAAAAAAAAAAAAAAAAACATTGGTTGGAACCCTTTTCACCAGAGATCTGATGGTTGGGAGTTGACATAATCAAAACAATGCATACCTAATTTTTGGAAAAGTACTTGATCAGTTTAAATGTGGTTATAATTAGCCAAGTGACTGTGCAAAATGGCATCCTTATGTTCAATATCATTGCATACCGAATGAGTCACCCAGCTAGTTTTCTGACAAAAACATGACCTTTTTTGTTTTCAATTTCAGCTTGTTATGACGTTCTGAATGAATAAGCCAGAGAATTAATTTCTAAATGAATTAGCACTTTCAAAGGACTATACTTTAAAATTTCACAGTGTGAGGTTTTATGCTAGTATAAAATCAGCCTGAATTAGGAGTGAGAATGCTTGAACCCTAGTCCTTGGCCTGCTAATGACAGAATGGCTTTGGGTCACCATGTTAGCTCTCTGAGCCTCACTTTCCTCACCTCTCAAGTAAGGATATTGACTTTTCCCTGTCAGCCTCATAAGATTATTACCGGCATCAAAATAGGCAAGGTATGTGAAAGTGCTTTGTAAACTGAAAAGCACGCACAAGTACAGGGTGTCATTATTCTAACGGGCTTGTCTAATGTGTCACAACACAATCCAACCTGTCATTGTTGGTGTTATGTGAAACACAGTGGAAATAAAGTGGAATCTGATTTGTTTCTCAAATTGTTTTGCTCTGGAAAATAAACTGAGTATGCTTGAACAGGGACTTTGAAAAGAATAAATGTTCAATTTTGAAAATGCTGTTTATATGTTTCTGGTTGTGATCAGTCTTTAAACACATCTAAGTTTAACTGCAGTTATGTTAATAAGACACATCATGAGCCCAGTGGTACAGATTTAGCTAGTTTGAACAACTGAAACTAACTTTCCGGGGTTTTTTGACCTGCATGTGTACATTTACACAGATACACATGCTAATCAGCCCAGACCAGTGATTCTCAAACCAGGCACAATTTTGCCCTCTTCCCGTCCTCTCCAGAGATATTTGGTAATGTCTTAAAACATTCTGGATGGGAGTTCCTGTCATGGCGCAGCAGTAATGAACCTGACTAGTATCCATGAGGTCTCAGGTTTAATCCCTGGCCCCACTCAGTGAGTTAAGGATCCAGCATTGCCATGAGACATGGTGTATGCCAGCAGCTGTAGCTCCAATTCAGCCCCTAGCCTGGAAACTTCCACATGACACAGATTCGACCCTAAAAAGACAGAAAACATTCTGGATTATCACAACTGGGGTCAGTCCTCCTGACATCATCTGTGTCAAAGCCAAGGATGCTGCTAAACATACTACAGTGCAGGGGACAGCCCCACACTACAAAGTATCACATGTGAAATGTCAGTGGCACTGAGTTTGAGAATAAGCCCGTACACAATGGAGGTATTTAAAAGAAGTGAAAACACAAAGTTATTGCTGAGTCTTTGGTATGTTGCTCAGGAGTGGAAAAAGAATGTGTAATCAAAGGAATTAAGCCTTCTGCCCACTGTCAAGTTCAAGATTGTTTTTTAATAGCATCCAAAATGAGAAGCTTGATTTTCTTGACTTAAGAAATGTCTTTTCTGGAGTTTCCGTTGTGGCTCAGCGGTAATAAACCCGATTAGTATCCGTGATGATGTGGATTCAATCCCTGGCCTCGCTCAGAGGGTCAAGGAGCCAGCATTGCCTTGATCTGTGGTGTAGGTCAGAGATGTTGCTATGGTGTAGGCCGGCAACTATAGCTCCAATTTGACCCCTAGCCTGGGAACTTCTGTATGCTGGGGTGCAGCCCTAAAAAGACTAATAATAATAATAATAATAATAATAATAATAATAATAGAAAATTAATCTATTAAAAAATGTCTTTTCCTTTTCTGTAACAACTCAGGTTCCTCCTATGGTAGCAGCAGTTTCTAGGCAGTAGCAGCTTTTTGGAGAAGGAAGTACAGAGGAACACCCAACTTCTGCTTTTAAAAAATCAAATACTGTGTACTAAATACAGTGAATGTAAGGTAATATTTAACTGTGTTATAAATAACAGCAGAGTAGAATAAAATATCTGATGAATAAATGAAGCACACATAAAGTTCTAGGAGCTCTGCTTGTTTTTTTAACAAAAAAATGTAATATTTTACATTTTTAGAATTGTTAGGTTTGCCGAGGGAGGAATGTGCGAGGCCTAGTTGGTAAAGCAAGAGAGGTTTATTAAGGCATCAGAGGAGCACAGGCTGAGCTCAAGATGGCGCCGGTCCTGACTGTATGGAGCTGCTAGGCTTATAAAAGATCTGTGGCTGGAGTTCATGGGGGGACCTTATGGCAGCAACAATGAAGAAGAGGAGGGGAAGGTTAAGGGAGGGGTAGGGGGTTGAGTCCCATGACAGAGGGCAGTTAATCCTTGTAAGTGGATCATCTATGCATGCAGTTGTTTTCTGTCATTGTTTCTTGCTGCCCAACTTGGGCATCCACATTCTGGAAGCGGTGTCCACAGCAGGTCTCCAAGGTGAACAGCCACATTTGGGGGGTGGGGGGAGTATCTGTCCTGGGAACCTATCAATAACCTATCAAGTAGCAACCATTTTATTGGTTTGTTTCTTCAAATAAATGAGAACTATCGCAAGTAAGCCACTTAAGGAAAAAGATTCTGATTGTTTAAGATGCTGGTAATTTTGGCCATACCCAGGTGATCCTGAGTCAATAAAACCCTAACAGGCCTGAGGAGTCCAAAGCTGCCCTGCTGCCCTCATCACTAGAACACCAGCAGTGGGAGCAGGTGTAAAACATCCTGTTTGGTTGAGGACTTGGCACCTCGGGGCCGGGGGTGGGTGTGGGGACTGTGAGCAGGATCAGCACTGCTATCCTTTGAGGCAGCTTTGGGCAAGGCTAACCCTCTTTTATAGCATCCTACCCAAAATGGTTTCCTCTACATCGTCTGACCTTTTTTTAAAAAAAAAAAAAACTTTTGTTGGTTTTATTGTGGGAGAGATTTCATTTGAAATAACAAGTATTTTTTTTTGAAAGAAAAAAAACGCATCTTGTGCCCATCTTTCCTCTTTATTGCTCCACATCCCAGTCTCACCTTTCCTTCAAGGTTTAGCTCAAACAACACTGTCCTTTCCCCTGTTGGAAGTAATCTTTCCAATTGTGACTTCCCACGGCATGCGATCTGGCACATGGGGTCAATTACTTTCACTTCGTCTGGCCTGTGAGGGGGGCCATACATGTTGACTGACTCCATCTTCAAACCCAGTTGGGAGCCTGCACGGTGCCTGTCCCAGAGGAGGCATAAGTGTGTGCAAATGAAGGACTAAACCAACAACAGCAAGCACGTCTTGTGGGGGGAAGGTGGGGAATGTCTTCCAAATCTCTGTAGGAATCAACCAACTGCTTTCTTCCTAAATCCCAGAGGAGGGCATGGGAACCCTGACCTGTGTTCACCAGGGAATGGGACGTGGCCGATATTAATGCACTGAACACTTTTTAGGAGGCCGTGGAAAGACAGTGCAGGAAGGAAGGTGAAGGGGGACCAAAGACAAACCAGGACAAACACGTATTACCTAGGAAACTGTTTACTCTCTCTTTTCTGTCTTTTTGTCATTTTAGCGCTGCACCTGTGGTATGTGGAGGTTCCCAGGCTAGGGGTCTAATCGGAGCCATAGCCACTGGCCTACATCACAGCCACAGCAACGCGGGATCCAAGCCCCATCTGCGACCTACACCACAGCTCACCACAACACCAATCCTTAACCCACTTAGTGACGCCGGGGGTCGAACCCGCAAACTCGCACTTCCTAGTTGGATTCGTTAACCACTGAGCCATGACGGGAACTCCGAAACTGTTTACTTTCATTCCTTCCCTCCCACCAGCGGTGCATGGCCTGTTACTCCCATGATTCAGGCCACAGACTCCTGTGATTAGAGTTTAGTTCTGAGTTATACAGGACATGGTAATCCAGGTGGAGCCTGTCTCCGCCCCATTATGAGACATTTTTGTGTCTCCTCACTGTTGACTTAGGTGTATTTGGGGACTAGACTGGCTGTAGATGGACTAGTCCTGCACAGTGAGCTGTTTGTAATGTTAAATTCAGACAGAAACCAGAGAAATCTTTTAGGATCAAATGATAACCTGTGGTTTGTTTTTTTTCTCCTTTCAGGAGAATGGCGGACGGTTTTTCGGTAAGTGCTTTATGTCTGTTTTCCTACCTTCAAGCAGGTTGAGGGTTTTTCTTTGTTTGTTTTTTCTTTTTAATCACCAGAGTTTCCGTCTAACTCTCCCACCACTCGTTAGCTGGAGTCGTGTTTTTCTAGCAACAAATTCAGGAAGAAAGCCAGGCAGAGAGAGGCCTGGGCCTCACTAACAGTAACCCCTTTATTGAAAGGCCTAGGACAGAAGCGGGTGGATTCTGCCGTCAGGAGCTAAGAAATCCACTGAGCAAAGGGCAGTCTCAGCATCCTGGTTTTTTTCTTAAATCCTCTAGTGCCCTCTACCCCTCCTCCCTTCCCAAATGCTAGACTAAGAAGCAGCCAAAATAAATTCCCATTAGTATTCCCAAGTTCCGTAACAGAATGACTCACACCACCTACAGCCATGAGTCTGTTTTCCTAGATCCAGTTTACTTTTCCTCATCAAGCCCTCTGATTATCTCTCCCCCTCCCCCAGGCCCCTGGGCTCCCTTCACAGCCTCACCTTGTTGCCCCAGTACCAGATCTGGGCTGGGGTTCCTGATGCATCAGAGGCTCAGACTGTCAGAGTACCTAGGCGGCACAGTGGGTTAAGGATCCGACATTGTCACTGCTGTGGCGTGGGTTCAGGCCTTGGCCCGGGAACTCCTGCATGCCACAGGCACAGCCAAAAAAAAAAAAAAAGACGCAAAACAAAAAGGGTCAGACAATCCTGATGGGTGATAACACAGCAATCTTGACTGAGTATCACATAAACATCACATTACTCTGCTAAATGCCCTAGGAGACAGGGAGGGAGGAGGCAGTCTCTTCCTGAAGAGAAAGGACACCAACCAACACTGATCCAGCACTTTGCTGGACCCTCCGCAGATGCTGCCTCACTTGTTCATCCCGATAATTGCATGAAATAGATCATTACGCCCTTTTTATAAACAAAGACACTTAAGTCCTATCCAGGTAACGTGATGGCTCTAAGCCTTTGGAGGTTTTGATGGATGGCACTGGATTTCAAACCATGTCCACCTCCCAGGCCCCTCCCTGTGCACAAGGCAGCTTCTCCAGTTCTAGCCTGGATGCCACTAGGTGGTCAGTTACCTGGTCCACTGGTTAGCTGGAGTTGTGCAGCAGACACCCAGCAAAGGGAAGGTCGAGGCAACCAGGGCCAGCTTTTGCAGCTCAAGAGCAGCCTGATTTTGTGATTATTTTCCTCATGTCAGTGAGAACATATGTGCTTTTACATAGAGCATGGCTAGCTCCCAACTTCAGCAACTTTAGGAAAGGCAACCCTAATGATCTGAAATGATGGGAGGCAAGAATAAAGTGATAAAGCAGGTATAATCCCAAAGTCTAATTTTAGTCTTAGGAAATCAAAATTAATAGGTGGGGAAATTTTATTCATAGGAAGTTCATAGCTTCACCCTATCCCTCTAATTCTTACATAGTCCTATTTACCTGAAAATTCTGTTTTTGTGTTTTTCATCCTGTAATTGTTTATGTCTTTCTTTCCAGCTTAATGATGCCTTATCTGGGTCTGGAAACCGAAACCCTCAAGGATGGCCTGGTCCATGGGGAAACCAGCCTGCTGGGGCAGGAGGCTACCCAGGGGCTTCTTATCCTGGCACCTACCCTGGCCAGGGGCCTCCAGGTGCCTACCCTGGCCAGGCACCCCCTGGTGCCTACCCTGGCCAGGCACCTCCAGGGGCCTACCCTGGCCCAACAGCACCTGGTTATCCTGGCCCAGCTGCACCGGGAGCCTACCCTGGGCAGCCGGGTGGGCCTGGCGCCTACCCACCTCCTGGACAGCCAAGTGCTCCTGGAGCCTACCCTGCTGCCGGCCCCTATGGTGCCCCTTCTGGACCATTGGTAAGAGGAGTTAGTCATTTCACATACCTGGATATAGTGATGGGGACACAGCTAACGAAGAATGTAGCAATTGTCTGAAGTGGTGGTGCCATCACTCTGCAGTGCTCTCTGGGCCCTGACCTGCAAAGGGCTTCAGGGAGACTTGAATCTTTCAACTCACTGCTTAGAACCACTGTGCAGGAACTAGCCACAGTGTATGTTGGTCCAACAGAAAAGATTGTTGTTCCTGTTGAGTTTAATCCTGTGGACTGTTAGTATAAAGAGGAGCTAATGCATCTTTTGAAGGCATCTGTAAAGCAGTTTTAATATAAATCAAGTTAATATAAATCAAGTTAAGATCATAGAAATGGGGGGAAGTTTGGGTTGTTATTATTGTTAATAAACACTGGGTACATAACGTGCCAGCTGAGTACCTCTTCATGGACGATCTCACTTAACCCCATAAGCTCCCCATAAGATACTATTGTTAAAAACCACTTTACAGATGAGGAAATGGTACAATAAAGAGTTAAACCACACTCCCATGGCCTTAGAGGAACTCTTTGAGGGACCCATGGTGATCTCATTTTAAATAACCTAAAGAGAATTTTGTGATCTAAGGATTGAATTTTCATTTTATAGTAAAACCCATTTTAACAAATGAATTGTAAGCTTAAAACCCAGCTCTGTGGGACCCCAGACACAGATCCTTCCTTCCTAGATAGTCTAGTTGGGAGAAAAGCTACTGATATGAGGAAATAGTTCGATAGCTGTGTAGGATCAGCCCCTTTCAGGACTGTGATGGCACAGGGAGCATATGATCTGCTTGTAGGTCAGCTTAGAGGAGAGAAGAGAGAGCACTGGGGTCATGGGAGGCTTTGAGTAGAGCTTGGGCCACAGACATGCAGTCAGTGAGGAAGGGGGACGTGGAGGCTATGGAAAGGAAGAGGTGGATGGGAGAGAGATTGCAGAGGGAAAAAACCCAGGATCTAGTGGTTAAGTCTTAGGAAGAGGTGGATGGGGAGAGATTGCAGAGGAAGAACCCTGGGATCTCATGGTTAAGTCTTGGAGTCAGAGATGACTCTGGCTTTTTAAGGAGGTTGGGCAAGGAGAGCACCGGCCAAAGGTCGGCCCAAACCAGGAACTCATGAAGGGGATCGGATCGGGCAGGGGCAGGGGAGAAAATTCCAGTTCATACTGGTTGGATGTGCAACACCAGTAGCAAAGCCAGACAGGAGGAAGCACAGGACTAGTACAGATCAAGGCTAGAGAGAAAAGAACTGGATGATGGTTACTCAGGGGGAAATAATTACTAAAGAAAAAGAGAAGAGGCCAAAGGCAGAACACTGGGAATACTTACAGCACCTTGAACACAAATGGTCAATAAATATTTGTAGAATGAACTGGAGCATGTATTAACTGGGAAGTGACCATTCCACAAATGTTGGGTACCTGCCACATTCAAAGCACTCCACTGGGCCCGTGTGAGTGGACCACAGGAGACCTCAGAAACCCAGAAGGTGCCACAGTGTCTGCCTTCAGGAGGCAGAACAACCACAGTGAATCATGTTAGATGACAAGGATCTTAAGAGTGGCACAAAAATGTTGATTGCAAGGCCTAACTTAAGCCTTCTCATAAAGTAAGCTAAGTACAAGAGTTTTATATTGGGATGGCCCTCATCATGACACATGTAGTGCCCTCAAAGGGGACATGTTCTGCCTTTGGTAGCAATTAACTGATGACCTTATTCTCAGTTATTAGTTGTAGGTGTGTAGGGAAACTTTTCAGGTCCTGGGCAAGGTGGCCTGAGTCTGAAAAGATGGCTTTCAGTAGGGTTATATGTTATTTACGTATTAATAGTGGTTGAACTTTAGCAACGCCTTTTTCTTTCTTTCCCCAAGAAAATATGACTCCTTGATATTATATATATGTATTTTACTTGCAGAATGTGCCTTATGACCTGCCTTTGCCTGGAGGAGTCATGCCTCGCATGCTGATAACAATTCTGGGCACAGTAAATCCCAATGCAAACAGGTAAAGAGCAAAATTAGCAAGTCTAACATATTTGTTGGTTGCTTTTGGAATAAAGGGTGATCTGTTTTGAATTTTAATAGAATTCTTAAAATTACACATTTAGAACCTTGGCCATACCACAGTTTTTAATTTCCCATAAATCAATACACGTTCCTCCAAGAAGTCAAGGCTTTCCTCACTAAATCTTGTTTTTCTCCCAGAAACAGAATAAAAAAAGAGTTCTCCTTTGTGAGCACAAAGAGGAAGAGCAGAAAAACCCATTCTATTGGTTCTTCCTGGCAATGAAAGTTTTATAATTAAAGAAGAGCCTCTATAATGTAATGTTTGGCCATCCCTCTACCTCTCAGCCATATATTGTCTAAAAAACAAAACCCATCAAAACTTGGAGTCAGGAGTTCCTCTCTTGGCACAGTGGAAATAAATCCAACTAGGAACCATGAGGTTGCTGGTTTGATCCCTGGCCTTGCTCAGTGGGTTAAAGATCAGGCGTTGCTGTGAGTTGTGGTGTAGGTCGCAGACATGGCTCAGATCTGGCTTTGCTGTGGCTGTGGCGAAGGCCAGCAGCAACAGCTCTGATTAGACCCCTACCTGGGAACCTCCATATGCCGCGGATGCAGCCCTAAAAAGACAAGGCCAAAAAAACAAAAACAAAAACAAAAAAACAATTTAAGAGTCAAAGACAAAAAGATGCCTAGTTGATCTGAGAGCTTAAATACCACGCCACAATGAGATCCTACTGTGTAGCACAGGGAACCATATCTAGTCACTTGTGATGGAACATGATAGAGGATAACATGAAAAAAAGAATGTATATAGATGTATGATTGGGTCACTTTGCTGTGCAGCAGAAATTGACAACATTGTGAATCATATATAATAAAGAAAATCTTTAAAAAATAAATAAAAATTAAAAAGAATTATACCATTCTATCCTCATATTTGTTACAAACGTCCCTGCAGTTGTGCAGGTCACAGTGCCCTTAGATTTGTGAGCCCAGCTGCCATTGCCATCTTCATTCTGGGTGAAACAGCAGAGTCACAGATTTCCCTATTGTCAGCCTTGTCTACAGATGATAAGTGACAAAATGAGGAACCCAGGCTTCCTGAATAGACACTAGAAAGCTTGAAAAGGAGTTCCCATCGTGGCGCAGTGGTTAACGAATCCAACTAGGAACCATGAGGTTGCGGGTTTGATCCCTGGCCCTGCTCAGGGGTTAAGGATCCAGCGTTGCCGTGGGCTGTGGTGTAGGTTGCAGACGTGGCTCGGATCCCTCGTTGCTGTGGCTGTAGCATAGGCTGGCGGCTACAGCTCTGATTAGACCCCTAGCCCCTCCATATGCCACAAGCGTGGCCCTAGAAAAGGCAAAAAGACAAAAAAAAAGTCTGAAAAGACTCTTTAAGACTTTGTCAGAACAAATCAAACTTCACCATTGATACTGGTTTGATTGAGCTGAACTAGGAGTGGGTAAGACGTTGAGCTCCTTTAGGAAAATCCATGCTGACTTATGGCAGCCCTGGGACCTTGGCTCTGGTTATCACCACTGGTTATACTTACATATAATACAAGCAGGCTAAGACTATCCTGAAGGTATCCAGCATGTCTGTCCCCGAAGTTAATGGAACTAGTAAAGCTCCAACAACCACTAATTATGTCTTATAGATGGTACACAAAAGGTGCAAATTCAAGCTGTGTACAGAGGTTTATTCAAGAGTCACTAAACAGTCTCTATGAGTGCCTGTCCCATTGATCTTAGTGACTCAACAGGAGCCACCTCCTCTGTTACCAGGAGGTGGACTCAGATTCTGATCTGATTATTTTACATTCTTCTAGCCATTCACTCCACCTCCAGCCAGAGGTGGTTCTACCTGCAAGTCATCTAAGCCAGGTCTTCTTTCCACACAGCCCATACGGCTTCTAAGCACAGCATTTTGGCACAATAAAGCTTGTTACAAAACATATATAACTTCCGACTGTCTTTATCCATCTTGCCTCCCAAAATGACATAGGAGCCAGCACTCTTATCTGCCGACAAGCACTCACTGTTTGATAATATCTGCTCTCCTCCTGCTGCAGCTGTCGCACAGAACCACATTAGCATCTTTGCCTTGTTGTGATCAGAAAAGTTAGTTCCAATCATATTGAGATGTTGACTGAGACTATGGCAAATCAAAGCCAATGTTGGTTGAAATGATTAAGGTGGTAGTAAACTGGAAAAAAAAAAAACCTATTGCTTTGTTCTGCAAAATCTGAGGAATTACATGGAGAAAAAAGATCCTTAAAGTGGTAGAGATGACAGTTATCTTCCTTTTCACTAGTGAGAAGATAGAGGCATTGGATATTTTGTCAAATACAAATTCTATTGCTATTTGACTATATGGGTCCTTTCCCTGTGAGTTTAATCATTGGTGGTTGTGTCTGTTGCTGAGCGAATGGAAATACCCAAAGAACCACTGTGAGTTGATCTAGAGTGCAGACCTTGTTTCAGACAGGAGCACCAGCAGTGGCTCCTGATGTCAGCGCTCTGTGGAACACACTTTGAGAAACAAGAGGATAGGTTTAGTACTTTAACAGCCAGAGGACTTGTGTTTGCACTAACATCCAAGCGGAAAGAATGGAGTAAAACGTTTAGCCAGCATTTCCATTCATCCCACTTGGCATCCTGGAATGTTTAACACATTTATTATTATGACTTTACAACTTAACAATACAATACTGAACATTAACTATGTTATCTCATTCTTGCTGTTTCAGGACTGGGTTTTTGGTTAACTATGAGGAAGCCAGGTATTGTAAAAAGATAGCACTTTTTTTAAGTGACTGGCTTACCTTTAACAGGGATTAAGAATAACCTGGCAGGGCAGCAGAGGTGGCTGCTATTATGGCAATGCCAGGTATAAAGTGTCCTCAATGTGGCCCCAAACCTCTACAAAGAAGCCGTGACCATTTTCATGTGTAGAGGCAGTAAAAAGAGAGTTACAGCTGAGTAGGACAGTATGACTGAAGATGAGGCCAAAAAGCTCAGCATATGTTGTCATTTGCTTTTAGATGCAGTGCTAGTGCAGAGAACAGAGTAGTCCACCCCTTATCTGAGGTTTTGCTTTTGGTAGTTTGTTACCCGAGGTCAATCATGGTCTGAAAATATTAAATAGAAAATTATGGAAATAAATAAGCCATGAGTTTGAAGTTGCCAGCATTCTCAGTAGCATGAGGACATCAACTGTCCAGCCCCATCCTGCCCAGGACAGGAATTACCCCTTTTCCAGCATATCCCACCTGTTAGTCACTTAGTGGTCTTTTTGCTTACAAGATCTACTGCCCTAGTATCGAGGTGCGTGGGTCCAAGTAATCCTTATTTTACTTAATAATGGCCCCAAAGAGCAAGAGTCGTGTTGCTGGCAATTAACATATGCCAACGAGAAGCCCTAAAGTGCTTCCTTTAAGTTAAAGGGGGAAAGTTCTCAACTTAGGGAAAAAAAATTGTATGCTGAGGTTGCCAAGATCTACAGTAAGTACAGATCTTCTGTCCTTGAAGTTATAAGACAGGAAGAAGAAACTCATGCTAGTTGTTGTTTGCTGTCATACCTCAAACTGCAAAAGTATGGCTCCAGTGCATAAGTGCTTGGTTAAGATGGAAAAAGTATTAAATGTGTACAATAAGTTATTTTGAGAGAATTTATTCACATGACTTTTAT
This sequence comes from Catagonus wagneri, assembly GCA_004024745.2. Classification (NCBI taxonomy): domain Eukaryota; kingdom Metazoa; phylum Chordata; class Mammalia; order Artiodactyla; family Tayassuidae; genus Catagonus; species Catagonus wagneri. The sequence continues at coordinate 6,796,552 of PVHT021183527.1, read as the reverse complement.
TGCAGAATATTGCTATACTCATTCTATTTTATTATTAGTTGTCAACCTCTTAATGTGCCTAATTTATAAATTAAACTTTATCATTGGTGTGTATGTATAGGGAAAAATGTGTAGATGGATGGATGGATGGATAGACAGCAGACAATTTGGTTTGGTCCTGTTTGTGGTTTCAGGCATCCACTGGGGGTCTTGGAACATATCCCCCATGCATAAGGGGGACCACTGTACTTAGTCCAGCATACTTTCCAGTTTGAACCACTCATTTTCTGTTTAGAAATTGTTCCTGCATTTTATAAAAGATTTGCTCTTTAGAAAATTCTGTGTTCATGGAGTTCCTGTTTTGGCTAAGCAGTTATGAACCCGATTAGAATCCAGGAGGATGCAGGTTCGATCCCTGGCCTCGCTCAGTGGGTTAAGGATCTGGCGTTGCTGTGGCTGTGGCATAGGCCGGCAGCTGCAGCTCCAATTTGACCCCTAGCCTGGGACCTTCCATATGCTGCAGATGCGGCCCTAAAAAGACAAAAAGAAAAAAGAAAAAAAAAGAAAGAAAAAGAAAAAAGAAAATTGTATGTTCTTCACTTTGATGCAAATGAATAGCTTGAATTATTTTACTAACTCTGGTCTTTGGTTTAAAACAGGCTTGCTTTAGATTTCAAGAAGGGGAACGATGTCGCCTTCCACTTTAACCCACGCTTCAATGAGGACAACAGGAGAGTCATTGTTTGCAATTCCAAGCTGGATAATAACTGGGGAAGGGAAGAGAGACAGATGGTTTTCCCGTTTGAATGTGGTAAACCATTCAAAGTAAGTTATTTTTAATATATTGATATTTCTCACAGGGAATCACTCTTAAACCACGATGCACTTGAATTTTCATCAACTGTCCTTGGACACCTAGCATCTGCTCCCCGTCGCAGGGGACCAATCTCAGAAACAGTGGCACGCCCCCAACTCCATTCGGGCACTTCACTGTCGTCCCTGTTACTAACCCTCTGAGTCTAAGCTTTTCTGGACATGAGGAAGATAGCATCTTTAATAAAAAGGGCAGAAAGTCTTCATGGTACAGTTCGATTGAGACTTAATTCCTTAAAACAACATAGCATGGCAATCAAAAACATTTCTTTGGAGTTCCCATCACAGCTCAGTGGTAATGAATCTGACTAGTATCCATCAGGATTCAGGTTCGATCCCTGGCCTGGTTCAGTGGATTAAGGATCTGGCGTTGCCATGAGCTGTGGTGTAGATGGCAGACTTGGCTCCAATCCTGTGTTGCTGTGGCTGTGGTGTAGGCTGGCAGCTGCAGCTCCAATTCGACCTTTAGCCTGGAAACTTCTATATGCTGCAGGTGCTGCCGTTTAAAATTTTTTTCTTAAATTCTAAAATTAATTCATGCTTGTTTTCTGAAAAGAAAAATTTCTAAATTTTTTAATTAACTAAAAATTCCTCCATCTTTTCCCCTTTCCCCCATCCTTTCCCCTTTCCCCCATACTCACAAAGGTTGCAACTTGAATATCTTTCCAGTATTTTGTATGACAACACATTTATTTGTAAGCACTGCCTCAACAAATATTAGGTCCACGTCACTAGGACTGACTGTAGAGTAGGCAATAAAACAGCTAGACTGTAAGCTTCTCAGGGCAGGGACTAAGGGACCAAGAAGGACCATACTTTACATCTGGTGGACATCTTTCCTTATCAGAACATTGCCAACATTGTTGCTATGTGACAGTTCACCCTATACCCTACTGATTAGAGTATGGAAATATCCCAAATAAATAAAACCTGGAAATTTGAATTTATTTTACTAAAATACTGTGATGACTATTCTCATAAATCTTTGCTTCCTAGAATACTTTTATTCAAAGAATAAGCACATTTAAATTTTAGATAAAGATATTGCCAAAGAAGGATATAAGAATAATACATCAGTGGGTTAAGGATCCGGCGTTGCCGTGAGCTGTGCTGAAGGTTGCAGATGCAGCTTGGATCCCACGTTGCTGTTGCTGTGGCTGTGGCGAAGGCCGGCGGCTACAGCTCCTGTTAGACCCCTAGCCTGGGAACCTCCATATGCCGCAGGTGTGGCTCTACATAAAGGCAAAAAGACAAAAAAAAAAAAAAAAAGAATTAACACATCCACTGACTATTATCGGATTATTATTATGTTTCCCTTACATTTGCCAAAGCAGATTATTATCAATCTTCATAACATTTGTCATTCTAAGTGGAGAAATCCTACTTTAGCATTTATTATTTTTACTTTTAGGTGTCTGAGGCCATGTAAAAACTTTGTTTTTATGTAGATCAATTATTAATCTTTTCCTCTGTAACTTCAATTACATATCTTTCTAACAATACCATTTTGTTTTGTTTCCATCTTTGAATAATTTAGAGGTTATTTTGCTGTCATGTTACTTTTTTTGGGTGTAATCAGTTCTACAAATGACCGTAAAGTTGAAAATGTTAGACATCCCACACTCAGGCCAGAAGGATTTTGAACTAAATGGGCATTCCTAACAGTTTTGTGTATGTGCCGTTTCAGATACAAGTCCTGGTTGAATCTGACCACTTCAAGGTTGCGGTCAATGATGCTCACTTGTTGCAGTACAATCATCGGATGAAAAATCTCAGGGAAATCAGCAAACTGGGAATTTCTGGTGACATAACTCTCACCAGTGCTTCACACACTATGATATAATCTTAAAGGGGCAGATACTTTTTAAAGAAATGAAATTGAACATAAACCTTATACATTTAAAAGTTTCGTGTTCACTATGAAAAAGTTTACCTTTATTCATCGATGTCCTTGTAAACCACTCATTTAATAAATAGTCTAAGAGTTACCTGTCTTTATATGTCATTTAATTGAGGAAGTTTATTCTTGATAATGCAAAATGGACTCAACTGAAAAAGAAACACTTAGGAATTAATACTGCATTAGAATCTCCCAAAGTTGCTAAAATATTTTTTAAAAGGAAATAGGAGTTGGGAGTTCCCTTCGTGGCTCAGTGGTCAACGAATCTGACTAAGAACCATGAGGTTGTGGGTTCGATCCCTGGCCTTGCTCAGTGGGTTAAGGATCCGGCGTTGCCATGAGCTGTGGTGAAGGTTGCAGACTCGGCTCGGCATTGCTGTGGCTGTGGCATAGGCCAGCAGCTGCAGCTCCTGTTAGACCCCTAGCCTGGGAACCTCCATATGCCGCGGGTGTGGCTCTACAGAAAGGCAAAAAGACAAAAAAAAAAAAAGGAAATAGGAGTAAATACAACCCCCAAATTAACCTCTCTCTTCAAGAGTTTCATAAAAACCAGTAGACGCTAAAAGGAAAAATTCTGTTTTCTTAAAGAAACATAATATATTCAGGAAATGAGAAAACCAGGAAGAAAAAGTTCACCTAGAGATCCCTCACAATTACTGTTGGGATTCTGGTATATTTCTTTTAACTTCTATTTTTTTTTTTTTGTCTTTTGTCATTTTTTAGGGCCACACCTGCAGCATGTAGAGGTTCCTAGGCTAGGGGTCTAATCAGAGCTGTAGCCGCCGGCCTACGCCGCAGCCACAGCAACGCAGGATCTGAGCTGTGTCTGCGACCTACACCACAACTCACGGCGATACCAGATCAAACCCGCAACCTCATGGTTCCTAGTTGGATTTGTTAACTGCTGCGCCACGATGGCAACTCCTCTTTTAACTTCTTTTAGCCATTTTTTTTTTTTTTTCAGCTGTGCCCACAGCATGCAGAAGTTCCCAGGCCAGGGATCAAACCTGAGCCACAACAATGACAATGCCAAATCTCTAACCACTAGGCCACCATAGCACTCCCTTTTAAGTTCTTTTATCTCTTTAAACTATATACTTCTCTGCTTTCAAGTCAGTAATTAATACCAATATGAGACAATCTTCCCATGGGTTTTCTTGGTTTTTATGAAATCTCCAGATCTATGGGGGGGGGGTAGGTTTTTAAATAGAAATAAAATCAGCTTGAAAAATTTCATAGTTCCCATTGTTAGAATTCTCTACAATGTCTTTCTGCCCTTCGACATTACCAGCAAGGCCAAAGATTAGTGTAACTTCAAAACTAGGATATCCTCACACCCCTTCATTTTATAAATGACAAAAATATTTGATCTATTATTATTTCTACAATACCATCTTCTCAAATGCTTTGTTGTTACAGGCTGGGTTTCCTAAGAAGCAAAGAGATTAGAATGCAAGGGATTTTTAAGGGAAATAAGAAGGCACACAACTGAGCAGAAAAAGCCATGCCTCAGCCTACCCTACAGGAGTTCTGAAGCTGGAAATGACCCTTTAGAGATGACAAGAGAGGGACAGGCCTTCATAGTTTTACATCAGTCAGTGCGTACAGGCTACCTAGGAAGCAGTAAGATCCCGGATGAAGTGGCTCTCTTCCCCTGAGACAGTTCTCACAAAGGGTGATTCCTGAGCGCTGCCTACTAGCAGCACTTCCAGCAACTAAAGAAATTTGTCCTGCAGTCCTGAGTGGGATGTGAGCAGCACATCATAGCTCACTTCAAAAAGTATGTTGATTCCTGAATCTAACATTCTGATCTTGACTGTTCTATACCCCAATGATGAAATAAAAGAACATAGTAAGCTACGAAGAGAGGGAATTTGGTTTATTTCAAATTACTTAAATCCTCTGAGCCTTGGTTCCTTTGTCTATAGAATGGGTGGTGTAATACATCTTCTTCTATAAAATGGGTTACTGTGACCATTGAATAAATATTGTTTGCAAAGGGGCTGTTATATTATAGGTCCTCAATAAACAGAAATTTCACTTTTTTTCATTTTTTGGAAAGGCTCTTGTTCTACTCAGTTTATTTTTGTCTTTAAAGATTTTCTTAATACCTCATAATTCTAGAGTCCAGTAGCACAATGACACTCTATCTAGCTGTAGGGTATATTGATGGCTGCCAACCCAATACATTCCTTATTTCTTAATAGTCCTGGTTTTATCCAGGTATAATCCCAGATAAAACAGGAAATCATGCTTAGTTAAGCAACTCCCCTGCTGATCTGCAGATGGACATGTGGCAGTAGCTGGCCTAACCAGAATAAAGGGAAGGACCTAACTCTGATCACCACTAGCAGGCATCTTATGATCCTTGAGAGAAGACAGCCCCAAGGATGCCAGTGAACTATGAACGGATGGTGGTATTTGATGCCATCATTGATCCGTTGATTGTAAAGTGCCTGAAATCATCCTGACAACTTGTGAAATAATAAAATTCCTAATTGCGGTTTCCCACTGTGGATTAGTGGGTTAAAGATCTGGCATATCTCTGTAGAGTCACTGGTTCAGTTCCAGGTGCAGGTTTCTGGCCTGGTGCAGTGGATGAAGGATCCAACATTGCTGTGGCTCTGGCTCAGATTCGACCCCTAACCTGGGAACTTCCACATGCTGCAGGTGCAGCTGGAAAAAAAAAAAATTCCTTATTGGTAAACCAATTTGAGATTAGTTTACTATTACTTAACAGCCAAAAGATTTCTAAATGATTCAATAGTACATCTTATTAAACTTATACACAAAAGTCATGTTTACTGACATTGTTTTATTCTCATTTGCTTTATCCTTGAGAGCAAATACTAGTTTACTAATATGTTGTATATTGCTTTATAAAAGAATTTGCTAAGTCTTGGGCTGCTTTGTACCAGTCTCTTTTACATGTTCATGGCCCCTTAGAAAATCCTAACTTTTACATAAAATGTTTCTTTGTTCTGCATGCCTTGTTTGAATTATCCATTAATGGGTTGTTAAAGCTGATTTTATATTTTGTTAAGACTAGGCATTCTGAGAATATTCTTCTAAGTCAGTGCCTTACATAGCTTCCTAACTGCTCACATGGACTTGATAATAAACACTGTTTTGTCCACAAGCCTAACATATCTTCCTCTGACAACAAAAGCAGATGTGCTTTCTTTTCTTATTTGGAAACCTCTAATCTTAAAGGATTATCCATTAGGTTGATGCTTGTTTGATGAATACCTCCAATACTCATCTCCTATGCAGAAGAAATAAATGGACCCATATCTGGTTACAACCTTTAGCTACTATGAGTCATCTTGGGTGCTCTGTTATTCTGATGGCTGTCTACTACAATCCTATAGTTAAGAATTTTATAAAAAAGATGGAGTTCCCTTCGTGGCTCAGTGGTTAACGAATCTAAGAACCATGAGGTTGCTGGTTCGATCCCTGGCCTTGCTCAGTGGGTTAAGGATCCGGCATTGCCGTGAGCTATGGTGTAGGTTGCAGACGCAGCTTGGATCCCGCGTTGCTGTTGCTGTGGCTGTGGCGAAGGCCGGCAGCTACAGCTCCTGTTAGACCCCTAGCCTGGGAACCTCCATATGCCGCGGGTGCGGCTCTACATAAAGGCAAAAAGACAAAAAAAAAAAAAAAAAGAATTTTATGAAAGAGAAAATATTTCAAATGCATTAAGTGATTGGTATAATTCTCTTAAACGGAAGTTGGCATTTCCCTCAAAGGTTATCAGTCATATCAAGGGGAAAAGAAAAAGACAAGGATTTAACAAGAACCTCTTATAATTTAACAGTTTGAAACTTTGGCATGTAAACTGATTTCAGCATCCAGAAAGCTCACCTAAAGAAACTCAATATATTGGAGTTCCTGCTGTGGCTCAGTGGTTAACAAACCTTACTAGTATCTATGAGGATGCGAGTTCAATCCCTGAGCTGTGATGTAGGTCTCAGATGTGGCTCAGATACCATTTTGCTATGGCTGTGGTGTAGGCCAGCAGTTACAGATCTGATTTGACCCTAAGCCTGGGAACCTCCATATGCTGCGGGTGCAGTCCTAAAACGACAAAAGACAAAAAAAAAAAAAAAAAAGAAAGAAAGAAAGAAAAAAACCCAAGACACTCAATACAGAAAATGTAATAATGCAAAGCTGCTGAACATCAACAAATCTGAGTTCAAACTAAGTATAAAAGAATGGGGAGTTCCTGTCATGGCTCAGCAGTTAGCAAACCCGACTAGAATCCATGAGTACATGGGTTCGATCCCTGGCCTCGCTCAGGGGGTTAAGGATCGGGAGTTGCCGTGAGCTGTGGTGTAGGTCACAGACGCTGCTTGGATCTGGCATTGCTGTGGCTGTGGCGTAGGGCACTGCTTCAGCTCCGATTCGACCCCTAGCCTGGGAACCTCCATATGCTGTGGGTGCAGCCCTAAAGAGACAAAAAGATCAAAAAAAAAAAAAAAAAAAAAAGAATGCAAACATTTCTGTCAAAGGTTTATATTTTGATTAAACTAAAGAATTTTCATAAGCTCTGAGTAGGTATACTTACCTTTAAGCTTATACATTTTATTTTTTTCTCCTTAGGGCCATACCTGTAGCATATGGAAGTTCCCATGCTAGGGGCTGAACAGGAGCTGCAGCTGCCAGCCTACGCCACAGCTTGTGGCAATGCCGGTTCCTTAGCCCACTGAGAGAGGCCAGGGATACAACCTGTATCCTGATGGATACTAGTCAGGTTCTCAACCCAAGCCACAATGGAAACTCTGTGTTGTTGCTGTTGTTGGTCACACATGTGGAAGTTTCTGGGCCAGGGATCGAACCCCCCCCAAAGCAGGGGGGTTTCGACAACACCAAGTCCTTAACTACCAGGCCACTCTGGAACCCATAAGCTTATACATTTTAAACAAGAGAGGCAAGGCATTAAGTAAATACATTTTTATTCTGCATGGTTAAGATACAAAATATCCCTACTTCCCTTGAAAAACAGTATCATATCTAAAACACACAAATACTTTGGTGAATGCTGAATATTAATACAGTACTCCCTTAGTATCCAAGTGGAACTGGTTCCAGGACCCCCCGACACACACACACACACACACACACACACACACACACACAGGCGCACACAGGGATACCATAATTCGAGAATGCTCAAGTCCCGCACAGTAGGCCCTCAGTATCTGCGGGATCTGCATATGGAGGGCCAGCTGTATGACACTATACAAATGGGTTGAATAGAAGTGAACACAAAGAAAATATATTTTCTTCAACTTTTCAATATTCTAAGAATATATTACAGGATTGATAACATGAAGAAAAACATCTTTTTAAATTCATATTTCTTCCGGTTGTTCTCCACTGAGGGGCCTCAGAGGTGAAAATGTAATCAGGTTACCACCAAAGGAAATGTGTCTGGTACATTCTTGATGTCTCCTCTCCACCTGAGTGAATGTATGATTGCAGTTTAGGGCTGGCTAGAGTTTCACCCACTGTTTGTTTTTTTTTTTTTTTTTTTGCTTTTTAAGGGCCGCACCCACAGCATATGGAAGTTCCCAGGCTAGGGGTGAAATCGCAGCTACAGCTGTTGGCCTGCGCCACAGCGACAGCAACGCCAGATCCGAGCCGCATCTGTGACCTACACCACAGCTCACGGCAACGCTGGATCCTTAACCCACTGAGCAAGGCCAGGGATCAAACCTGCAACCTCTTGGTTCCCAGTGGGATTCGTTAACCGCTGCACCACAATGGGAACTCCTCACCAATTAAGTTTTCAACATTCCAAGTTAACAGCAGGTCAATTAATAACATAAATGACATTTTTTGGTACATAATGATAAAATTATTAATAACAATGATCATGCCACTTCCCAGTGGATCTAATTTCAAATATATGTTTTTTTTTTAATTGACAAGGAATTTCAGGACTATATGCCTTAAAAAGGTGATTAGTAAAATGTAAGTGGACTTCAGCAACACATACAGGACGCATAAAATTGAGGCCATATCCTAAACTACTTATTCAGATTCCACAAATTCTAATCCACATAACTGCACTCACCTAGTGTGATTCTGCTAGGAACCTTTTCTTTGTTCCCTCTCAAGCCCTACTTCAAGTTCAAATGATGCTACAGGACAAGTAGAAATTTGGGTATTAAAATAGGTGGATCCGGAGGATTAAGATGGCAGAATAGAAGGACTGGAGCTCAACTTCTCTCCCGAAAAACAGCAAAACTACAACCAAATGCCGAGCAGCCTTCAACCAAATGGACTGGAAACTTCCAAAAAAGATATGCTACTCCAGAAGACAAAGAGGAGACCACATCAAGAGGTAGCAGGGGCAATTACGCGATAGAAGCAACCCCATCAACCCCATACCTCCAGGGTGGGAAGCCCCGCAGACTGGAAAGTAACTGCATCACAGAGACTTAGCTACAGGACTGAGAGTTCTGAGCCCCACGTCAAAACCCCACGCCTGGGGATCTGGCACAGGGAAAAAGAGCCCCCGGAGCATCTGGCATTGAAGGCCAGCGGGGCTTGCGTGCAGGAGCTCCACAGGACTGGGGGAAACAGAGACCCCACTCTTGAAAGGCACACACAGACTTTCACGTGCACTGGGTCCCAGGGCAAAGCAGTCTCCATAGGAATCTGGGTGGACCTTACTGCAATTCTTGGAGGATCTCCTGGGAAAATAGGGGTGACTGTGGCTTGTTGTGGGGGAAGGACATTGGAGGTGAAGCTCTCGGGAACATTCATTAGCCTGCATTCCTCTGGAGGTGGCCATTTCTGGGAAAATCTGGTCCCTCCCACCAGGGCTGAGAAGCCCCAGGCCAAACAATAATCCAGGTGGGATCACAGCCCCACCCATCAGTAAACAGGCTGACTAAAGACCCCTCAGGCACACAGCCAGCCTCTAATCTCATCCAGAGACAAAGCCCCACCCATCAGAGCCATAGGAATCAACTCCACCTACCAGTAGGCAGGCGGCAGTCCCTCCAATCAGGAAGCCTACAGCAAGCCCCGCCCAGACCAGCTTTAGTCACAGGGGAGGCAAATGCCAGAACTAAGAGAGGCTACCACTCTATTGTTGGCAAAAAGGTCACCACACCAAAAACCTATAAAAATGAAAAGACAGAAAACTCTAACCCAGATAAGGGAGAAAGAGAAAAGCCCAGAAAAACAGCTCAGTGATGAGGAGATTACCAGCCTCTCAGAAAGAGACTTTAG
>PVHT021183527.1:6753990-6780670 GCA_004024745.2 Catagonus wagneri | reverse complement strand
AAAAAAAAAAAAAAAAAAGGGCAGATCTAAACAGCTATTTCTCGGAGTTCCCTTCGTGGCTCAGTGGTTAACGAATCCGACTAAGAACCATGAGGTTGCGGGTTCGATCCCTGGCCTTGCTCAGTGGGTTAAGGATCCGGCGTTGCCATGAGCTGTGGTGAAGGTTGCAGACGCGGCTCGGATCCCACATTGCTGTGGCTGTGGTGTAGGCCAGCAGCTACAGCTCCTGTTAGACCCCTAGCCTGGGAACCTCCATATGCCGCGAGTGCGGCTCTACATAAAGGCAAAAAGACAAAAAAAAAAAAAAATAAACAGCTATTTCTCCAAAGAAGACATACAGATGGCCAAAAAAACACCTGAAAATATGTTCAACATCATTAATTATTAGAGAAATGCAAATCAAAACTACTAAAGTGTACCACCTTACACCAGCCAGAATAGCCATCATCCAAAAGTCTACCAACAATAAATGCTGGAGAGAGTGTTGGTGAAAATGTAAGTTGGTACAACCACTGTGGAAAACAGTATGGAGGTTCCTCAAAAAAACTAAAAATAGAACTACTTATGATCCAGCAGTCTACTCCTGGGCATCTCTTCAGACAAAACCATGACTCAAAAAGATACATGTACCCCAATGTTCATTGCAGCACTATATACAACAACCAAGACCTGGAAGCAACCTAATGTCCACTGACAGAGAAGTGGATAAGGAAGATGTGGTACATATACACAATGGAATATTACTCAGCCATAAGAAAGAATGAAATAATGGCATTTGAAGCAACATGGGTAGACATAGAAAGTCTCATGATAAATGAAGTTAGACAGTGAGAGACAAACATCATATAACATCACTTATACATGGAATCTAAAAAAAGAAAAAAAATTTAAAAAGGATACAATGAACATATTTGCAGAACAGAAACAGAAGCACAGACTTGAAAAAACTTATGGCTACTAAAGGGGGTGGGGGGGAATAGGGAGGGGTAGTAGACTGGGGATTTGCATTGCAATGTTCTAAAATTAGGTTGTGATAATGGTTGTACAACTATAAATAACAATAAAATTCACTGAATTAAAAAAGAAATAACAAAAAGATTATATAATAATGATTATATACATAATAATGAATAATAGAGGGGGTTAGGGGAATGCACTAGGGTTTGGGATGGAAATGCTATAAAATTTGGTTGTGATGATTGTTGTACAACTATAAATGTAATAAAATTCATTGAGTTATTAAAAAATAAAAATAAAATATAATAATGAATAATAAACAAATAAAAATAATGAAGGCTCACAAATAGTTAGGTCTAATGTAAAATGCTACTGACATCCAATGTGGATTATTAATAGGTCTATCTCAAACGGTTTGGGGTCGAGAGTAGGGTACTACAATACAAACTATATCTCATAAGATATTTACTGCAAGTTACCAATTTTTCAACCTTCATTCTTAGAAATTGTATCCTGAAGTGTTTTATAGTCCAAGTTCATTTATTTAACAAAGCCACATTTAAATACATCAAAAAGACCTTACCTGACTGAGAAATTTTCATTTCTTCTTCTGGTGAGATATTTTTCTGTGATGGTATATTTTTTTCAGGGGTAATCATCAAAATATCCTCTGCTGTAACTGAATTTACTTCTGTTCCTTCCACAGCTGGAATTTCTTCCTTTTTGTTAGTGTTAACATCATCTTCCACTTTGCCAGCAAGGAGAGCCCAACTCATTCTTTCACTGGGTAAACAACCTATCTCAAAGTTTATCTTATTTACATCCTGGAAGTAAAAATGGTTATTACATTTAATTATCTAAAATTGAAATAAACATGTCTTATTGCTATTAAAAATAAATAACAGAAGGATGGCACTCTGAGCATAAGCTAAAGAACACTGTAAATCCTACTAACTTGCTTCTTGAGCAATTAGATCAGATAATACTACAGCAATAGTATAACTGAAGCAGAGTTTCTCAGTAAGTACCAATATTTCAGTGCAGAGATTGGCAAATACTACGTGAAGGGCCAAGATGACAATTGCACAATATCGGTTTGAACTGCAAAGGTCAACTTATGTGCAGAATTTTTTCCATGGTTAGAACTACAGTAGTACTTGATCTGCAGTTGACTGAATTCACAGATGCAGAACTGCAAAACTTGAAGAACCAAGTATAAAGGTGCACCAACTTTAAGCTGTAGGTGGATTTTGGACTTTGCAAAGGGTTAGTGCCTCTAACCACCTCCTTCCGTTGTTCAAGAATCAACTGTAAATGTTTTAGCCCTTTTGAGCTAAAGAGTCTCTGCCACCATCACCGAACACTCTACCGTTCTGTTTCCAAAGTAATCAGATAAAACAAATGATTGTGCCTGTGGTACCGTAAAACTTTACTTACAAAAATAATCTTTTTTTTACTTTTTTCTTTTAGGGCCGCACCCACAGCACATGGAGGTTCCTGGGCTAGGGGTTGAATCAGAGCTATAGCTGTTGGCCTACACCACAGCCACAGCAACACCAGATCCGAGCCACATCTGCGACCTACACCACAGCTCATGGCAATGCCGGATCGTTAACCCACTGAGCAAGGCCAGGGATCAAATCTGCAACCTCATGGTTCCTAGTAGGATTCATTAACTGCTGCGCCATGGCAGGAACTCCTACAAAAATAATCTTGATGTGAGTTGACATACAAATTGGCACTATGGTTTCAAACAAACCAGAGGCCTTTGAAATAAGCACTATCATTTTATATGACTGATTTAGACTTCCAACGGAGATCATGGGGGTTGTTCATGGAGTTACTATACCTAAATGATATAAATAGACAACATTATGGGCTACCTAATGCACAACAGGACTTACATGGTTTACTTCAATTAAATCTTGTAATCCAGGACACTTAGTATCTTCCACTATGCTCTTCCTGAAAAAGAAAAAAGCAGCATTGTACTCAGATAATTAAACATTGCTTTTTTTTTTTGTCTTTTTGCCTTTTGCAGGGCTGTACTCGTGGCATATGGAGGTTTCCAGGCTAGGGTTCTAATTGGAGCTGTAGCCACCGGCCTATGCCACAGCTACAGCCACGCAGGATCCGAGCCATGTCTGTGACCTACACCACAGCTCACGGCAACACTGGATCCTTAACCCACTGAGTGATGCCAGGGATCAGGCCCGCAAACTCATCGTTCCTAGTCAGATTCGTTACTGAGCCACAACGGGAACTCCAACATTGCTATTTTTGACTTGTGTTTTAAGACTATCTTTTATGCATTAAAGATGGGCCTCATCAAAGATCAGGCCTGATCCAAACAGATTAGTTCTGGACAACAGCTAATGCTGGATGGCCTTACAAACCAAACATTTTTTCTCAGAAAACTCATAAGGCCTGTTCCCATACTGGTCAGTTCACAGGTAATCTTTTGAGTCTTGGCCAAATCCAGAGCCATATACTAGGATAAGTTAGGATAAAGCTGACTTCTGGGGGACTGAAGCAACAACACAATTATTGTATAGCTGGAGTTACCCGTATTTACTTGTTAGTTATAGCACAATACATTCTAATCCTAAAGTTCTTAACTTGCATTTTATTAGATTTCTCTGTCTCAACCTCTTGGAGTCATTTTTTTTTTTTAATATACTCCATTTTTCTGGTTTTCAGGTTCAGTTTGCCCTCATTGTACAACACAGTTTATTTCTAAAATGCTCTTTCAGGACTATTTTTGGACAATAAGTAAAAAAAATTTTAATGAGTACTTGTAATATCACTTAAATACAATTTTGGATCTTCAAGATAATGAGCTGCAGGATATACAAAGTAAAGTAACTTGCATTTAAGAAATGACAGTAGGGAGTTCCCACTGTGGCTCAGCAGTCAGTTAAGAACCTAACTAGTATCTATGAGGATACAGGTTTGATCCCTGGCCTCAGTCAGTGTGTTTAAGGATCTGATGTTGCTGCAAGCTGTGGCATAAGTCGCAGATGTGGCTCGGGTCTGGCGTTGCTACTATGGCTGTGGCACAGGCCAGCAGCTCTGATTCAGTCCCTAGACTAGGCATGTCCATATGCCACAGGTGCAACCTTGAGAAAAAAAAAAGACAATAAATTGGTATTCTATAAGCCATAGATTTCTAAAACACCTAAAATATTTGTTTCTGGAGTTCCCATCATGGCGTAGCGGAAAAGAATCTGACTAGGAACCATGAGGTTGCGGGTTTGATCCCTGGCCCTGCTCAACAGGTTAAGGATCTGGCGTTGCCATGAGCTGTGGTGTAGGTTGCAGACGCGGCTTGGATCTGGCATTGCTGTGGCTGTGGCACAGGCCGGCAGCTGTAGCTCTGGTTGGACCCCTAGCCTGGGAACCTCCATATGCCGTGGGTGTGGCCCTATAAAAAGAAAGAAAAAAAAATTTAGTTTCCATAAAGGCTAAAAACTAGAAATTTTTTTTTTTTGGTCATGCCCATGATATGTGGAAGTTCCCAGGCCAGGGATCGAACCAACACCATAGGAACAACCCAAGCCACTGCAGTGACAACACTGGGAGTCCTTAACCCGCTGCTCCATAAGAGAACCCCTGAAAACTAGAAATTTTAAAACATGTCTTATGGGATAATTAAGAACAAAGACTTTCATTTGTTTCTGCTATTTCAATTCACACGTGTCCTTTATTTTTTGACAGCCTTGTCTGCTACAATGACTCAGTAGTCAATGCTGTCCCATCTCCAGACTTTTTTTTTTGTCTTTTTTGCCTTATCTAGGGCTGCACCCGCAGCATATGGAGGTTCCCAGGCTAGGGTCTAACAGGAGTTGTAGCTGCTGGCCTTCGCCACAGCCACAGGAACGCGAGATCCAAGTCACGTCTGCAACCTACACCACAGCTCACGACAACGCAGGATCCTTAACCTACTGAGCAAGGCCAGGGATAGAACCCACAACCTTATGGTTTCTAGTTGGATTCGTTAACCACTGAGCCACGAAGGGAACTCCCCATCTCCAGATTAACAGTTAAGTCCAATAGTACTCTTTTGGCTCCAGGCTACAATTTTATTTCCTACTTTAAGTGTCTTTTTCTTATCATATTTCTGGTATATTTGCATTCCACGAACACGGACTATATTGGTAATTTTGATTCACCTTTGCAGAGTCTGTACTATGTTGCAAAAAGAACGCAGGCAGCACCCACTCTCATCAACTGTAAGCTGAACTGGGTAAGTTACTAATTTTTCAAGTTTTCTCATTTTTGAAAAACAAGGATCTAGAAACACCTCACATGGTTGTTTTGAGGTTAAATGAGATAATAGGATAACATGATAGGAACCTAGAACCATGCCCAGCCCATAATAATTGTTCAGTACACATTAGCTACCCCTTCTCTCTGTTCTGCCATCTGTCAAGTCAGCAATCTCAAGGTGTTTTCTATAAAGCCTGGCACAGAGTGCCCACCTCTCAATGACCCTGGGGGGAGGTCTCAGCACTATTTTATAGATAATCAAACAGAAGCTAAGTGAGTTAATGAAACTTGTATCTAAGTTTCATAGCAGGTTGTACAGCTGGTTTTGAGCTCAGATCTGTCAAGCACTAAAAACTGCAGGAATGCTGAGCTTTTCTTCTTAGTTCTTTAGAATTTACTTTGCCTATCTAAATATGGCCATTTGCCAATCTGAAACTATAAGCATTAATTTCATTTATGAAACAGAAGTATTGGGGAGTTCCCGTTGTGCAGTGTAAAGGAATCCAACTAGTATCCATGAGGATTCGGGTTCAATCCCTGGCCTCCCTCAGTGGGCCAGGGATCCGGTGTTTTCATGAGCTATGGGGTAGGTCATAGATGTGGCTTGCTCGTGGTGCTGTGACTGTGATGTAGGCCGGCAGCTGCAGCTGCAATTCGACCCCTAGCCTGGGAAGTTCCATATGCACGTGCGGCCATAAAAAAAAAAAAAGACAGAGAAAAAGAAAGAATTAGAAGTATTGCCCCTATGTTACAGGGTCATTGTGAAATTTAATAATATATATCTTGAATATTTAAGCAAGTTAACAATCTGAAATGGTATTTAATGTCTCCATCTGTTAAACTCTTAGTAATAACACATGAAATAAATACCTGTTTTCAGGAATATTTGGAATCAAAGTCTTATCAACATGTTCACTTTTGGGACTCTGAGGATCAGGATTCTCTGGTGATATAGTTTGTTTCAGAAGGCCCATTTCAGCCCTGCCTTCAGACACAGCTTTGCTGACAGACTTAGGTGTTCTCAGTCTTTGAGAAAGATGTTCAGAATAAAGTCCTAGAAGATAAGCGAAATCATCTCAATAGCAAAAAGCTCTCTCATTCATTTTTCACTGTAACTCGAAAGACAATGCAAATTCTTCCCATTCTCCTACCAATTAGCCTCTTTTCCTATAAAACAATGTTTGTTAAAGTCAAATGCCTGGGACTTTCCATTAAAGCTAGTCTTGAATGCACACATTAAACTGCTTCCACTTAACATCCCACTACTAAAACAGTAACAAAGATAATTTTGAAAGGCAGAACACTGTAAGGACAAGCATTCTTTTTTTTTTTAAGGTCAGTAGCTTTTAAAATTTGAAATATAATTTTCAAGGACAAAGGAAACTAAAAAAAAAAAAAAGACAACAAAACCTTGAAATTTTTGGAAGCATAATGTAGATGGATGAGTGGGATATTACTTAGTAGATCCAAGAAAATAAATTCTAGGAGTTCCCATTGTGGCTCAGCTGTTAACAAACCCGACTAGCATCCATGAGGACACGGGTTTGATCTCTGGCCTCGCTCAGTGGGTTAAGGATCCGGTGTTACTGTGAGCTGTGGTTTAGGTTGCAGATGAGGCTCAGATCCTGCACTGCTGTGGTTCTGTTGGCTACAGCTCCGACTGGACCCCTAGCCTGGGAACCTCCATATGCCGAGGGTACAGTTCCAGCAAGAAAAAATAAATAAATAAATAATATAAATCTTCAACCACCGGTCAGCCAAGATGAGAATCAACCCAGTTTATACCACAGCACCCCTCAAAACAGTTTGTGGCCTCAAGATTCTCTGGAAGCAGAGATTTAAAAAAATAGGAAGATTGGTTCAAAGGCAGTTTTAAAGAACAACTAGAGACCAGATTCCTTTCCTCATTATGAACAGCTGGGCAGCTGTCAACAACCCCCTCCCACCACCAAAATCAGAAACTAGAGGCTTATTTTCCTTCCGGTTTAGGGAATAAGGTTGAGAGATGGGTACTATATATATAAATATATATGTGTGTGTGTGTATATATATGTATATATATATAATATTTTAATATATATTTATATATAAATATATACTTTTATATATATAAAAAAGGTAGGATTAAATGAATATTTACAAAAACTGTTAATACTTCCCATGTGGTTCCTGAAAAACTGACCGAATTATACCCTCCAGGCAGCAGATTGGAAAGATTTCCTCTGGGGAACCTGACTAGCCCATGAAAAAAGACTTGGCTAGAAAACACAGTGATGTGTAGGTGCTCAGCAGAACAGTGCAGCTTAATCACCCCATAGTAAAGACCTTACTACCCACATGCTACTGTGCAGAGCCCTGCTCCTAAGCATGAACAGGCAGTAGACCATCATCAGACACCCAAGGGAAACCTCTAATACGAGAGATAGGAACCCCAAACTAAACAGATTAAAGTGTCTTGGAATAAATACTGACTATCCAGGGGAAGAACACATAAAAGCTATCATTAATGTCTGTAGAAAGATAAAATAGTGCACTTCTGAAACAAGTACAGAATGTCAAAAAATAGAACACTCTAAGGATGAGAAAGAGCTCTTGAGAATTAACAACACAAGAGCCAACAAGAAAGCTGAAGAAATTCAGAAGTAGAAGAAAATGACAGGTATAGGAAAGAATGATGGAAAATAGTCTACTCACCAGGGGAAAAATATGTGTTTCTGAAAGAAAGATCAGAGAGAACTAAGGAAAGTAAAGCAAAGGAACAAATCACGAAAAAATATCCTCCACCTTTTTACAGGGGACCGTAAATAATACACTAAGACTCCTTTAGGCATTGGAAGTAGTTGCCTTTAGGAAGTGACAAATGGGATGAGAAGGGTTTCTTGGGGGACTTCTGTTTGTTTTGCCTCATTTATATGTGCTCTATAACTAGGACAATTTCAAAAAGATCAATTTTGGTCGAAAATCATGATCTCTCTAGTCATAAGTGCCAAGATGGGTACGTGAAAGAATAGACAGCAATGAACTCATAGTCACGGAAACCACTAGGATCCTTGTGGAGTAAATAGCAAGGAGCCATGTCATAGCAGTGAGGTGATTCCTGGGTGTCCATGGAGTACAGCTGCCTATAGGAAAGGAAACAACCCAAAACCACACACTAGGTGTGATATCTAACTTGACAGGGAGGTTATAATATAGCTGAGGTGGTAGATTTACATTTGAATATGAATATTAGTTAGCAACTCAAGTTTACTGTCAGAAATCTTCCTAGTGGACCCCGTTAAATAATAGGGGAAAAAATTCCTTCTGCTGATTAGTACTTAAAAAGGACATAACCCCTTTCTCCTTGAAAATAAACATCTAGTACTTAAAGCATTGACAAAAGTACCAAGATTTAAGAAACAGAATACTTCAATATGACCTCTCATCCAACAGCTTATATATAAATAATTTCAATCTAGGTAAATAAATTGAAAAGTAGAGCCAAAGTTAGAAAAGAAACCTTAGGATTCCTGAAGAATGATTTCCTAAAGCATTAAAACTAGTTACATTGGAATATTTTAAAATTAGGAAATTGGCATATTCACTACATTTCAAAAAGATCAGGAGAAAAAATTTTGTCTTTTTCCTTTTTTTTAGGGCCTCACCCACAGCATATGGAAGTTCCAGGCTAGGAGTCGAATGGGAGCTGCAGCTGCCAGCCTATACCACAGCCACAACAACTAGGAATCCGAGCTGCATCTGCAACCTACACCATGGCTCACAGCAATGCAGGACACCAACCCATGGAGCGAGGCCAGGGATCGAACCTGAGTCCTTATGGATACTAGTCAGGTTCATTACCACTGAGCCACAACAGGAACTCGAAAATTTTTAATATAAATGAAAATTAAACCAAACCCACCTTCCATAAGCTATTTCTCAGAAATCACAGAAAGCATATAAATCTTCGTGTGAAAACTTATTTTTCACCTCTTATACAAGCAGCTCCCATCCAACCCAAATATTAGTCTCAGCAGAAAAACTAACCTGAGAATGATTTAACAGGACTTTCAATTCTGAAAAACCCAGCATCAAACACTATTTTATCAACTTCTTTTGGCATTACAGAGGCTGCCACCTCAGCGTCTTCTTCCTGCTTAATTCTCTCTCTCATTTTGTTTTTTATGGCAGCCAGGCGATTTCTAGCTGCAAGTCTTCCACCATCGTCTGGTTTGGGTTTACTTGCTGTACCCAAGACAACTTTTTTCTGTGAAGAGAAATTATAACGCTTATTAAAGCTACTCATTACTACCTTATTAGAAAAACAAACAGAGCCTACATAAAACATGTAACACATTCATAATCTCCTGGAGTTCCTGTTGTGGCACAGTGGGTTAATGATCATGTCTCTGTGGAGGCGCAGGTTTGATCCCCAGCTCTGTGCAGCAGTGGATTAAAGGATGGAGCATTGCCACAACTGTGGCATAGGTCGTAGCTCCAACTTGGACTCAGTCCCTGGCTGAGACCTTCCATGGGCCTCAGATGGGGCCGAAAAAGAAAAATACAAAGAAACATTCGTCATATACTTATTAAGCTCTTAGTATATGCTAAAACGCTGGGGGTCAAAAGGTAAAGGACAAACTTCCTGCCCTCAAGGAGTTCTCAGCTTCACAGTGGAAGAGCTAGACAAGGACACTGAGAAGAAGAAATGTCATATTAGAAATAAAGCCACAAGTTCCTATGGTGGCTCAGTGGTAACAAACCCAACTAGTATCCATGAGGATGCAGGTTTGATCCCTTGCCCCAGGATCAAAGGGTTAAGGATCACAGGGTTAAGGGTCTGGCATTGTCGTGAGCTGTGGTGTAGGTCACAGGTGTGGCTTGGATCTGGCCTTGGGGTGGCTGTGGTGTAGGCCAGCGGCTGCAGCTCCAGTTTGACCCCTAGCCTGGGAACTTCCATATGCCATGGGCATAGCCCTAAAAAGACAAAGAAAGAAAAAGAAAAGAGAAAAGAAATCTAGATCCTGAGTTTATCACTTAATCAAACTTCAGAGGCACCAAAAAGGCTTATAAGGAGTAGCATCTGAGGTAAAATCACAGCTTGGCAAGCTACAAAATGGGATAAAAAAAGGCTAGGTAGAGAGAATAGTATGTTTGCAAAACCAAAAATGAAAGAAAGCATGGAGGAGGTGGCAAGCGACAAACAACAGCTAATTATAATCCCTCACATGTAACCATTTTGAGGAGCTACATTTATATAGAAGACAAAGGAATAGAGACTTCTTTTGATTTTTTTAATCTGGAGGTTAACATTTCTGTTTTGGAAAGGTTACTCGGTGGCCAGCTTGGACAATGGACTGGAGCGTAACAAGCCAGTTAGGAAGGAGACTATTGCTGTGATACTGGAAAAAGATGATAGCAGTAAGATTAAGAAGGAATAAAATGGAAAAAAGTGGACAGATTCAGGAGATATTTGAGAGGTACAACTGAGAGAATTTAATGATCTTTTAAACGTGTATGGGTAAAGATGGTGAAATACAGCAATGAGGTGTTCCTATCATGGTACAGCGGAAACGAATCCGACTAGGAACCATGAGGTTGCGAGTTCAATCACTGGCCTTGCTCAGTGGGTTAAGGATCTGGCCTTGCCGTGAGCTGTGGTGTAGGTTGCAGATGTGGCTCAGATCTGGCGTTGCTGTGGCTGTGGTGTAGGCCAGCAGCAACAGCTCCAATTAGCCTGGGAACCTCCATATGCCGTGGGTGCGGCCCTCAAAAGACAAAAAAAAAAACAGAAATGAAAGGACCACAGAAGACAGCCAGGTTTCTATCTTGGACACTTGATGGGGTAATAATAATTCCCTGAGATAAGAAAACATTGATGTTTCAGTTTGGGATATAAAGATTTGGGAATCATCAGAGGGTGGCTAAGTTAGCACAGGAAAAATATGGAAGGAGAGAAAAGAGTTGAATCAGAAATTCGAGCATTACAAATACTTAAGGGATAAATGGACAACAGAAAACGTTAGTGAAAAATAGGTAGGAGGAGGAGGAAAATCAGTAGAACATAATTTCAAAAGAGAGGGAGTAGACTGTATTTAATACTGCAGAGGAGGGTTCCCACTGTGGCACAGCGGTTAACGAATCCGACTAGGAACCATGACGTTGTGGGCTTGATTCCTGGCCTTGCTCAGTGGGTTAACGATCAGGCATCACCATGAGCTGTAGGTTGCAGATGCAGCCCAGATCTGGCGTTGTTGTGGCTGTGGTGTAGGCTGGCAGCTGTAGCTCCGATTCGACCCCTAACCTGGGAAACTCCATATGCTGCAGGTGCGGCCCTAAAAAGCAAAAAAAAAAAAAAAAAAACTGCAGAGGGATTATATTTTATAATTAAGTCAGTGTCTAATAACTGCAGCAATTAGTGGATCAATAACTTTGGTTATAACTGTTCTAGGGGCATAGAAAGGGGTGAGGGTCAATTGTAGTGAGTTGGAGAAGTAAGAATTAAAATAGTAAGAACAGAGTATAGACAACTTTTTCAGGAAGCTTGTCTGTGACTAAGAAGAAAGAAATGGAAAGGAGGAAAGGGAGGTACAAATAACTTGAGGGAGATGTGGACATCACAGGTTTAATTGTTTAATTTCCTCTTTTTCTGGCCATACCCACACATGTGGAAGTTCCCTGGGCAGGGATCGAATCCAAGCCGCAGCTGCAACCTAAGCCAAGAGTAGGGGAAGTACTGGATCATCTACCCGCTGTACCACAGCAAAAACTCCAGGTTTTTCTTTTTTTCTAATATAAAAAAGATAAGACCCTTAAATATATCTAAAAACTGATGGGATAAGCAATGAGGTCCTGCTGTATAGCAGAGGGAACTATATCCAATCGCTTGTGATGGAACATAATGGAAGATAATATGAGAAAAAGAATATATATATATATGTGTGTGTGTGTGTGTGTGTGTGTGTCACTACACTGTACAGCAGAAATTGACAGAAAATTATAAATTAACCATAATTAAAAAAAAACTTGTGGAGTTCCCTTTGTGGCTCAGCGGTTAACGAATCTAAGAACCATGAGGTTGCGGGTTCGATCCCTGGCCTTGCTCAGTGGGTTAAGGATCCGGTGTTGCCATGAGCTGTGGTGTAGGTTACAGACGTGGCTCGGATCCCGCGTTGCTGTGGCTGTGGCGAAGGCCGACAGCTACAGCTCCTGTTAGACCCCTAGCCTGGGAAGCTCCACATGCCGCAGGTGCAGCTCTATATAAAGGCAAAAAGACAAAAAAAAAAAAATTGTTTTAAACTGATGAGAAAAAGCATCGGAGATGGAGTTCCCATCGTGGCTCAGTGGTAACAAGCCCGACTACTGGAGTTCCCATAATGGCACAGCAGAAATGAATCTGACTGGGAACCACGAAGTTGCAGGTTTGATCCCTGGCCTTGCTCAGTGGGTTAAGGATCCGGCATTGCCGTTAGCTGTGGTATAGGTCTCAGACGCGGCTCAGATCCCACATTGCTATGGCTCTGGCATAGGTCGGCGGCTATAGCCCTCATTCAACCCCTAGCCTGGGAACCTCCATATGCCGCGATGCAGCCCCAAAAAGCCAAAAAAACAAACAACCCCGACTACTATCCATGAGGATTCCTGGCCTCACTCAGTGGGTTAAGGATCTGGCGTTGCTGTGAGCTACGGTGTAGGAGAAGGAGCTTGCTTGGATCACTAATGATCAGTAGCAGATGCAGCCACCCACTGCTGTGGCTGTGGCATAGGCCACAGCAGCTATAGCTCTGACTGGAACCCTGGCCAGGTTACTTCCATATGCTTCTAGAGTGGCCCTAAAAAGACAAAAAAAAAGACCAAAAAAAAAAAAAAAAGCAGAAGAGGAGCTCCCGTTGTGACACAGCAGAAATGAATCCGACTAGGAACCATGAGGTTGTGGGTTTGATTCCTGGCCTCGCTCAGTGGCTTAAGGATCCAAGCCGTGAGCCATAGTGTAGGTTGAAGATGCAGTTTGGATCCTGCATTGCTATGACTGTGGCATAGGCCAGCAGCTGTAGCTCCAGATTCGACCCCTAACCTGGGAACTTCCATATGCCACAGGTACAGCCCTAAAAAGCAAAAAAAGAAAAAAAAAGCAGGAGAGATAGAAAACAAAGCAACAAGGCTAAGTGATGGAATGAGAGGTAAATGAATAGGAGACAGAAGGGAAAAGTATCAAAGGATAGGTAAAAGACAAGATTATGGAAGAAATAAAACTTGTCGCCTATAAAATAAAGTAGGAGGAGAGAGACATCTGGTGATAAGAGACAGAATTGCAAGGCTCTGATACATTGCTATACTGCTTACAGCCATTATCTGCATCACTGATGATATTAATGTTTCCAGGATTAGCCATGCAATAAGAAATGTTCAAAACGTTCAAGCATCCTTCACCATTTAGCAGATTTAAAATTCATTCAATCAGGTTTTTTGGGGGGGTTTTCTGGCTTTTTTTGTCCTTTAATGGCTCCACCCACGGCATATGGCGGTTCCCAGGCTAAGAGTCGAATTGGAGCTGTAGCCACCACCCTATGCCAGCCACAACCACTGCAATGCCAGATCTGAGTCGCGTCTGTGACCTGTACCACAGCTCACGGCAATGCCGGATCCTTAGCCCACTGAGCGAGGCCAGGGATCGAACCTGCAACCTCATGGTTCCTAGTCGGATTCGTTAACCACTGCACCACGACAGGAACTCCCATTCAATCAGTTTTGAAAATGTCCTCAGAGTCCTTGTCATAACAATCAGTAAAATAACTTATTAAAGTTCCTTTAACATTCTAATGTCTTAAACTCCTAAGGATTCAAAACAGTTTTTATCTAGATTACATAGCATAATAAAGTACCAGCCTAGAAACCTGATTTTATAACCACAGATATTTCTCTAAAATCTAAGAGGAAAGCCAGAAATGTGCTAAGATGTTTTGAGAAGTATTCATCTGAACCAAAAACTCTGAGTTTAAAATATCACTGGAAAAGAATTCAGCAAATAGAGAAGAAAGGAATCTATCACGATAAAGTAAATTTTACAGAGAAAATAAGAAATTTTACAAGATGAAGTATAGGGAAGAAGAGAGGTGTTCTAAAGAGCCATCATTCCTCTTTTCTATTTAAAAAATTTTGAAATATAACATACAAAAGAGGCTGCATAGTCTACTGGATAAGAACAGGGATTCTGGAATGAGAAAATCTAGCCTGAAATACAACTCCACCTTGGGCAAGTAACCTAATCTTTCTGGGTTTCATATACCTCAACTGTAAAATGAGGATAACACCCACCTCAATAAGAATGTTGAGGACTAAATGAGTTATACACGTCAAGTACTTGGAACAACATTTTGGCACATACTAAGCACTACATACATTATCTACTACTATTATTATTATAACAAATGTATAAACACAGTTTAAAGAATAAAACAAACACATACACCTCCTCTATTTAGCAACTCAGAAGTTCTCAGGGTGCCCCAATCCAATCACAGCCCCAATCCTTCCTCCCTCCAGAAATAAACATTCTGAATTTCGTGTTGATCATTTCCTTATTCTTTCTTCAAAGACAATCAGGGCATTGTTAGCAATACATGAAATTTATTTTATAAAATGATGAAAAATCTGAAGTAAGTGTTTTTAAAGGTTGAAAATAAAAATTCACTAGATTAGAAAAATCCACAAACTTACTCGAACAACTTTTTTGCTTGTATTGTTATTGTTTTGCCATCCAGATTCCTCAAGTTTAGTCAGATTGTTAAATTTCTGGTTTACATCTTCTATCTGTTAGTAAATAAAGCACAAATTTATCGTATTACTGCTAACCACATTAAAATTTCAAACTAATCAACTGAAGCATCAAAAGAAATTGAGAATGGAGACATAAAATTAGACTAAATCATTCTCAGTTCAGTATTCAAGTAAAAAACTCTTAAAGTAAAATTGTTCCTTTTTATTTTTGGTCTTATAAACCTTCATAAATTTACATAAAGAACGTCACATGTGAATAACTCTTCTAAATTATTTTTGATCTCTAAAATGGTAGGAGAGATATTCTAAATGTTTTTGTTTCCTAAATTACATAAAGTGAACACAACATAATCTCTTTTTTTTTTACCACACCTATGACGTGTGTTAGTTCCTGGGGCCAGGGATCGAACCTGCGCCATAGCAGCCACCAAGCCACAGCACTTAGCCAGATCCCTAACCCTCTGAGCCACCAGGAACTCCTCACTTTCTTTTTTACAGTTTATCAGTGAAGGACATGTTGGCTCTTTCCAAGTTTCGGCAATTACGTATAAAGGCACCATAAATATCACTGTACACTTTTTTACGTGAATACGTTTTCAATCAGTTAGGTAAACACTGGAGCTCCCATCGTGGCACAGCAGAAACAAATCTGACTAGGAACCACGAGGTTGCCAGTTCAATCCGTAGACTCGCTCAGCAGGTCAAGGATCCAGCGTTGCTATGAGCTGTGGTGTAGGTTGCAGACATGGCTCGGATCCTGCGTTGCTGTGGCTGTGGTGTAGGCTGGCGGCTAAAGCTTCAGTTGGACTCCTAGCCTGGGAACCTCCATATGCTGCGGGTACGGCCCCAAAGAAGACAAAAAGAGAAAAACAAACAAACAAACAAAAAAATTAGTTCTTGGTAAATACCAAGAACTGACTGCTGGATTGTGTGATAAGAGCATGCTTAGTTTTGTAAGAAAATGCCAAACTGTCTTCCCAAGTGACTGTACATTTTGCATTCTCAACAGCCACTGTTCCTGTTGCTCTACATACTCATCAGCACTTGGTGCTGTCAGTGGCTTGGATTTTTGCCATTCTAATAGGCATGCAGTGGTATCTCAATGCAGTTACTGTAGTTTTACTAGAATAGAGTGTTGAGCCTTATCTCCTTTTTTTTCCTTTTTAGGGCCATACTTGCGGCATTCGCAAATTCCCGGGCTAGGGGTTGAACTGGAGGCACAGTTGCTGGCCTAGACCACAGCCATAGAAACTCGGGATCAGAGCCGCATCTACAACCTATACCACAGCTCACAGCAATCCTGGATTCCCAACCCACTGAGTGAGGACAGGGATCGAACACACAAATTCATGGATACTAGTCAGATTTGTTTCCATTGCATGACAACGGGAACTCTGAGCTTTATCTCTTTATATGTTTACTTGTCATCTGTATATCTTCTTTGGAGAAGTGTCTGTACGGGACTTTTCTCCATTTTAAAATCAGGTTGTTTTAAGGGTTCCTTGTATATTTTAAAGAACAGTCCTTTATCAGATATGTCTTTTGCAAATACTTTCTCCTAGTTCATGGCTTGTTTTCTCATTCTCCCAACACAATCTCATTTTAAAAGATTCAAACGATATCCCCATCCTTTTAGTATTTCCATTCTCCAAAGAGGTAACCGCTGTCAACAGTTTGGTAAACTTGCTTCAAGACCCCCTACTATGCATTTATATTCATACATACTCTCAAGCTCTTTCAAAAAAAATTTTTTTAAATGTCAAAGACTCAGGATTACCTTTATGATCAACTGATTTTCAATAAGATTGCCACTGCAATTCAATGAGGAAAAAAGTCTTTTTAATAAACAGTACTGGGAAAATTGGATATACACAAGAAAAAGATGATTTTAAATTTATGCCCACAAAAATAAACTCCAAATGGATCATAGGCCTAACCGTAACAGTTAAAATTATAACACTTTTAGAAAAAATCCTAAGAGAAAATCTGTGGCAAAGATTAGGCAAAAGAATTTCTTAGACATGACCACAATAGAAAAGAAAAAAACTGATAAATTGAACTTCATCAAAAGCACTGCAAAAGACATCAAGACAATTAAAAGACAAGCCACAAGCTGGGAGAAAATATTTTCAAATAATATTTCTTTTTTTTTTTTTTTGGCCTTATCTAGGGCCGCACCAGCGGCATATGGAGGTTCCCAGGCTAGGGGTCTAACAGGAGCTATAGCTGCCAGCCTTCGCCACAGCCACAGCAACGCGGGATCCGAGCCACGTCTGCAACCTACACCACAGCTCACAACAACGCCGGATCCTTAACCCACTGAGCAAGGCCAGGGATCGAACCTGCAACCTCATGGTTCCTAGTCGGATTTGTTAACCACTAAGCCACCGCAGTAACTCCCGCAAATAATATTTCTGATAAAGGACTTGTATTCAGGCGTTCCCGTTGTGGCTCAGCAGGTTAAGAACCTGACGAGTAACCATGAGGATATGGGTTCAATCCCTGGCCTCATTCAGTGGGTTAAGGATGCAGCATTACCAAGAGCTAAGGTATAAGTCACAGATGAGGCTCAGATCTGGCATTGCTGTGGCTGTGGCTGGCAGCTGCAGCTCCGATTTGACCCCTAACCTGGGAACTTCCATATGCCACAGGTATGGCTCTAAAGAGCAAAAACTTAAAACTTAAGAAAAAAAGTTAAAAAAAAAAAAGGACTGTATCTAGGATATATGAAAAACAAAACTCAACAATAAAAAGGCAAATCTGGAGTTCCAGTCATGGCACAGCCTTCTCTCAGCTTTAAAAACTGCAGCTGAGAAATTCAAGGCCATTCTCTTCTTTTTTTTTTTTTTTTTACTTTTTAGGGCTGCACCTGCGGCCCAGGCACTAGGGGTCAAATCTGAGCTATACCCGCTGACATATGCCACAGTCCCGCGGGATCCAAGCCATGTCTGCGACATACACCGAAGCTAACAGCAGTGCCGGATCCTTACCCTAAAGAGCAAGGCCAGAGATCAAACCTGCATCCTCATGGTTAATAGTCGGGTTCGTTACCACTGAGCCATGATGAGAAATCCCATTCTGATTTTTGATCCTTTA
Organism: Catagonus wagneri; assembly: GCA_004024745.2. Lineage (NCBI taxonomy): Eukaryota > Metazoa > Chordata > Mammalia > Artiodactyla > Tayassuidae > Catagonus > Catagonus wagneri. The sequence continues at coordinate 6,762,592 of PVHT021183527.1, read as the reverse complement.
TATGAAATTGTTCCCTCTGGAGATTTCTAGTTTTCATCCCACAAGTTGTAAAGTTACACTTAATGACGTGCACTGGGGTGTGGGGTCACTCTGATTCACAGTGCTAGGCACTCAGTGGCCTCCATTCATCTGGAATTCATGTCCTCTAGTTCTGGGGAAAATTTTTAAGCCATTTCATTGATTATTTACTTTCTATTTTTTTCTACACTCTTTTTCTGGAATTATTATTTGGATTCTATACTCTTCCTAATAGCTTTCTTCCTCCATCCAAAGAGCTTTCTTATGTTTGCTTTGGCTCCTTTTAGGTTTGAGACTTCCTTAAAATGTCTAATAGATGTTGGATATGGGTTTTTGAAATCGTATTTTGTATGCCTGTTTCTAAAATATGTTCAAGGGAGTTCCCATCGTGGCACAGCGGAAACGAATCCGACTAGGAATCACGAGGTTGCAGATTCTATCCCTGACCTCACTCAGTGGGTTAAGGATGCAGCATTGCCATGAGCTCTGGTGTAGTTCGCAGATGTGGCTCCGATCCTGCGTTGCTGTGGCTGTGGTGTAGGCCGGCAGCTGTAGCTCCAATTAGACCCCTAGCCTGGGAACCTCCATATGCCACGGGTACGGCCCTAAAAAGCAAAAAGAAAGAAGAGAAAAGAAAAGAAGGAAGGAAAGAAGAAAGAAGGAGGGAGGGAGGGAGGAAGGAAGAAAAAATATGCTCAGAAAGCTAGAATGTATCGTCTCCTCCCATGTCTTTACTGATCTTCCAAGTGATCACCTCTCTCATAATAGCACTTTCACATTAAATTGGAATTATACGTATTGTCTAACTCATTAATCACACCACAAACTCCTCTGAGACAGAGAACGTGCCTTATTTTATCAATCCCTAGAACAATATCTGGCATAAGCAGGAATTAAGTAACTGCTAGATGAACTGAACCACTAAAGAATATATTCACTCATTTTTCCACTTGGAATCATTACAGATTATTCAACAGTTGAATAAAATATCAATTTCCCACCCAAATAGAAGCTATATTGATGATATGGGGAAGGAGAAGAAATTGGTCATCAAATTTATATAGCACTATGGGGTTCCCATATGGCACAGCCAGATAAGGATTCAGCATTGTCAATGCAGGAGCTCAGGGCACTCCTGTGGCAAGGGTTCAGTCCCTGCACTAGGAACTTCCACATGCCATGGGTGCAGCCAAAAAAGAAAACTTAAACCGTGCTTCACAGTTTATTAAGGTGCTAATATATCATTTAATATTATAGGTACATAAGCAGTTACTATTAACCCTTTTATACTACTGTTACCTCATTTTCCAAAAAGTAGGCTCAAAGTTAATATATTCAAAATACTTGACCACATACCTGAAAACTAACCATATCCCAAAATCCGTCCAGATCTGTACAGGTGGTCTCTTTTTCCCCTCGTTTATATTCACAATTGTCCACCAGTCCTTCAAACTGTTTGAACCTTTCTTTCATAAGAAGTCTTGTTTGGCCAACTGCTGTGCGAATAAGATCTTTAGCTAAAGGAAATACAAGGTTTTTAAAAATTAAAGGACAAAACAGGACCTTTATTGCAAGCCAAGCAGCTAAGACAACTTCATTCCAAATATCCTAAGGGTTACAGAATCAAATTCTTCAAGTAAGACAAAAAATATCTACTATAAAACTTTGTCATACATATACTGAGCATTTACTATTGGCTTCAATTCCCACTAAAAATTAGCAATACACATTCTTATATATACTGCTACATAGTAAAAAGCATTCTACCTCTCCTTGTATTTTGTAAGAATTCAACTTCAAACAACTCAATGCACATCAGTACCTAAGGACTTCAAGCTGACAGCACACAAATGATTTTTTTTCTAAACAGCTTTCCTGAATAGGTAAAATTAAGGAGCTTTTCTGAAAATTTGTTTCATGTTAATTAATTTTTGTTGAGAAAATGTTTTTGTATAATTAAACAATACCAGATATAGATGTCATTCATAAAGTCATAGTAAAAAAAAATCTTATAATAGACATATCTCAGGAATGATAGTTAATATTCTAACTATTTACATCTTTTAAGTCATAAACTATTTTTGCTATTTTGAATAACAATGAGACTATAAAGCTGGACATTAGATTTTTATGTTTCACAGAAATGTAACCATAATAAAACAAAGCTAAGACATTAAAAAATATAGTCAGGAGTTCCCATCGCGGCTCAGTGGTAACGAACCCAACTAGTATCCATGAGGACGTGGGTTCAATCCAGGGCCTCGCTCAGTGGGTGAAGGATCCAGTGTCGCCATGAACCTACCATAGCAGGTTGCAGATGCGGCTCAGATCTGGCATTGCTGTGGCTATGATGCAGGCCAGCAGCTGCAGTTCTGATTTGATCCCTAGTCTAGAAATTTCCATATGCTGCAGGTGCGGCCCCCAAAAGACAATAAAATAAAATAAAAATAAATGTTCCCTCACCATCATCTGGAATGTCCAATTCAAGCTTCCTGTCCCACTCAAAGCAGTGTGAAGTTAACTTCTCAGTTTCCAATTGGAGAATATTTCTAAAATATGACATACATTTCAGTTTTGTAAATGTTTCTCACTCTAATATCTAAACGTTAGCATTACAGCACTTACACAATATTAATTTCTCAGAACTTATGCTTAATCAACTATGATTATATTAAAATCCAGAAAAACAAACTGACACTCTATATATGTCCATACTTCTACACCTAAAATTTAAGTAGACAGTTAATGGCAAGAGACCATTTTTCAACCTAATCTTTATTTTTTCTGTCTTTATTTTTCAGTACCTGAAAAGAATTGACATTCCTTAGTTCCATTATTAGTTTTGTTATTTTCCATGGAACTAAGACCAATCCAATTGCCAAGAGTAAGTTAAGCTAAAAACTATTGTTTCAATTTAAAGTGATACACCCTTACAGATTCTATTATGCCTTTTTTTGTTCAAAGGCAGTGGTTCTTAACTGGGGTCAATTTTTCCTACCAGGGGCATCTGGCAATATTTAGAAACATTTTTGATTGTCATGAACTGGAGGAGTGCTACTGGCCATTGCTACAAAACATCCTGCAGTGCAGGCGACGGACCCTAGCAAGAATTATCCAGTGTAGGGGAGTTCTCTTGTGGTGCAGTGGGTTGAGGATCTGGCATTGGGTTACTGCTGCAGCACAGGTTCAGTCTCTGGCCCAGGAACTTCTGCATGCTGCAGACATGGTTTAAAAAAAAAAAAAAAGGAACTATCCAGTCTAAAATGTCAATAGTACCAAGGTTAAGAAACCCTGGCCTCAAGAAAATTTAATCTATTTTTTTAAAATAAAATCATCCTAGCAGGAAAACTGAGGATAGTATTTATTTCTTAGAAGAAAAATTCAGCTGTTTATATCTAGTGGCAACAGAGAATAGCTTAATTCATGAGAAAGGAGACATGGAGTACATCTGACATTATTTAGCTGTGTTAAGTCCAGCTGACCAACACAATGTCTCAGTTGACCAACACAATGGACTAGCTAAACTCTAAAAGACCTTGCAAGGCTAAAATGTTATACCCTAAAACAATTGAAGTGGCTCCCAAACACATAAAAAGAAACTCATTCATAATAGAACAAATGGATATTGAAACTAGAGCAAGATAATATTTCTCATCTATTTGATTGACAAAGTTCAAAAAATCATTAATATTGCATTGGAAAAGGTATGAGAATTTTCTTGCTACATTCACTCAAAAATAATAGAATATAATCATTTTCTGTGTGATATGAAATGTTGAGAGGCCTTTTGCTAAATGTAGGCCTCTGACATGTTTCCAAGGCATTTAGGTAACGTGTTGAGGATCTCCAAAAAAGATGTTAATTTTCTCTTCACAGTTGGAGAAATATCATCCTATCTCATGATTTGATGGGCCTCCTACCATTTCCCATCATCCTTCTTTCACAAACTTTAATTTGGTACTTTGTAGGGGGGAAAAAGGTGTGAGAAAATATGAACTCCCATACCTTACCGGAGTGAATGTAAATTAAAGTCTCTATATATTTGCACAGGAGAAAATTAAAACATATAAGGTTGTTCTTTGCAGTCTTGTTTGTAATAGTAATAGACTGAACCCAATGTAAATAACCATCAAAAGGGGACCTATTAAGTAAATTATGGTAAATTCAGATAATTGGATACTACTTGATCATTAAACATACAACATGACCATTAAACATACAACATGACCATCCACAAACAACATGAGAAAGCTCTTTAATAAAATGTAATGTCTGGAGTTCCCGTCATGGCTCAGTGGTTAACGAATCCGACTAGGAACCATGAGGTTGCGGGTTCGATCCCTGGCCTTGATAAGTGGGTTAAGGATCTAGGGTTGCCGTGACTTATGGTGTAGGTTGCAGATGTGGCTCGGATCCCGCATTGCTGTGGCTGTGGCCAAGGCCAGCAGCTACAATTGCTGTTAGACCCCTAGCGTGGGAACCTCCATATGCCAAGGGTACGGCCCTAGATAAGGCAAAAAGACAATAAATAAATAAATAAATAAAATATAATATAATGTCTACTACATGTAACATTAAATGAAAATAGAATAGTATGCTATTGTTTATACAAAAGAAAAAATATATATATACACACACATTTATGTTAGCCTACCTATGCATTATCTACCTCTGGAAGGATCCACAAGAAATGAATAACACTCACTTCTGTGAAAAGTTTGAATTACAGGGATGGGAGACAGAGTTGGGAAAAAGACTTCTCACATAACTTTTTCTACCTTTTGAGTTAGGAACTACATGAATGTACTAGTTACTGAAAAAAAGTATCAAAATGTAAAAGATTAATGAAAATCATAGAAATCCAGTCCCCTAATTCATCTACTGTATTCAGATTAAAAATAGTTTAATTTTGGTTTTAAAAGTCTAGACATTAACACAAAATTCTTACACTAGGACAAACCTGAAGTATGGCACATCATGCAGCTGAGGTATCTGATCTTCATTTATTTCAAGTAATGGGACGACCTCTTTTATTGAATGACTATTTGAATTTTTATTAGTAGATTCATTTTTATTTAAGACATGTTCTAAAGATGAAAGAAAATATTATATATAAATTTCAAAACAGCAACTCGTAAAATGACATCCTCCACAAGACAAATTTTTTAAATCCTTCAATATTTTTCAGTGTTGAATTTAAAAATTTTACTTCTGCCTCAATGATTTCATTCACCACAGATCCTCTAATGTGTTTCTCAATACTCTTCATCTGTTCAAACTTATATTTATTTCCCCCCACCTTTTCAGTCTGCATTCCTCATTCCAACTCTTTCTCTCTACAGATATCTTTCCCCATGTTTTCCCATCTCTCCTGACCCCAAGATCACATCCTTAAACTTTAAGGTGAAAAAGCGCTAAACAGTCTAATAAATGACAAACCAGAAAAGTAAGTAAAAAAATTACCTTTATCCCAAACCGTTACAGAATCCAAAGGACATTGTAATTTACTTGAATCTTGGTGTACTGTCTTGGCAGTGTAGGTTTTACATTTTTGTGCCAGGATTTCTTTTGTTGCTTGAGTCTTATCACTAAAAACAATAGCGAAAATATATTTTATGAAACATGAGCCTCATATATCTAATTGAAGGATTTCAAAATGATGTTCCTTTTTAAAAACCTGGGATAAAATCAAAACGTGTTTAGAAGCAGTTTTTCTAAAGTAATAATCAGGAAAAAAAAAAAAAAAAAGCTCGGATCCCGCGTCGCTGTGGCTGTGGTGTAAGTTCGCAGCTACAGCTCCAGTTAGACCTCTAGCCTGGGAACCTCCATATGCGGTGAGTGCGACCCTAGAAAAGGCAAAAAGACAAAAAAAAGGAAAGAAAGAAAGTACCAAGTTACACCCCACAGTCAAAAAAAAAAAAAAAAGAGGACCAGTTGGCTCTCAAAAATAAGAATACTTTGGTATTTCGGATCTGGTGTTGTCCCCACAGCAGTTCTGGATTTCTCTTGTGGCCCAGGTTCCATCCCATGAGGGGAAACTTCCATTGGCCTTGAGTGTGGCAAAAAATAATAATAATAATAAAATAAATAAATAAAAATACTTAGCCCTTTGCTTTGCCTAACTTGTGATTAAAAATTATATATATATCAAAACTGTCAAATACATTATTGTAACCTTCTAAAGAATTTTTTAAAGACCAAATTTTCATGATTTACAATTAACATCATTTACTAACTAAATATTAACTTTTAAATAAGCACAGGACAGGGAGTTCTCGTTGTGGTGCAGCAGAAACGAATCTGACTAGTATCCATGAGGATGTGAATTCGATCCCTGGCCTTGCTCAATGGGTCGGGGATCTGGCGTTGCCATGATCTGTGGTGTAGGTCGTACCTGTGGCTGGGATGCTGAGTTGCTATGGTGTAGGTCGTAGACACAGCTGGGATCCTGAGTTGCTGTGGCTAGCAGCTGTAGCTCCGATTCGACCCCTAGCCTGGGAACTTATATGACTCAGATGCAGCCCTGAAATGCAAAAACAAACAAACAAACAAAAAAAAAAAACACCAAAAGAAATGATTAAATTCTTACACTTCTATGTTGAAAGCAGTCCAGGTACTACTGGGTGTCAGGAAAGCATTGGCACTTCTGGGGGTCATAGGTGTTACTTGATAGATCTTCAGACCAACTAGTGGCTGAAACATAAAATCTTCAGGTGCAAACGAATTCTTCCCCTTCATTTTTGCAGTATCTGTCTTAGGTAAAGTTTCCTTTTTTGACAAAACTCCATCTGGATCCATTCCATTTGTTGCACTAGTTTGTGAATCCAAAGTATTTTCAGTGAAGAAAACATTGAAGTCAGTTTTATAAGAAATGACCTAGATGTGAGGAAACAAAACAGAGTGAGAATTTCTCTTCTGGGGATATGTTCAACCAATTTTTAAAATATGAGAAAATATAAAAGTTGAAATAAATGTCTCACGTACATAACTTAAGAGAAAAAACAAATACAATTAAATGTATATATGGAATCAGAAGACCAGCTAACTGAACCACTGTTATGATCCAGAGAGAACCAATCCTTATTAAAAGGACAAACTAAAATGTTTAAGGTATTGGAGTTCCCGTCGTGGCACAGTGGTTAACGAATCCGACTAGGAACCATGAGGTTGTGGGTTTGATCCCTGCCGTTGCTCAGTGGGTTAACGATCCGGCATTGCCATGAGCTGTGGTGTAGGTCGGATCCTGCGTTGCTGTGGCTGTGGCATAGGACAGTGGCTACAGCTCCGATTAGACCCCTAGCCTGGGAACCTCCACATGCCGCGAGTGCGGCCCTAAAATGACAAAAGGCAAAAAATAAATAAATAAATAAAATGTTTAAGGTATTACAGCAAATTAAAATATATGAAATAAAAAAATAAAATATATAAAAAATTAAGGTGGAAAAATGACCCACATAACAAATATTCACCTTTGTATTTAAATTATGCTGATAATCACAATGGTTTAAGATTCAGAAATCCAATGTTTATTGGATGATTACTATTGTCAAGGACCAAATCCTTTTTTCAAATAACCTTGGATTCTTACAAATAAGCTTATCATATGAGCAGAAGTACTTTTTTAATGTGACACAGTAATTTTAACCATATAAAATATGCAGCTTTTGTTTTTCAAGTAATTTGTTTTAGTTTTTTAGTTCCAATATAGTTGACATATATAGCATTATACTAGTTTCAGTGTACAGCATAATTTGATATTTATATATACTACAAAATGATCTAGACAGTAGGTCTAGTGAACATCTGTCACTATACATAGTTACAATTTTATTTTCACCACCCACACTCTTCGAAACTTTCAAATATATAATACGGTGTTATTAACCATAGTCACCATGCTGTACATTACATTCCAGGATTTATTTATTTTTATTATTTTATTTATTATTATTATTTAATTACTGGACGTTTGTACCTTTGACCACTTTTACCTATTATAACCATGTAAACATAATTTTAGAGGTTTTTACATTTCTACTTTTTTATGCAATATGAACTGAACCCAGAGTGTTTCAACTTGGACAAGGGTGTAAGAGTTATATTGTCCCTGAGACCAAAGTGGCAATGAAAGTAAAAACAAGTAGTAATCCTTAAGGAAAAAAAATCAATCTCGGCAGAGGAGCTATGAGCGCCACCTGCTTATCTGTGAAGATTCATCCTAAATTGCCTTTCTTGGAAGATCTTTATTTTTAGTTAAGAATCTAGCCACCTTCTTACACTTCTGATAACACTGTCTTCTTCTTTTTTGGGGGGTGTCTGCACCTGAGGCATATGTAAGTTCCCAGGCTACGGGTCTAATCGGAGCTACAGATGCTCACCCTACGCCACAGCCACAGCGATGTGGATCCGAGCCAAGTCTGTGACCTGCACCACAGCTCATGGCAATGCCAGATCCTTAACCCACTGAGCGAGGCCAGGGATCAAACCCACAACCTCATAGTTACTAGCTGAATTCGTTTCCACTGCGCCACAATAGGAACTCCTAATACAATTTCTTTTTTTTTTTTTAATAACAATGAATTTT
>PVHT021183527.1:6734780-6752990 GCA_004024745.2 Catagonus wagneri | reverse complement strand
AAGTATATCATGCCACTCCCTTCTGGCCCACAGAGTTTCAGATGAAAAATCTGCTGATAACCTTATTGGGGTTCCCTTGTATGTCATTTGTTTCTTTTCCCTAGCTGCTTTCAAAATTTTCTCTTTGTCTTTAATTTTGGTCATTTTGATTAATATGTGTCTCGGGGTGTTCCTCCTTGGGTTTATTTTATATGGTACTCATTGCACTTCCTGAAGTTGAGTGAGTGGTTCCTTTCCCATATTAGGGAAGTTTTCAGCTATTATCTCTTCAAATATTTTTTCTCTCCCCTTCTCTCTGTCTTCTCCCTCTGGCACCCCTATAATACGGATGTTGGTGCATTTAACATTATCCCAGAGTTCGTTGGCTGCTAATGATTTTTTTATTTCAGTTATTGTATTTTGCATCTCTTCTTGTTTAATTTTTACAGCTTGTATTTCTTTGCTCAGTGTTTCCTGTAAGTTATCGATCTTTGCCTCCAGTTTATTTCCAATGCCTTGCATCATCTTCAGCATCAACAATCTAAAGTCTCTATCTGGGAGGCTGATAATCTCATCACTGAGCTGTTTTTCTGGGCTTTTCTCTTTCTCCCTTATCTGAGTTATAGTTTTCTGTCTCTTCATTTTTATAGGTTTTTGGTGTGGTGACCTTTTTCCAACAATAGAGTTGTAGCCTTTCTTAGTTCTGGAGTTTGCCTTCCCTGTGGCTAAAGTTGGTATGGAGGGGGCTTGCAGTAGGCTTCCCAATGGGAGTGACTGATGCCTGCCCACTAGTAGGTGGGGTTGGTTCTTATCCCTCTGATGGGTGGGGCTTTGTCTCGCGATGAGATTAGAGGCTGGCTGTGTGCCTGAGGGTTATTTAGGCAGCCTGTTTCCTGATGGGTGGGACTGTAACCCCACCTGGATTATTGTTTGGCCTGGGGCTTCTCAGCCCTAATGGGAGGGGCCAGATTTTCCCAGAAATGGCCACCTCCAGAGAAATGCAGGCTGATGAATGTTCCCAAGAGCTTTGCCTCCAATGCCCTTCCCCCACAACAAGGCACAGTCACCCCTGTTTTCCCAGGAGATCCTCCAAGAATTGCAGTCAGGTTCCACCTGGATTCCTGTGGAGACTGCTTTGCCCTGGGACTTGGTGCACGTGAAAGTCTGCGTGTGCCTTTCAAGAATGGGGTCCCTGTTTCCCCCAGTCCTGTGGAGCTCCTGCACGCAAGCCCCGCTGGCCTTCAATGCCAGATGCTCCGGGGGCTCTTTTTCCCTGTGCCAGATCCCCAGGTGTGGGGTTTTGACGTGGGGCTCAGAACTCTCAGTCCTGTAGCTGAGTCTCTGTGATGCAGTTACTTTCCAGTCTGTGGGGCTTCTCACCCAGAAGGTCTGGGGTTGCTTCTATCGCGTAATCGCCCCTCCTACCTCTTGATGTGGCCTCCTCTTTGTCTTCTGGAGTAGAATATCTTTTCTGGAAGTTTACAGTCCATTTGGTTGAAGGCTGCTCGGCATTTGGTTGTAGTTTTTGTTGTTTTTTGGGAGAGAAGTTGAGCTCCAGTCCTTCTATTCTGCCATCTTAATCCAATCTCCCCCCTAATACAATTTCTTAAAGCAGTTCTATATGCTTAATTTTAACTTCATGAAAGTAGCAATAAAATGTTCAAAGTACCTAGAAATAGAGGTGTTTATACTCTACCTTATCAAGTTTTGCTTCTACCTTTTTGGCAGGTCTTCCTTGATTTAAAGCCTTTCTTTCTGCTTCATTATCTAAAAAAAAAAAGTGAAGTAAGACATCCATTTTGACTAGATAGAAAATGTTGCATTAAAAGTACTAGGTAATATGGAAAAGGAAAAAAAAAACAATAGGAATGTATGTCTTAAATGATTGAGGGGGTCTTTTTAGGGCCACACCCTTGGAACATGGAAGTTCCTAGGCTAGGGGTCAAATTGGAGCTGCAGCTGCCAGTCTACACTATAGCCACAGCAACATAGGATCTGAGCCGTGTTTGCAACCTCCACTACAGCTCATGGAAACACTGGATTCTTAATCCACTAAGGGAGGCCAGGGATCGAACCTTCATCCTTATGGATACCAGCTGGGTTCGTTACCCATGACAGGAACTTCTGTCTTTAAGGACTTTATGATTAAAAGTCATATCATAAAATAAAAAAAGATGAAATTTCTTGCCAGGTCATCTGTTTTAAAAACAAAAGGTGTAATAGTATTTTACCTTTTGCCTCTGAATATCAAATACATATTTACTATAGAAAATTAGAAAAAGTTTCTAAGAAACACAAAAACAACAATCAAAAATTTTACTCAAGGGGTTCCTGTTGTGGCTCGGCGATAACGAAACAGACTAGTATTCATGAAGACTTGGGCTCGATCCCTGGCCCACTTAATATCATTAAACATGTCTTTCGGAGTTCCCTTCGTGGCTCAGTGGTTAACGAATCTGACTAAGAACCGTGAGGTTGCGGGTTCGATCCCTGGCCTTGCTCAGTGGGTTAAGGATCCGGCGTTGCCGTGAACTGTGGTGTAGGTTGCAGACGTGGCTCGGATCCCGCGTTGCTGTGGCTGTGGCGAAGGCCGGCAGCCACAGCTCCTGTTAGACCCCTAGCCTGGGAACCTCCATATGCCGTGGGTGTGGCTCTACATAAAGACAAAAAGACCAAAAAAAAATAAAAAATAAAAAAATAAACATGTCTTTCACAGACTGTTCTTAATAGTTACGTTGTATTCTCCCAAATGGATGGCAGTACTTCAACATTTGAGCAACCACTGTGTGCTAATAGGATAGCAAAGCACAGAACATATCTTTAGGAATTAGAACCTCCCATTTCCTCCTCTCCTACTAAAAGAAGTACATGATGATTTAAAAACCTGAACACACACACAAAAAAACTCAACAGGAGTTCCCGCTGTGGCTCAGCAGTAACAAACTCGACTAGTATTCAAGAGACGTGGGTTCAATCTCTGGCCTCGCTCAGTGGGTAAAGGATCCTGCATTGTTGTGGCTGTGGTATAGACCTGCAGCTGCAACTCTGATTTGACCCCTAGCCTGGGAACCTCCATATGCCACGGGAGCAGCCCTAAAATAGGAAGGAAGGAAGGAAGGAAGGAAGGAAGGAAGGAAGGAAGGAAGGAAGGAAGGAAGGAAGGAAGGAAGGAAGGAAGGAGGGAGGGAGGGAGGGAGGGAGGGAAGGAAGGAAGAAGGAAGAAAGAGAGAAAGAGAGAAAGAAAGAAACTGAACACAGAAAAACCTCAAGGACCAAAACATTCTGGTTCAATCACCGGTCGAGAAATTGTTCCTTCCCACAAAAAAGCAACATCTTTATAGAATAAAATTATGAATGGTTCATTTCCAGTTAGACTAACACATCACATGTTGGCTTTAGTTACAAGTTCTGTGACAAGAGGGGAAGGTAAGACTTTGGAAGCTGAAATGAATGACTAAAATACATGCCAGTTCTCTTCCCACTCTACTATATGTTATAAAAGCATTTCTCAGTGGAAAAAAAAAAGGAAATTGTTCTTACCATTAGCAACTCTTGTCACTGGCTTTGTTGGTACCGTGGATGAGACTGTTTTGGCAACCTGCTTTGCTGCCTGAGTAGCTGACCGAGTCATTCTCACTGGTGGCATTACAGGTTGAACAACTGTGGGAAAAATAACAAAATGAAATGCTTTTGGTAATTTTAAACTACAGGTGTGGCAACATCAGAATTTATAAATACTGCTAATACTTCTACCTTTTTTCTCTTTGTCCAACACTTTCTTTTCAGAAGTCTGTCTTTGACCAGGTCGAAATGCTCGAACATCACTCTGTGTATCAATCTATTTAAAAGGATAGGTACTATGTGATTTAATTGCATAACGAACTGATACCACAGTTTTAATGTGTAAATTGACTCTTCATCTAAAATCTGCTGTGTATGACCCAACAAAAAATCTACTCCAAATAAAATTAGATGAAAAAACAAGTTCTCCATTATATAAATATCCTTACAAGCTTTTTTAGAATTCTAAAATTTAGAAAATGCCAATAACCTAAGCTATTAAAAATAACTGACTATAGTCTTCTGAGATGCCTTAAACATACTAGGCATGTTTTTAATTCAAGACCTGCATAGAAAACTCTTTTCAAAAGTTCACTCTTGGGGAGTTCCCACTGTGGCTCAGCAGTTAACAAATCTGACCAGCATCCATGAGGACACAGGTTCGATCCCTGGCCTTGTTCAGTAGGTTAAGGATCCAGCGTTGCCATGAGCTGTGGTGTAGCTCGCAGACACGGCTTGGATCCTGCGTTGCTGTGGCTGTGGTATAGGCCAGTGGCTGCAGCTCTGATTTGACCCCTAGCCTGGGAATTGCCATATGCTTCGAGTGGTGCAGCCCTAAAAAAACAAACAAAAAAACCTCTTCTACTTCTCTAGACTTCATTCAAAATGCCATCATCTCAGTGAGGCCCGATCAAAATTCCATCTTAAACCTACTTCAAAACTCCCCATCTCCCCTCTTCTTTCAAATCTCACCCATACTATACAGTGTTTTTTTAGTGCTTATTCTCACATGTAAGCTCCTTGAAAACAGGCTTTTGTTTCTTTTGTTCACTATTATATCCCAGAGCCTAGAGGGAACATAGTAGTGATTCAAATTCACTGAATACTGAAACTTAGCTTACTCACCTGACAAAGAGGCATACTATTTCCCTCCTTGCCCAACTGACTTTGAGTAAGCCTCCCAATAACTTTATCCATAACGGTGTTTTGAAGACCCTTAAGTTTATAACACCCACCCTTATGGCTTTTATATCATCATCTGTACTTCATGGTAACACAGAATGTGTAATGAAGCCCAGTAAACAAATAAACAAAAAGGAGTGTGACATAGGTATATTAATATAGATCTCATAAGGGATGTCTGGGCAAAGAATATTTTAAATGACTCTTTCCTTAGCATCTAGCCAAATCAGTTCTGCCACCATACCAACAATAGTGATTTTGGTATTATTAGCTCTAGCAAAATAACAGCTATGTTTGAAACTGGTATCAGATTAAAAATGAATTTACATACTCTAAGACAAAAGGTACAATTTGTACTTTCAGTAACAATGACCCACTAACTATCAACTATACCTCAGTCAGCTCCATTTGGTCTTTAGCCTTTGATCTTGTAATCCGTACAAAAGATGGAAGAGCCTGAAACAGTCAAAAGAAGATAAAGTTAAAGAAAAAAAAAAAAAAGACACACAGAGAAAATTTACTTCCATGTCTCATTATGGAAAAAAGCTCCCATTCTGAAGTTAAATTTTATCATAAATCATTTATGGCAAAAAAATACTTGCTAACTTAAATTATTTTTTTTCTTGTTTCGGCTTGATTTAAATTATACTTGATAGTTTCAAAACTTACTTATAATTCTCAATAAGAAGAGAAGAAATTTCAAAACATATTTTCCAACTATTAGAATCATCAATATGATTAGCTGGACATATTTGGAAGGGACAAGATGAACAAACTAGAATATCAGGATATTTTGCTTTGCTTTTGAAAAGACATTGTATAGCTTACTTCCCTAGCTTTCATAATCTGCCTTCAAATCTCATCATTACACACCTGTCCGCTGTCAGTAAGAAAATGGAGACCTGATCACAAAATGTAGAAGAAACTTAGCATAAGAAAAACTAATTTTAAAATTGTGAGATATTTGTCAAGTCTCTAAGATTTGTCAAAAAGCATAACCAGACTTCTCTAGATGAGAAGTCATTTTTTAAATCCAAATCTTAATGAAAACCCGGAGATAAAGAAATTAGATTTTCTCTACAGTGCATAAAGGGAGCAAAATTCAGCCATGGCCACTGTCTAAAGAGAAAGAACAATTACTGGTGAATCTTATTATTTAACACAATCATGTTTCTCTTGTTCCTTCTACATATACTTTTAAAGTGTTTTTTTTCTTTTTTTTTTTGTCTTTTGTTGCTTTTAGGGCCACACCCGCAGCATGTGGAGGTTCCCAGGCTAGGGGTCTAATCGGAGCTATAGCTGCCAGCCTACACCACAGCCACAACAACGCGGGATCCAGGCCGCGTCTGCAACCTACACCACAGCTCACGGCAATGCCAGATCTTTAACCCACTGAGCGAGGCCAGGGATTGAACCCGCAACCTCATGGCTCCTATCAGATTCATTTCCGCTGCGCCACGATGAGAACTCCTCAATTCTTATCTAAATGAGGAATGAGTATACAGTCAATGAGATCTTTTATACGTATCTTTAAGCAGTAAATCACCAGTGACTACCTAATTTATAAACCCAACTGCTCTGTTCAAACTTCATCCTTCTCGAGTCACCAACCATTCTCTTCACATCACCCCTTTTATCCTGTTTTAGCTCCCTGCCACTCTAACCAGTCCTTCTCACCTACCACTGGTACTTGACTTCTGCCCTCCTGAAGGTGTACTATAGACCTCACTCTTTCAAAATTTTACATATCCTTATTGGCGTGGTCTCATTTAGTCCTACAGCTTCAACATCCACTCATACTCCCAATATCGTACATTAAATCCACATCTTAGCTTGGGTCTCCATCCTGATTTCCAATTTGTTTTTTAAAGGGCCGAACCTGTGGCATATGGAAGTTCTCAGGCTAGGGGTCAAATCAGAGCTGGAGCTGACAGCCTATACCACAGACACAGCAACGTGGGATCCGAGACACATCTGTGACACCATAGTTCACGGAAAGGCCGGATCCTTAACCCACTGAGCAAGGCCAGAGATTGAACCTGCGTCCTCCTGAATATTAGTTGGGTTCATTACTGCTCAGTCACAATGGGAACGCCCCGATTTTCAAATTTTTATTCGCAACTGCCTGATATCTAGATGACCCAAATAGGATTTTTTTAAAAAGGTTATTAAAATTCACCGACTTAAACTTGTTCCTAGGCTTGCCTCCCTTATCTCTTTTAGCAGAAGCAAAATTTGTATTATTGCTCAAACTTATCTTCAGATTCATCATCTCAGCTCTGATTCTTCAACATCCTTCACCCCTCACCATCTACTTGGTCACTAGTCCTATCAAATCTCTCTCTCTTTTTTTTTTTTTTTTTGTCTTTTTAGGGCTGCACCCTCAGCATATGGAGGTTCCCAGGCTAGGGGTCGAATCGGAGCTGTAGCCGCCGGCCTATGCCACAGCCACAGCAACGCCAGATCCGAGCCACCTTTGCGACCTACACCACAGCTCACAGCAACGCCGGATCCTTAACCCACTGAACCAGGCCAGGGATCAAACCTACAATCTCATGGTTCCTAGTTGGATTCGTTTCAGCTGTGCCACAATACGAACTCCTAGTCCTATCAAATCTCTTAAGATGTCTTCCAAAGGAGTTCCCGTCGTGGCTCAGCAGAAACGAATCTGACTAGTATCCATGAGGACGTGGGTTTGATCCCTGGGCTCACTCAGTGGGTTAAGGATCCGGCACTGCTGTGAGCTGTGGTGTAGGTCACAGATGCAGCTGAGATCCTGCATTGCTGTAACTGTGGTGTAGGCTGGCAGCTACAGCTCAGATACGACCTCTAGCCTGGCAACTTTCATATGCCATGGGTGTGGCCCTAAAAAGACAAAAAAAATGACAAACATTAAGTGTTGGTAAGGATATGAAGAAAAGGGAACCCCTACGTACTGCTGGAGGGAATGTAAATTGGTGCGGCCACTATGGAAAACATGGAAGTTCCTCAAAAAATTAAAACTAGAACTACCATATTATCCAGCAATTCCACTTTTGGACAATTATCCAAAGGAAATAAACACTAAATCAAAAAGATATATGTACCCCCATGTACACTGCAGCATTATTTTCAACAGGCAAAACACAGAAACAACTTGAGTGTTCATCAATGGATAAGTGGATAAAGAAAATTCGATACACACACACACACACACACACAAAGTGAATTATTATTATGTCATAAGAAAGAAGGAAATGTTGCCATTTGTGACAACATGGATGGACATTGAGGGCATTATATTAAGTGAAATAAGTCAGACAGAGAAAGATAAAAACATATGACCTCATTATATGTAAAGTTTAAACAAACAAAAACCCAACCTCATAGAGAACAGAGGTGCACGATGGGTGAAACAGGTGAAGGTGGTCAAAACACAAACTTCGCCCACAGCATATGGAAATTCCCAGGCCAGGGATTAAAATTGAGCCACAGCAGCGATCCAAGCCACTGCAGTGACAACACTGGATTGGTTTTCAAACCGCTGCACCATAAGAGAACTCCAAAAATTCCAGTTTTAAAATAAGTCATTCCTGGGAATATAATATAAAGCATGGTGATTGCAAGTTAATAATACTGTCTTGTAGGAGTTCCCATCATGGCTCAGTTGTAACGAACTCTACTAGGATCCATGAGGATGTGGGTTCGATCCCTGGCCCCTCTCAGTGGGTTAAGGATCCAGCATTGCTGTGAGCAGTGGCATAGGTCGCAGACTCAGATCAGATCCTGTGATGCTGTGGCACAGGCCAGCAGCTATAGCTCTGATTCGATCCCTAGCCTGGGAACTGCCATAAGCCTCGGGTGTGGCCCTAAAAAGCAAAGAAAATTAAAAAAATAAAAAATAATACTGTATTGAATATCTGAAAATTACTAAGAGAGTAGATGTTAAATGTTCTCAAAACAAGAAAAAAATATGTAACTGCGTGGTGATGGACGTTTACTGGACTGATTGTGGTGATCATTTTACAAAATATACAAGTAACGATTCATCATGTTGTACACCTGAAATAATATGTTACAGACCAACAAAAAAAAGATAGCTTATACCTATTTTTTTTTAACCAATGGCTGAGTCCACTTATTTCATCTTACCTATTCTATACTTAGTGAATATCCACAGTAGACACACAACTGGTCTTTCTAATTATAAACTCTTCCCTTTCTAGACTACAGTTCTCAAGGCCAGTGTAATCTTCTTGAATATTACTTTGATAATGGTACAAGCTCATTTATAAGCCTCCCTTGACTCTCCATATCCTACAGGATAAATGTCAAATACTTTGGCACAGCATTCATTGTTCAGCCTGGCTCTACCAGTTTTCCTAGTTTTATCCAATCTCTACTTACCCATACCACATCAAGATACCTGGCTTTCATCTTCTGAATTACTATTATGTCATTCCCACCTCCTACCTACTAGTTAAATGAATAAAGGCACTCCAGAGAAATGGTTATTTTAGAAATCTAATTTCTTAAAGGAAATTCCAGCTAAAAAACTATTCCTCCCTATCAAGTTAGGATAGTAAACTTACCTTTTTTGGCTCAGCCTTCAGAGTATTCTGGTTTGAGGCAAGAAAACAAGGCATAACAGGTCTATAAAGACCCACTTTAAATACTCCTCGTTTAGCTTTTTCTCTCTGCTCTTTCAATTTTTTAAGGTGCTTTTCTTCTTTGTATTTTTGGAGCATTTGTCTTCGTTGATCACTTAGAACAGTTTTCAATGCCCCTAAGTAAGAAAAAAAAGGAAAAGAAAAAACAGTATATAAAACATTTCAGGGAGTTCCTATTGCGGCACAGTGGAAAAGAATCCTACTAGGATCCATGAGGTTGTGGTTCAATCCCTGGCCTCCCTCAGCAGGTCAAGGATCCAGCATTGCCGTTAGCTATGGTGTAGGTAGAAGATACAGCTTAGATCTGCCGTTGGTGTGGCTGTGGTGTAGGCTGATTAGACCCCTAGCCTGGGAACCTCCATATGCTGCGAGTGTAGCCCTAAAAAGACAAGACAAACAAAATTCCAGATAAAAAAGTTAGGCAAACATCCTAACTTCCAACTTCAACTGATGCTAGAAATGCTTTTAGGAGTTCCCACTGTGTCTCGGCAATAATGAACCCGACTAATATCCATGAGGATTAGAGTTTGATCCCTGCCTTTGCTCAGTGGGTTAAGGATCCAGGGTTGCTGTGTGCCATGGTGTAGGTCACACATGTGGCTCAGATCCCACATTGCTGTGGTGTGGTATAGGCTGGCATCTGTGGCTCCAATTCTACCCCTAGCCTGGGAACTTCCACATGCTGCAGGTACATCCCTAAAAAAGCTAAAAAAAATAAAATAAAAAAAATAAAAAATTATCTTTTGCCTTCACTTGTTGAAATACATAACTGCTTATTTCGTACTAGGCATGTATTACTTCATTTTTAAGTTAATTAACTTCTATGATAGCCAGCCTCCAAGCTGATCTCCCGTGATTCTCACCTCCTGGTAGTCATGCCTTGTGTCATCCCTTCCCATATTGAACAGGGCTGACCTAAGTAACTAGGAAATGATGGAGTGGGACTCCCAAGACTAGGTCATTAAAGACATGGCAGCTTTTGCCCTGCTCTCTCTTGGATCATTTACTCTGGAGGAAGCCAGTGGCCACGTGGAACCATGGAGATGTCCACGTGACGAAGAACTAAGGCCTCCTGCCAGAAGTCAGCATCAGCTTGCCAGTCATGTGAACGAGTCCTCTTAGAAGCAGATCCTCCAATCTCATTCCAGCCTTCAGATGCATCTTTGGATGACCTGACTGGAATCTCCAGAGCCACCCAGCTAAACTGCACCCAAATTCCTGACCCACAAAAAATGTGTAAATTAGTGAGTATTAAGCCACTAAGTTTTGGGGTAACTAATACCATTTTTTTCTTTGATATCAGGGCTACTTATTAGTTTCTTCAGCTCAATTTAGGTTTTCCACCTAAATATTCTTACGTTTATTTAAACTATGAAACATCTTGCAATATAATGTTCATTTAATATAATTTAATATAGTAACATTTTTTGAGATATTTTTATATGAAAAATATAAGTGGCTACTATGTGTGAGATATTTTTAGGCAGTAAGAATAAGTAAGAACATTTCTTCCCTTGAGGGATTCAAATGAACACAGTTTCAGTTTGAGCATGAAATAGAAGAATGCACACAATAAGGAATTAGTACAAACTGCCGTTTGGCGAGATCAGGAAGGGCTTCCCAGAAGAAAGAATACCTGAGAAGGGTTCAAAGGATTATGTGTTTACCCAATGGGTAAGGATTAAGAGTAATCCAGAGGTGGAGTTCCCACAGTGGTGCAGTAGCGCAGCGGTTAACGAATCCAACTAGGAACCATGAGGTTGCGGGTTCGATCCCTCGCCTTGCTCTGTGGGTTAACGATCCGGCGTTGCCGTGAGCTGTGGTGTAGGTTGCAGACGTGGCTTGAATCTGGCGTTGCTGTGGATCTGGCATAGGCCAGCAGCTATAGCTCCGATTCGACCCCTAGCCTGGGAACCTCCATTGGATGCGGGTACAGCCATAAAAGAACAAAAAGACAAAAAAACATAATAATAATAATCCAGAGATGTAACTGTGCAACTGAATAAAATTACTTCAAAAAGGCATATACTTAAAATGGATGAATTTAGAGTTCTCTGGTGTCTCAGTGGGTTAAGGATCCAGCTGTGGTGTGGGTTTGATTCCTAGCCCCAAAACTTTTACATGCCACAGGGGCAGCCCCCCCCCCCCAAAAAAGGATGAATTTTATACTATATAAACTGGACCTTGGAGTTCCCATCGTGGCTCAGTGGAAACAAATCTGACTAGCATCCATGAGGACACAGGATCAATCCTTGGCCTTGCTCAGTGGGTTAAGGAAAGCACGTTGCCATGAGCTGTGGTGTAGGCTGCAGACATGGCTCGGATCCCACACTACTGTGGCATAGGCTGGCAGCTGTAGCTCTGATTCAATCCCTAGCCTGGGAACTTCCATAAGCCTTGGGTGGGGACCTAAAACAAAACAAAACAAAACCAAAAAACCCCAACAAAAAATAAACTTGATCTCAATAAAGTTATTATTGTTATTTTTTAATCCAGGCAAAGATGAGAACATGCAAAAGCACAGACCATAAAGTAGTCAGTCATGAAAAAAACCCCTATCTTCAACCTCTCTGAATGCTTCCTTCATCTCTTCATCTAATCAAAACCTGGCTCGTCCCTGAAGATACTGCTTCCCTAGTTGTCCTCAGTGGTTGACTGTTTTTGCTCCCACAAAAGAACATCACTGGACCTAAAGAGGAGAGTTGCAGCTTCCTAAATACTTCTTCCTTTTCACTAAAGGATCCCAGCTTTACATTTTATTTCATCAGATCAGACTATCCAATACCTCAATTTGCCTCCAGTTTCTTCTCCCTTGAAGGTTTTAGCCCCTGGCTCACTGTCACTGTCTCCATCACTATTCTTGTACAAATCCTGACAACTACCCCCCCCACCCTGGCTTCTCAACTGTTAGATGTTCTTTTCTCCAATGAACTTGTTTCTTTTCTAGACAGCAGCTACCCATTCCAATAGTCACATCCATACTAGCATTTCAACATTTTTCATGTTGCAGCACACATTTAAAAAAAACATTTCACAATGGAAGAGACAATGCTTGTGATAAAATACAACCAACAAGTCAAAGAGAGAAAGAGAGCTCTGATAAACCCAGGCCCTGTCAGAAACTTGAAGACTGAGAGGATCACTATCTTGTCACACCTGTATTTGTGAGACAAGGCGCTTGATATCTCATTATTACCAATGAGTGAATAACTGTATGTCCTTCATAAGCTCAATTTCAAGCAATTTTTGCTTTTTAGGCCATACCTGTGGCATACAGAAGTTCCCAGAATAGGGGTCAAATCAGAGCGACAACTGCTGGCCTACGCCATAGCTCATGCCACGCCAGATCCTTTAAACCCCGGAGCAGGGCCAGGGATTGAACCCTCATGGATGCTAGTCAGACTGGTTTCCGCTGAGCCACAACAGGAACTCAACAATCTACTCTCTTGATTACCATATCTTATCTTTTCAACTCTTTGGCCCCACCAGGACCTTCCTACACTCTATGATCTATACGCATTTTTCTACTGTCTCTCACCTCCCTCAAATCCTCAAGTGTTGTCTTATCCAATTAGATTCCATGATTCTAATTTAGTAGTAATCACCTCAACTTTTTGGCCCCTCTCTCACATTGTTGTACTTTGGCAAAATTCCAATTAAATGCCACTCCCCTGCTGTATAGCACTGGGAACTATGTCTAGTCACTTATGATGGAGCATGATAATGTGAGAACAAAGAATGTATATATACATGTATGTGTAACTGGGTCACCTTGCTGTACAGAAGAAAACTGATAGAACACTGTAAAGCAGCAATAATGGAAAAAATAAAAA
The DNA here is from genome assembly GCA_004024745.2 of Catagonus wagneri. Taxonomy (NCBI): domain Eukaryota; kingdom Metazoa; phylum Chordata; class Mammalia; order Artiodactyla; family Tayassuidae; genus Catagonus; species Catagonus wagneri. The sequence goes on along the minus strand of PVHT021183527.1, from coordinate 6,739,786 downwards.
TCATCATAAATGAAAAAAAAAATGCCACTCTCCCCACTTCCCTCCTGCAATGCACAAATGAATATGGTTGGGAAAACACGAAAACATGCTACCTCGTCTCTTTCTACAGTCAGCCCTTCTGAGCTGTAGCTGTCACAGATGCAGTGTAGGTGGCATATGTGGCTCAGATCCAGAGTTGCCATGGCTGTGGTGTAGGCTGGCAGCTGCAGCTCCGATTCGACCCCTAGCCCAGGGGGTTCCATATGTCACAAGTGTGGCCCTAAAAAAGGAAAAAAAATCCGTTCATCTAAAACAGATCCTCCTCCACCTTCTTTTCATGTCATTGTCAAAATGTTGACAATTACTAGTCAGTGTTCTTACAGAATATCCTGCACTGTATATTCATCTGTTTGCTTTCTTGTGCTTTTTACTCATTCTGCTAGCCTTCATATTTTCTATAAACTGGAAATTATATCTGTTTGATTAGACTCATGTTCAATTTGGGGAGCAAGAACGTGTCCTCGATGGTGCTGTTATTCTCTCCTAAACCCATTCCAACCTGGCTTTCATTCCCTGAACTTCATTCCACCAAAACTATTCATCAAGACCAGCAGTGACCTCCACAGTGAAGTTCAAATTCTCACTTCCAATATTTCTTGACCTAACAAGAAGCACTGACACAGTTAACTACTCTTTCCTCAATATGATTGTTTTACTTGTTTTCTAAGATACAGGCTCTTCTGGTTGTTTACTTTACTCTACATTTCTTCACAATTCTTTGTTAGTTTTCCCCTGTGTCCTCATCCTCTAAATGTTGGAGTACTCACATCTCTTCTGTCCTTTTACCACACCCAAACTCCGGGTAACCACATCCAGTCTTTAGCTATAAACACCATGAATAAGTTGGCAACTCCTGAACGTCTATCTCCAGTTCAGACTTCTCTCATTTTGTATATCCAACTACCTTTCCATGATTTCCTTCTACATGTCTAATAGGCATCTTAAATCTAATACATCAGAAACTAAATGCTTAATCTTACCACTCCCCCAAATCCATTCTTCTCTCAGTCCTTTACAAGTTAGTAAATGGTCACTCTATATTTTCAGGTGCCCAGGCCAAAAACCTTGGAATCATCCTGACTCTTCTTTATCAACCCTACATCCAATCCATTAAGAAATCCTGTTGAGTTCCTGTCATGGTGCAGCGGTTAACGAATCCGACTAGGAACCATGAGGTTGCGGGTTCAATCCCTGGCCTTGCTCAATGGGTTAAGGATCCGGCATTGCCATGAGCTGTGGTGTAGGTCACAGATGTGGCTCGGATCCCGCATTGCTGTGGCGTAGACTGGCAGCTACAGCTCCGATTGGACTCCTAACCTGGGAACCTCCATGGGCCACGCCAACATCAAATGCTACCACTTACATGTGGAATCTAAAAAAAGGACACAATGAACTTCCTTGCAGAACAGATACTGACTCACAGATTTTAGAAAACTTTTGGTTTCCAAATGAGACAAGTTGGGGGGTTGGGGGAAGCACTGAGGGTTTGGGATGGAAATGTTAAAAAAATTGGTCGTGATGATTTTTGCACACCTATAATTGTAATAAAATTCATTAATTAAAAAAATAAAATAAAATAAAAAATAAATTCTATTGGATTCAACCTTCAAAATATAAACAGGGAGTTCCTGTCATGGCACAGCAGAAACAAATCTGACTAGAAACCATGAGGTTGTGGGTTCAATTCCTGGCCTCGTTCAGTGGGTTAAGGATCTGCCGTTGCTGTGAGCTGTGGGGTAGGTCGCAGATGCAGCTTGGATCTGGCATCGCTGTGGCTGTGGTGTAGGCCAGCAGTTATAGCTCCGATTAGACCCCTAGCCTGGGAACCTCCATATGCTGCAGGTACAGCCCTAAAAAAACAAAAGGACAAAAAAAAACCATATATATGCACACAAATATATATATATAACAGAATGCAACCACCTATCTTTTCTGTTGCTACTCTGATCAACCATCAGCTAAATTATTGCAATAGTCTCCTAAATGGTCTCTCTGAGGCCATGCTTGCCACCCTTTCATCCAGTCTCAACACAGTGGCCAAAGCGATGCTTTTATTTATTTTTTGGCCGCACCAGTAGCATGCAGAAGTTCTCTGGTCAGGAATCAAACCTGGGCCACAACAGTGACCAGAGTCACAGCAGTGACAACACTAGACCCTTAACCTGCCAAGCCACCAGTACACTCCCTCAAGTGGCACTTTTAAAACATAAATCAGATTATATCAACACCCACTAATCCATTAATGGCTTCTCATTTCACTCAGAGTAAAAGTCAATGTCCATCTAACAACAGCCCTCAGGGCTCTATGGCAGCTAACCTGTTTGCCTTCTCTAGCCATGCTTACCTCCTTGCTTTCTCTGGAACATGACTCCTTCCTTTCAGTCTTTGCAAGAGAGAAATAAAAAGATATTACATGAGCAAACTGACAGGATTAAATGTCATTTGAAAGACTTTGGTCAAGGAATGGAGCATTTGAGAGGGCACAAGTAGAAGCAAGGAGGCAATTCAGAAGGCAAAAACATCACCTCTTCTCAGATAGAAAATGTCCAGTTCTTCCTTCAAAGGCCACCTTATGTCAAGCTATGATCTAGTTTTCATTTCCTCTGAGCTCCTAAGAGATATTCTTTTCTGTGTCCTCTTGAGCTACCAACCCATTTCCTTTGACCTACAAACATGCAAAGATCACTTCATCTCAAAAATAAAAACATAAGACCCCTACAACACTTTAATCCAATCCCTTTCTCTCACTTTCCTTCAGAATCACAAAAATGACAAATCTGGAAGAAATATTTTCGCCCAATCTCCTCTTTTACAAAATCAATTAAGCTGAATATGTTGAGTATTTTGTATGTGTCACATACTATGATGATTTTGGAAAAGTGATAAAACTGAAGTAGTGAACACTTCAAACAACTGGACATCTCTTCTCTCTACAAAACTTCTTAGACTTTATCTCCCTGCCATTTCTTCACATTTATCCTTGCTTTATTTCACCAAAATCTAGCTCCTAATGCCTGCCATATAAACTCAATTAAACAGGAGTCCAGTGACTCCTTCCAATTAAATCCATAAGTCACTTCCCAGTTCTCTTCCTCCTTTTCTATAGAATCCCTTGCCTTCTTAGACATTACACTTTTATTATTTTTACGTTTTTCTGAGATCATTCCTTTCTTTATTAGTTGGTTCTTTCCTTTCTAATGACCCCAAATCCCTCTGAGCAAACTACAAGGATTAATTCTTTGCTCTTTCAAGGAATGTTCCCATTGGTAAAGTATTATTTCATTTACACTTCAATCAGTTTTAATTTTATGTCCCTTATCAGTTTATCTTGTCAATAATTATCTTACCCAAGTTCTAGAAGTAAGAACTTTAGGATTCCTATAAGGCAGTATAGGTAAAAAGTGTTATAATATGCTATAGGCGAATGGCTCAAGGGACAGTCACAGCCTTTACTTGAAATATTTAGTTGTAGAAAACACGTTATTTAGAATGGTATTTCAAAACTCCATTCTTCTGGTCAGAGTTTTGCTTTTTTTGTTTTTCTTTTTTATGTCTTCCCCTACCACCCCACCCCCACCAGACTTATGAAGCTCCCAGGCCAGGGATCATATCCAAGCCACAGTTGCAACCTACAAAGCAGCTGATGCAATGCTAGATCCTTTAACTCACTCTGCCAGGTGGGGATCTAACCTGTGTCCTGGCACTGCAGAGATGCCGCCAATGCTGTTGTGCCACAATGGGAACTCCTGGTCAGAGTTTTTGTTAAACTCAGATAGTAAACCAAGTTTTATTCACTCCTCAAAAGCACCTAAAATTACAAGAGGCTTTACTTACTTGACTTGACACTGGCCTTTTCTGGAACAAGCTCTTGAGACGTCTCATGTAATTCAAGAATACTTCTACCTTCCAAGGTTGGAATGTTGACATCTTTCAAACCAAAGTGTCTATTTCGTTCATATTCCTTATGTCTGTTTTCTTTCTGAGATAATGATTTCCTATGAGCAATTTTAGTTCTAATCATGTCCGTACTTAAATCATTTCTATGTCGACTGGCAAAATGTGATGAAGACATCCTATCAGGAAAAAGAGAGAAAGATCAACTTACATGGAATTTCATTTTATTATTTAAAAAGTTAAGATTCTAGTTCACATCCTATCCCACCTCAGTAAAAAATGTTAAAATACAAAAAGGAATAAATACGTGACTGCAGAGAGTGAAAGAACCCAACCAGTATACATGAGAATTCAGGTTTGATCACTGGCTTTTCTCAGTGGGTGGGTTAAGGATCTGGCATTGCCATGAGCTGTGGTGTAGGTTGCAGACAGGGCTCAGATCTGGTGTTGCTGTGGTGTATGCCAGCAGCTGCAGCTCTGATTTGTCCCCTAGCCTGGGAACTTCTATATGCCATGGATGCAGCCCTAATAGAAGAAATTAAAATTTTTTAAAATTAAAAAATTAAAAAAATTCTTTAGAGATACTACAAGTTATTTTGGGGTTCTGAATAGGAACTTGGATGACAGATGATGGTGAAGCCCAGGAAGCCAAGGTCTGGAATATAAACAAGAAGTTCTAGACTTACCAGAGAGAACATTGCAAAACACAGTATGAAGTAAAGGTGAAAACAGGAAACTAAGAACAATATTCAGAATAGTTTCCCTAACTTTCTCCTGGGGATGAATGCAGGCAGTCTGACATTTCTTCTCGAGCCAAAAATCAAAACAGACACACAAGATATCTATTATATAGGTAGAGAGAATAAGAAAACGATGGCTTGGAGTTCCCGTCGTGGCGCAGTGGTTAACGAATCCGACTAGGAACCATGAGGTTGCGGGTTCGATCCCTGCCCTTGCTCAGTGGGTTAACGATCCGGCGTTGCCGTGAGCTGTGGTGTAGGTTGCAGACGCGGCTCGGATCCTGCGTTGCTGTGGCTGCGGCGCAGGCCAGTGGCCACAGCTCCGATTAGACC
>PVHT021183527.1:6719313-6733780 GCA_004024745.2 Catagonus wagneri | reverse complement strand
AGCTGGTATAGAGAACAACAAAGCCTGGGCGGATCAAGATGGAGGAGTCCTTAAGACGTCTCGCTCACCTTCTCCCAAAAACACATCAAAAAAACACATCTACATGTAAAATGATTCACACAGAACATCTATTGAATGCTGATAGAAGAACTTAAACCTCCAAAAAGGCCAAGAAACTCTAGACATAACTGGGTCGAACAAAAGAAAAAAAGAGAAAGAGAGAGAGAAGGAATCAGGATGGGACTAGCATTCCTGAGAGGGAGCTGTGAAGGAGAAAAAGAACCCACATCCTAGGAAGTCTCCTAACCAACCAGGGAGATCAGCCAAGACAGAGGAGGGACCTCAAAGTCACTGAGATAAGCGCAGCAGCTACTCTGAGGAGGCCTAAGTACAGAGAGCCACACAGATCATCTGAACCACCAGCCTGGACGCCACAGCCTGAGACACTCGGGTGGGGGGTGGGAGCTGAGACTCAGGCTCCAGAGGGCCCTGCAACTAGGAGGAGCCAGCGGTACCTTCCTGCAGGTCCTTGCTGCTGTTAGAGCCCAGCAACCACGCACTGACTACTAGCCCTACCCATTGCCTCCTTCTCCCCAGAAACTCACTCAGCATCCTGGGGATAACAGCCTGCTCACACCAGAAAGAATGAAAGCAAATATTCAAACTCCCATGCCAAAAATAAACAGTAACCCCCCCACAAAATACAAAGGGGTACTCTTGCATAGAAGTAGCCCCCCAAGACTACAGTTTGGCTTCCCTAAACTCACAGAAAAAGAAAAACATAAGATGAAGAAGCTCAGAAACCATTCGCAGTTAAAGGAACAGGAGTATTCACCTGAAGGAGGAAACAACGAAACAGATCTCTGCAGTCTGATAGACACTGAGTTCAAAAGCGAGGTAGTGAAAATACTGATAAGAAGGAATTAAGGCTGAATATGAATGAATTAAGAGCGGAGATAAAAAGTAATGCAGATTCCGTTAGAAAGTAACTAGAAAATATATGGAGGAATCAAGAAAAAATAGAAAATTCATTTGCAGAGATGCAAACTGAGCTAAAGGCACTACAGGGTAGAATGAATAATGCAGAGGAATGAATTAGTGATTTGGAAGATAGAGCAATGGAAATCACCCAATCAGGACAGCAGACAGACAACCAAACGAAAAAACATGAAAGCAATATAAGAGATTTATGGGATAATATAAAGCAGGCCAATCCATGCATAATAGGAATTCCAGAAGAAGTAGAAGAAAAAGTAAAGGGAACTGAAAATGTATTTGAAGAAATTATGGCTGAAAACTTTCCAAATCTAAAGGAAACTGATATCAAGATACAGGAAGCACAGAGGGCCCCAAACAAGTTGAACCCAAATAAGCCCACACCAAGTCATATAATAAAAATGGCAAAAGTGAAAGACAAAGAGAGGATTCTAAAGGCAGCAAAAGAAAAACTAAGCGTTAATTATAAGGGAAACCCCATAAGGCTATCAGCTAATTTCTCTACAGAAACTCTACAGGCCAGAAGGGAGTGGCAAGATATATTTACAGTTCTAAAAGGAAAAAATTTGCAGCCTAGAATACTCTATCCAGCAAGAATATCATTTAAATAGAAGGGGAAGTAAAGAATTTCTCCAACAAACAAAAGCTAAAAGGGTACAGCAATACTAAACCCATTCTAAAAGAAATACTGAAAGTGCTTCTTTAAAAAAGAAGAAAGAAGAAATAAGATGGAGGAAACCACAACTGGAAAGCAATCACCTAAATAAGCCAGCACATAGAGCTAAAAGAGGGGAGAAAAAACTGCTGTAAAAGGAATGATAAACACAAGGAACAGCAAAAGGAAACACATGAAGATGTTAAAAAAGGACTACAAAATCATAGAATATGGGGAAGGAGAGTAAGAAAAAAATATATATATTTTTTAATAATGTGTTGGAGCCTATATGACTATCAGGCTAAAGCAAGCAGATACAGGAAGGGGTTAGCATACTTAAAAAACAGGGTAACCACAAATCAAAACCAAACATTACATTCCCAAAAACTAAAAAGAAAAGTACTCAAGCATAAAATAAAGGGAAATCACCCAACCAAAAAAAGAAAGGAAGAAAGGAGAAACATAGAATCAACTGGAAAACAAGGTTTAAAATGGCAATAAATACATATCTATCAATAATTATCTTGGAGTTCCCATTGTGGCTCAGTGGTTAACAAATCCGACTAGGACCCATGAGGTTGCGGGTTCGATCCCTGGCCTCGCTCAGTGGGTTAAGGATCCAGCACTGCCGTGAGCTGCGGTGTAGGTTGCAGACACAGCTCGGATCCCGCATTGCTGTGGCTGTGGCGATGGCCGGAGGTTACAGCTCCTGTTAGACCCCTAGCCTGGGAACCTCCATATGCCGCGGCTGCGGCCCTAGATAAGGCAAAAAAAAAAAAAAAGACACAATTGAAAAATTAGATTTAATCAATATTTGCAGGACATTACATCCAAAAAAATCAGAACACACGTACTTCTCAAGTGAACATGGAACATTCTCAAGGATTGATCACATACTGGGGCACAAAGCTAACCTTAACGAATTTAAGAGTATAGAAATTATTTCAATTATCTTCTCTGACCACAAGGGCATGAAAGTAGAAATCAACCACAGGGAAAGAAATGAGAAAAATTTAACTACATGGAGACTAAACAAGATGCTACTAAAAAACCAATGGGTCAATGAGGAAATCAAGAAGGAAATTTAAAAATACCTCAAAACAAATGATCATTAGACACAACCACTCAAAATCTATGGGATGTTGCAAAAGCAGTGCTCAGAGAGAAATTCATAGCAATACAGGCCTTCCTCAAAAAAGAAGAAAAATCTCAAATCGACAACTTAACCCATTACCTAAATGAATTAGAAAAAGAACAAATGAAACCTAAAATCAGCAAAAGGAAGGAAATCATAAAGATCAGAGAAGAGAAAAAAATAAATTAATTAAAAAAAGATCAGAGATCAATAAAACAAAAATTTTTTAAAAATACAAAAAAAAAAAATCAATAAAACCGAGAACAAACAAGCCAAACTGGAGAATGTGGGTTTATCCTCCAGAGAAAAGTCTTGTCAGCTTAAAAAAAAAAACAAAAACAGAGGATACGCCATTAGAAAGTTCCAAAAGATGGAGTTCCCGTCGTGGCGCAGTGGTTAACGAATCCGACTAGGAACCACGAGGTTGCGGGTTTGAGGCGTTGCCATGACCTGTGGTGTAGGTCGCAGACGCGGCTCGAATCCTGCGTTGCTGTGGCCAGGGCGTAGGCCGGCGGCTACAGCTCCGAATAGCCCCTAGCCTGGGAACCTCCACAAGCCGCGTGTGGGGCCTTAAAACAAAAACAAAAACGTTTCAAAAGATATAGGCACACTATACTCTTCAACAACAATAACTAATAAGTCCACTAGAAACCTGCAAATGAAAGAAAAATCTGCACAAGAAATGCAACAAATTAAAATGTTACATGATTTTAAAGCAGTCAACAAGTATTAAAAAAAAAAAAAAAAGGCCCCGAAGTCTAACAACATTGTAATTTAAGGGCCCAGGGAAAGTGACAAAGGACTGTGCTTCTTTTTTTTTTAATCAAGAACTCAGATTTTTCCACTTCCTGAAAATATTAATTCGCTAAGAAAAATTTTTTAAAAATATGTGTTAGTTATTTTAAAATACAGGACAGCACCATATACAGGCGAAAGAGGGAAGGAGAGGGCGAGAACTAACTGAAAGTATATTTAATTATCATCTAAACACTAAAAGATAGTTAGTATAATTACCACTATAGAGATGAGGTAAATTAACTGCTCACATAAGCACAGCTGAAAGGTAGCAGTTAGAATCCTTCACATACATCCAAGTTCAGACTTGGGTTGACTGGAGCCTGAAAGCCTAGAATGCCTTAGTCTTGGTTGCTTAGAGGCTGTCAGTTGAGGCATTTTTAGTTGTCACAGAATAATCTCGAAGGAGCTACAGGAATAACATTGGGCCAAATGCCAATTGCGCCCCGGTAGTGAAATGCTGACTGCTACACAGATCATGGGTACAGATATTTACTCTTATGGAGGACTGTGCCGTCAGCTTGGGAAAGACAGGTAACACGGTCCTAAGAGGCGCCTTCCCTGAGCGGCGTCCAGCTCGTAGCCGCCGGGGCTCAGACCCTTCTAGACCTTCTAGAAAGAAGCGGACCAGCACCTTCCCTTCAGCTCTCCAACGTCCACCTACCTGTGGCAGAGTCTAACGCAGAAACCCCGACCAAACTGAAAGTAAAGAAACTCTCCGGGCCTAGAAGACCACCGCTGCCTCAGAAGAAGGAACGCCCTGAGCCCAAGGCTCGGCAAAATTCAAACTTCCCGCACCGAGCCTCTGATTGGAAGTATCTTAACCAATGCTTCCGGTAAAAAGTACCCGCCTCTTCCCTTCGACGAGGCTTGCGATTGGCTCGCTCCCGCGATATTTGAATTGATTGAAAGGTGAACGGACGGTTCGGAGGGAGCATGTGATCGGAATCAAAGGATGATTCCGCATAAACCCTAGATGAGAGGTTGACCGGTGGGGGATGCTGAGGCGGTGGAAGATCCTTATGGCTCCGGGCTGCAACGGTATTTGCCCTGCAGCCCCTAGGGCCTCTCGGGTGTCTGAGAAAGGACAAAGGAGCTCAGAAGAAGGAGAGGGGATGTAGAATTTGCAGGGCTCTTTAATATTTTTTTAATTATAAAGCCCAGCAGAGTTTATTGGAATATGAACGGTTAAAAAAGCTTAACGCTCTAATGAAAGGGTTGTGGGTTTTTTTGTTGTTGTTTGTTTTGTTTTATTTTTAGGGCTGCAGGTGTGGCACATGAAGGTTCTCAAGCTAGGGGCCCTATCTGAGCTGTAGCTGCTGGTCTGCACCCCAGCCACAGCAAGGAGGGATCTGAGCCATGTCTGCGACCTATATGAAGCTCCTCTAAACCCACTGAGCGAGGCCAGGGATGAATACTAGTGGATTTAATTTCCACTGAACCACGAGGGGAACTCCAAGAAAACGCTTATTAACACTCCATATTTCTCTATACATCTTTTAATTTTCCTTTTCAACGTTAGCCGTCTTTTTTTTTCTCGTGCCTTTTTTTTTTTTTTTTTTTTTTTTTTTTTTTTTTTTTTTTTTTTTTTTTTTGTCTTTTTGCCTTTATGTAGAGCCGCACCCGCAGCATATGGAGGTTCCCAGGCTAGGGGTCTCACAGGAGCTGTAGCCGCCGGCCTTCGCCACAGCCACAGCAACGCGGGATCCGAGCCGCGTCTGCAACCTTCAGCACAGCTCACGGCAACGCCGGATCCTTAACCCACCGAGCAAGGCCAGGGATCGAACCTGCAACCTCATGGTTCTTAGTCGGATTCGTTGACCACTGAGCCACAAAGGGAACTCCACTCTTGCCTTTTTTGTAGAAGTATAATTTTAAAACATTGAAAAGCATAGTGTTTTTAACATATGATTTGATGAATTTTGCTAAGCGTAAACAGCAGTGTAACCAACACCCAATCAGGCTATAAATCATCTCCATCACCCAAGAGTTCCCTCAAGCACCGTTCCAATTTCACACTGCTTAGAAGATCACTCTTCACGTTGCTATCACCATAAGAATTAGAGTAGTAGGAACTGTTTCCTGTCTACCTTCTTTCAGTGTATTGAGGTGGGAGGTAAATATGCCCCTGGACTGAGTGAGAATAGCTGGAACTCGTTCCTCTTTGACACTTCAAGGAAAGTTAACTGCAAGACCTGAGCTCTGCTGGAGTAGAAAGGTAAGATGACCCCTTCAATCATTCCTGTGGTCAAGGAGACCTCTCCAATTACACATGTGCAGTAAGACTCCTACGGGTCAAAAACGGAGGGGGCGAGTTCCCGTTGCAGCTCAGTGGTTAACGAATCTGACTAGGAGCCATGAGGTTGAGGGTTCGATCCCTGGCCTTGCTCAGTGGGTTAAGGATCTGGCGTTGCCGTGAGCTGTGGTGTAGGTTGCAGACGCGGCTCGGATCCCGCGTTGCTGTGGCTGTGGCGAAGGCCAGCAGCTACAGCTCCTGTTAGACCCCTAGCCTGGGAACCTCCATATGCTGCGGGTGCGGCCCTAGATAAGGGAAAAAAAAAAGACAAAAACGGAAGGGGCGCCAGGACAAAAAGTCCTGATACCAACCGGACACCCTTTGCTTTGGAATCCATCTTTGCTAAAAGATGCCGGCATATACTAGGGAGGGTCCTGTGTCCAGCCAGGTGAGAAATAAAACAAGATAATTGGCTAAAGGTAAACAAAGACCCGGAATCACTGTGCCATTAAAGCGCTTTAGATCACCTCTCTGTCACACTCTTCATTGAGGGGTACTGCCCTCACCTGCACTTCTCTTTAGGGTGTGTATTACTTCTTCTGACTTAAATAAAATGCTTCTCTGTGTGCTCTCCCACATGTTGTACTGTGACTTTTTCCCTCCTTGAAACATTTTTTGCTTTCAACAGGGGACGAGAATCAGGGCAATTCTACTTTTAGCCTCTGCTTAGTCTAGTGACTAGGAGTCCTGGTTTTTCATCCAGGCTGCCCAGTTTCAGTTCCTGAGCAGAAAATTAAGATCTCGCTCCAAGCCATCATTCACTGCTGCCTCTCTGAAACCGTAATGATTTTGAGATCCATCTCTACCGTTTCATTTAAGAAAACTAATCACAGAGTTCCTGTGGTGGTCCATCAGAAACAAATCCAACTAGGAGCCATGAAGTTGCGGGTTCGATCCCTGGCCTCGCTAAATGAGTGAAGGATCTGGTGTTGCTGCGAGCTGTGGTGTAGGTCGCAGATGCAGCTTGGATCTGATGTTCCTGTGGCTGTGGTGTAGTCCGGCAGCAACAGCTCTGATTCAACCCCTAGCCTGGAAACCTCCATATGCTGTGGGTGCAGCCCTCAAAAGGCAAAAGACACACACGCTCAAAAAAAATAAAAAATATAAAATTAGTGAAATTTTAATGAACACATAACCTCTGAACTTATACAGTTTTCAGTCTTTTAAATGAGAACAGTTTTTTAATACTTTATAATAAACATCATTTAAATGAGTACAATCTCAGTTGGATGCTGGTGAATTATATTCTCCATATAAATCTCCAAACAGCTCTTCTACAAAGAGGAATCTGCTACTATTTGGAGCAATGCTTTTATTAATGAGGCTTTAAAAAGTATTCACATAAAAAAAAGGAATGAGATGGGAAAGTGCTGTCCAAGTAATATGCTTAAAAAAAAAAAGCAGAATATAAAACTATAATATAGTTTTAATCCAGTTTTGGAAAATAAAAATATTTATACCTATTTATAATAGTTAATAAGCTCTTGCTAGGTGCCAGACACTGTTCTGTAGTGCTTTACCCACTTTTTTTTTTTGTCTTTTTGCCTTTTTCTAGGGCTGCACTCGTGGCATATGGAGGTTTCCAGGCTAGGGGTCTAATCGGAGCTATAGCCGCCGGCCTACGCCACAGCCACAGCAACGCAGGATTCGAGCCACGTCTGCGACCTACACCACAGCTCATGGCAATGCTGGATCCTTAACTCACTGAGCGAGGCCAGGGATTGAACCCACAACCTCATGGTTCCTAGTCAGATTTGTTAACCACTGAGTCATGACGGGAACTCCAACCCACTTAATCCTCACAAGAAACCTATAAAGTAACTAGGATTAGGAAACTGAGATACAGAGGCAGTAATTTGCCTTAAAGTTACCTGATCCAGATCACACATAGAAAGGAGACAAAAAATATTGGAAGGAAATATTAAAGTTTTAATAATACTTAAACTTAGAGTGTGCAATAACAGAAATATTTCATTCTCTTTTTTGGTTACATAGTTTCCTATTTTTTCTACAAGGAACTTAAATTTTTTTATAATCATAAAATTGTTTAAAAATAAAATATTTATGAAGTTTTCACTGTGGCACGGTGGGTTAATGATATAGCTTGTCTCTGTGGCCACACTGGTTCAATCCCCAGCCCAGTACAGTGGGTTGCAGCTGCAGCTCAGATTCAATCCCTGGCCTGGAAACTTCCATAAGCCTCAGGTATGGCTGAAAAAGAAAAAAAAATTTTTTTAAGTAAACTATTCAAATTTTCCAATCAACATATTGCTTAATAAATGGAGGGCTATAAGTCAATGTATTTCAATGAACATGCAAAAAACATTCACACTGATCATTTGATAATTTTTTTTTTTTTTGGTAGTTTGAATGGGGAAATGAAGTGACTTAGGAAGTGCATGGATAAAGTCAGAATATTTCTTTCAGTGAATTTAAAAATTTTTAGGCTTGCATTTGGATACATACCCTATTTATGCACAAACCTTCCATGGGAACACAAGCTATATAAACTTTGGGCAAAATTCTCCAGAATGAATCTAATACATGCATATTATCCAGTCTTGATCTAAAGAAACAGAGCATTACAGATTCAGCAGACTGCTACAGTAGCTGCTTTTTGACTCCAAGTACTGACTTTAAAACAGCACCACAGGGCCATCTCTAAAGGAATAACATTTCTTAATTCCTTGACTACTTGGCTGTAAATTGAATCCACATCTCTCTGACTTTAACATTTATGTTCTTTCTAGAACACCACCAGACTGCTTCTCCAAATCATCAGATCATACAGTTTCTCTTTGGTTTTTTTTTAAACCTAAAATTTAAAATTGAAGATGTTCATGCAACACTGAAGCAAGTATCAGTGTACATCTCAGAAAACAGGCTGATTAAAATTATCTACCCAGTGATTCATAATTCGTCAGAAGCAGAACTAAAACACCTCTGTGGGTGTACTTTTACCTCTATTAAATCATCATAAGATACAAACATGGCCTGGGAACTAGATGAGATATGGCCCTATGCTAACAGATATAGATAGGACTGCTGCCCAGAGTCTGCCAGAACTCTTTAATGTTAACTCAGGGTGTTTCTAACTAATTATTTCTGTCCCAAAGAACCTGTGGTGTGTCTTACCTACAATGGCATCTAATTCAGGGAAGAGCTTTGAAAAACTTCTTTATAATTTCTTGGTGATGTTAGAGATGTGTATGTAAGATGCAGAAGACAGTGCCTCTGTTTCACAATGATGACGGAATCTGTGCAAAGAGAGGGAATGGGAATCATCAGCACCCTCAGTTTTGATTCAGGGTAGACGGGCCTGCCCTGCAGCTGAGGAGAAAAACTGCAGTCTAAGAAAACTGAGAGTTTATTTCGTGTGGCAGAGAATGTCTGGTTACAAAAAAGATGGGCCAGGAGAAGAAAGAACTAAGGATAGTGTGAACAGGTAAAACGTACTTTCGTTAGTTACCATCAGGGGCTTGGTGATGGGAAAACTGGTTCTCCAAAATCATGGACCTGAGCTGACCAATATGGTTGCCACTTGCTACATGTGGCTGAAATGTCACTAGGGTGACTGAGGAACTGAATTTTTAATTTTACTTTTTTTTTTTTTTAGTTTAGTTTTATTTTTAGGGCTGCACCCATGGCATAGGGAAGTTCCCAGGCTAGGGGTCCAGTTGGAGCTGCAGCTGCCAGCCTACCCCAGCCACCGCAATGCCGGATCCTTAACACACTAAGTACAGCCAGGGATCAAACCCACATCCTCAGGGATACTAATCAGGTTTATTACCACTGAGCCACAATAGGAACTCCTAATTTTACTTAATCTTATGCAGATTACATTTGAATTTACAAACTAGTACTTGCTTTCATTATTAGAAAACTCGAGTATGTTTGTAACAACTTGGGTCTGTGAGTACACTTTTTCAACTGCAAATTTTATGGCATCTAAATACAGATCAGCTCTTTTTACTGAAAATCTAGTCAAAGCTGCGATTTGCTATACTGGATTTTGAAGATTGGGTACGAAAAAAGTGAAATATCAAATATTTTAAAATACTGATTCTGTGTTGAAATAACATTTTGGGAGTTCCCATCATGGCGCAGAGGAAACGAATCTGACTAGGAACCATGAGGTTGAGGGTTTGAGCCCTGGCCTTGCTCAGTGGGTTAACGATCCAACATTGCCATGAGCTGCATGTAGGTCACAGACTCGGCTTGGATCTGGGTTTGCTGTGGCTCGGGCTTAGGCTGACAGCTGTAGCTCTGATTGGACCCCTAGCCTGGGAACCTCCATAGGCCATGAGTGCAGCCCTATAAGGCAAAAAAAAAAAAAAAAAGTAAGAAAAGAAATCATATTTTGGATCAGTTGTGGATATATTGAGTTAAAATATATTACTAAAACTGTAACTGAGCCTTCCCAGAGTGGACCCCATCTACCTTTTTATTTATAGAAAAACTTTAGTCAAAGAATCAGTTTAATAAAAGAAGAAAATACAGAGAAAAAGGAAAAATAATCAAGCAAGGCAGAGTAATAGTTTAGCCATTCAACAAAGTCAAGGACCTTTAGTTCTTCCTCAAGGACAGTAGATAATATTCTGAGCCATGTCCTTGGAGCTGTTTTGCAGGTGGTGAAGTCCCCACCAGGTGGAAGAAGTCAACTGTATGCGGCCTACAAGCGCATAGACCCCAAACCGGTTTGAACCAGAAGGTTGATGATGCTGACTCCCAATCACTTCACCATCAACTAGTCAGGAAAATGTCCATGAGATGATCACACCCTGCTCCTTGAACACTGCAAGATTCTCCACTTCCCCCTCCAAGCAGGGGCACAGTCCTTGAGGCACTAGCCTGCCGTCTTCCCTCTTTGCCTGGCGATTAATGCTACTTTTTCTGTTTCATCCAACTCTGTTTCCCAGTTTCTTTTTGGCATCTTTGTACAGAGGCAGCCAATATTTCAGCAACAAAGTTAATTTTACCTGGGAGTTCCCATTGTGGCTCAGCGGGTTACAAACCTGACTAGTATCCACGAGGACGTGGTTCAATCCGTGGCCTCACTCAGTGGGTTAAGCATCCAGTACCATGAGCTGTGGTATAGGTTGCAGACACAGCTCAGATCTGGCATTGCTGTGGCTGTGGCGTAGGGTGGCAGCTGCAGGTCCAATTCAACCCCTAGTCTGGGAACATCCATATGCCATATGGGTGTGGCCCTAAAAAGCCAAAACAACAACAACAACAACAACAACAAAAAAAACAGTCTGGGTTTTTTTGGGGGGTTTTTTTGGTCTTTTTGTCTTTTTAGGGCTGCACCCGAGGCATATGGAGATTCCCAGGCTTGGGGTTGAATCAGAGCTGTAGCCGCTGGCCTCAGCCACAGCAATGCCAGATCCAAGCCACATCTGCGACCTACACCACAGCTCATGACAACACCAGATCCTTAACCCATGGAGCAATGCCAGGGATTGAACTAAAATCTCATGGTTGCTAGTCGGATTGTTTCTGCTGCACCACGTTGGGAACACCCACCTGTTTCTTTTTAATGTGGCTATGAGAAAAATTTAAATTGTGTGTGGCTCACATTACATTTCGAGTGGAAATGCTGTCACTGTTTAAGAGAAATTTTGCTGCTTAAAATATCAATGTCCCTGGTGGCTCAGGGGGTAAGGGAGCCAGCGTTGTCACTACTGTGGCTCAGGGTGCTCAGACTGCTGCTGTGGGGCCTGTTCCATCCTTGGCCTGGGAACTTCTGCATGCTGTGGGAGTGGCCAAAATTTTTTTTAACATTTAAAAAAATTAAAATATCAAGGAGAATGGAATATCTCATTCCCTATGGGTTGCTTTGACACAGGGAAGCAGCCTCAATTTCTAGCCCAAGGCTTCAAATAAAGAGGTTTTTTAAATGGTAGTTTCCAAGGAAACAAGTAATTAGATTAGAATGTTCCTAATAGAACTCAAAAAAAAAAAGTTTCGGAGTTCCCGTTGTGGCGCAGTGGTTAACGAATCCGACTAGGAACCATGAGGTTGCGGGTTCGATCCCTGCCCTTGCTCAGTGGGTTGGCGATCCGGCGTTGCCGTGAGCTGTGGTGTGGGTTGCAGGCGCGGCTCAGATCCTGCGTTGCTGTGGCTGTGGTGAAGGCTGGTGGCTACAGCTCCTGTTAGACCCCTAGCCTGGGAACCTCCACATGCTGCAGGTGCGGCCATAAAATGACAAAAGGCAAAAAAAAAAAAAAAGTTTCCAACAGGAGGAGGCCAATGCCAGGTAAACAATGTTTCTCCTCATGCTCTACAGCTCCTCTCCCTCAGAGTGCACTGCTTTTTTACCAGTGACATGGCCTGCTCTGCTTTGTTCTGTTGCTTCCAGAGCAAAGACTACAAAGAAACTTTAGTTGCTGAAGTGCCCCTGCCTCGTGACAGCGCTGGTCCTCAGGGGATCCTCACTTTTGCTCCCTCCTCAGAGTCACTCAGCACTGGCCCATACCTAAGGTAAGCCCTCTTAAGTCCCTCTGACCCAGTCACCCTATGGTCCCCAGGAGAGACTGCATACACTCTTGTAGCAACAGGTAAATCAGCTTTAAGTACGAGGGTGTTCCTAACAATTGTCATCTGATGGGCCTTTGCTGTGAACATCTTGAAAATGAGTCTTGAAATCTTGAAACTGGTAGCAAAAAAGAGCAAGAGGAATGAATCATTCACTGATTCAAGAACTACTTGTAATGTAAAGACCGGAGTTTTGGAGTTCCCGTTGTGGCTCAGCAGAAACAAATCTGATTAGTATCCATGAAGATACGGGTGCAATCCCTGGCTTCTCTCAGTTGGTCAAGGATCCGGCATGGCTGTGAGCTGTGGTGTAGGTTGCAGATGCAGCTCGCATTCTGCATTGCTGTGGCTGTGGTGTAGGTTGGCAGCTGTACCTCCAATTCGATCCCTACCCTGGGAACCTCCATATGCTGTGGGTATGGCCCCCCCCCCAAAAAAAGTGGAGTTTTATTTATTTATTTAATCTTATTTTGCCTTTTTTTTTCTTTTTAGGGCTGCAACTTCAGCATATGGAAGTTCCCAGGCTAGGTAGGGGTCAAATTGGAGCCAAAGCTGCCGGCCTGCACCAGAGCCACAGCAATGCCAAATCCGAGCTGCGTCTGTGACCGACACCACAGCTCATGGCAATGCGGGATCCTTAACCCAGTGAGAGAGGCCAGCGATCAAAGCCACATCTTCGTTGATACTAGTTGGGTTCATTATCGCACAGCCAAGACGCGAGTCCCAAGCCTGGGGTTTTAGAGTCAGACCAACCTGACCTGAGTCCTGGAGCTGCTCAGGGACTGTTCTCAGTCTTCATTGAGGCAGGTGTTATCAATGCATAACTTGGTAAGGCTGTTGTGAGAATTAAATGAAATACCCTATCTAAAGAGCTCAGCATAGCAGCTGACATATAGCAAGCACTTAAAAATAGTTATTGTGGAATTCCCATCGTGGCTCAGTGGAAACAAATCTGACTAGCATCCGTGAGGATGCAGGTTGGATCCCTGGCCTCACTCAATGGGTTAAGGATCCGGCACTGCCATGAGCTGTGGTGTAGGTCACAGATGCAACTTGGATCTGGTGTTGCTGTGGCTGTGGCTGTGGCGTAGACTTGAGGCTACAGCTCTGATTTCTACCCCTAGCCTGGGAGCCTCCATATGCTTCGGGTGTGGCCCTAAAAGGCCAAAAAAAAAAAAAAAGTTATTGTTAGCTGACCACAAAGGGGCAAAGTTAGGTTGAAAACCCAATCCTTGGAGTTCCCTGGTGGCTCAGTGAGTTAAGGACCCTAGGATGTCACTGCTGTGCCTCTAGTCACTGCTGTGGTGCAGGTTCAATCCCTGGCTGGGGAACTCCTGCAGGCTGCAGAGTTGCAGTCAGAAAAAAAAAAAAATTCCCGTGGCTATTCCTGTGTTCTTTGGACAAACCCTGTTTCTGACAAGGCAGGGAATAGGGGTTGGGTGACACCTGGGATTTAACTAATTAATTAATCGCTTTTCCTGTAACAGTCAAATTTAAAAGGAGGTGAAAGGGCTGTGAATTCTCTTTTGAAATTAATGGATGGGAGTTCCTGTCGTGGCTCAGTGGTTAACGAATCCGACTAGGAACCATGAGGTTGCGGGTTCGATCCCTAGCCTTGCTCAGTGGGTTAAGGATCCGGTGTTGCCATGAGCTGTGGTGTAGGTTGCAGACGCAGCTCAGATCCCGCGTTCCTGTGGCTGTGGCGAAGGCCGGCGGTTACAGTTCTGATTAGACCCCTAGCCTGGGAACCTCCATATGATGCGGGTGCGGCCCTAGATAAGGCACAAAGACAGGAAAAAAAAAAGTGAAATTAATGGATGAAGGGATTATACATAAAGGATTCTCTTTTTCTGTTTTTCTCAGGTTTTTAAGGTGTTCTTACTTTATAGGCTTAATAAACTTTTAATGCCTAGTGGCTCCAGAGTCCGTATAAGCATACTGAATTAGTATGCTACAGACATGAGTATAGAGCCATGTGGAAAAAATGTGGGCTTTGGCCCCAAAGATTTAGGTTTAAATCCCAGCCCTGCATTTTTTTTTTTTTTTTTTTTTT
>PVHT021183527.1:6615461-6719213 GCA_004024745.2 Catagonus wagneri | reverse complement strand
AGTACAGGGGGTTAAGGATCTGGTGTTGTCACTGCAGAAGCTTGGTTCCCTGTTTTGGCACAGGTTTGATCCCTGACCCAGGAACTTCCGAATGCCCTGGGTGCAGCCAAAAAGAAAAAAAAAAATCCCAAGTCTGCCACTTTTTTATTCCATCGATTAAAGGTCACATATGGCCTTGGACAAGAGACTCAATTCTTCCTGAACCTCAGTCTGATAACAATACCTTTCTCAAGGAATTTTAAGATAAAGGTACATTATATAAAATACCTAGCAAATAATAGATTTTAATCAATGGTACTCTAAAATAATAACAGTGATAACAACAGCAATTATAACAGTACTTTAAACTGTCATTAGATACTATATGCACTTTTTTTGAATAGTAACAAGTGGATTTATTTAGAGAGATACACATTTCATACACAGAATTCAGTTCATCTCAAAAGGCAAGAGTGGCCAAAACTATGTACACATTTAATTCAAATATTGAGAAATAAAGGGCAAGACATAGAGCTATAAAAAATTAGTGGAAATGACAGAATTAGCACTAGTGGGTCCCAACTATAAACTGGTAGTTTTTCTAGAAAACAAACATGAGATGTCCTGCAATCAATTTTACTTGTTTAAAGGATGGGTAAGATTTCGTTTAATTCATAACACTGTAAGCCATTGCTTTGGATCAGCATTTTCCCCTCTAAATGTCCACTTTGAAATTTAAAAAGAGAACTCATTCAAACTTTTCTTATCCACTTATTGCTGCTTTTCCCCACCAGTCATCAAAAACTGTTGATGATTTTTCCCTCAGAATCTGTCTGAGGAGTTCTCCTTGTGGCTCAGCAGTAAGGAACCCGGCTAGCATTCATGAGGATGCGGATTCGATCCCTGGCCTTGCTCAGTGAGTTAAGGATCCGGCGTTGCTGTGAGCTGTGGTGTAGGTCAAAGACTTGGCTTGGATCCTGCGTTGCTGTGGCTGTGGTGTAGGCTGGCAGCCGCAGCTCTGATTCGGTTCCTAGCCTGGGAACTTTCATATGCTGCATGTGCAGCCCTAAAAAAGCAAAAAAGGAAAAAGAAAAAAAAGAAAGATAAATAATGAAAAAAAAGAGGAGTTCCCATTGCGGTGCAGCAGAAACAAATCCAGCTAGGAACCATGAGATTGTGGGTTCGATCCCTGGCCTTGCTCAGTGGGTTAAGGATCTGGAGTTGTGTGAGCTGTGGTGTAGGTCTCAGACATGGCTCGGATCTGGCATTGCTGTGGCTGTGGTGTAGGCCAGAGGCTAAACCTCTGATTCGACCCCCAGGCTGGGAACCTCCATATTCCTCAAGTGTGGCCCTAAAAAGCAAAAGAAAAGAAAAGGAAAAAAAAGGAAACAAAAAACATAGCAGAAATTCAATAAATATGTTTATTGAAAATTTTCTATGTAGATGTTTTATATAAAGTGACAAATATTTCATTTTTTATGGTACTGTGAACTCAAAATATGATTGAAAACACTTTTTTAAAAAAGCTCTGTAAAATTTAAGCACATATCTCCAAAATTATTTCTGAAAGTGTATAAATACAGTTGACAGATTGCAATGATTTACAAGTTGTACATACACATTGACAAAGCCTGAAAGGAACTGTGTATTTTAATTTCTAACAGTGTTGTAATAATGTTTTTATTGTTTTGTTTTGTTTTAGGGCTGTACCCTCAGTACGTGGAGGTTCCCAGGCTAGGGGGTCCAATCAGAGCTACAGCCACCAGCCAACACCACAACCACAGCAACGCAGGATCTGAGCCGCGTCTACTCATGGCAACACCACAGCTCATGGCAACACCAGATCCTTAACCTACTGAGTGAGGACAGGGGTCGAGCCTGCAACCTCATGGTTCCTAGTCAGATTCATTTCCGCTGCGCCATGATGGGAACTCCAATAGTTTTTGTACAATAAGTAATAGCTTAAATTTCGCCACACATGTGGAAGTTTTATATTCACAAACACAGAGAACAAACAAGTGGTTACCATGGGTGGGGGGAGAGAGGGATAGAGAAGCGAGGGAGTGGGAGGTACAAACAACTGGGTATAAGAGAGACTCAAGGATATATTGTACAACACAAGGAGTATAGTCAATATTTTATGATAACTATAAGTGGAAAGTAACCTTTAAAAATTGTATAAAAAATTTAAGGAGTTCCTGTTGTGGCTCAGCAGGTTAAGAACTTGACTAGTATCCATGAGGATGTGGGTTCGATCCCTGGTTTCACTCAGTGGGTTAAGGATCAGACATTGTCACAAGCTGCAGCATGGGTTGCAGACACAGCTCAGATCTGGCGTTGCTGTGGCTGTGGTGTAGACAGGCGGCTGTGGCGTAGACCGGCAGCTGCAGATCCAATTAGACCACTAGCCTGGGAACTCCTTCCATATGCCAAGGGTGCAGCCCTAAAAAGAAAAATAAATAAATAAATAAATAAGAAGTCTCGTTTATTTATTTTTAATCAGTCTTATTTTTGTTAGAACAGAATTGCATTAAATAATTTAAAAAAGAATATAAATCAAAATGAAAATAAAAACTCTCTTCCTCTTCACCTACCCCCTCTCCTCCTCAGCCCCTAATTCACTTCCCCAAAATCACCCCTGTTAACAGTTTCTGCTTTTAGTTTAATATCAGATTTCTTTCAGTTCTATCACCTTTAACAGAATCTTTTGATATTCCACTATGAAAAATTAAGAATTTATCATGTTCCAGCTACCTTTCCATCTCTTGATTTTATTGCTTATTTTTTTGTGTTTGTTATTTTCTAGTGGTTGCCTTATTTACTTTAAATAACATATTTGAATGTTTAGTTCCTAGTTTGTCAAATTTAGTATGGACTGAGCATCCCCAATGAAAAATGAGAATGATACGTATCTTTCTATTTCTGTCTACCTCCCAGCTTTTCTTAGTTGTATTCATACGTGTCTGAATAATTTTGTATTTTCCCTTTTTTATTTCTCCATTCAAGCAAGTAATAGGTTCTGAATTTGATCACTTTTGGGGGAGGATAGGACAGGGAGGAAAGCAGAAGCAGCCTGTGAAATGTTCCTGGCTTCGTTTTCCATAAGCCTAAATTCACTGAGGAGCACCAGAAATGAGAGAGGAAGCATGATGACCCAGAGAAGCAGGAGGTGGGGGGAGGCTGCTCCCTCAAAGACTCCCTGAAGGTTGGGTGTTGGGGAGAAGATTCATGGAACTTCAACACTGCTCCCCGCTGGAGCCCTGAGGAGCAGGCAAGCCTCAGAAGACCATAGCAGTGTCAGGTATTTGGGGAAGGCAGGACCCTTAGCACAGGGTTCCCATCTTCTGCCAGGACTCTCATGCCACCTGTGAGACCCCAAAGGAGCAGAGACCTGCTGCATGGGAAACAATCATTCATTGAGGCTCTCAGTTATCCGCATGGACAGATAACTAACGACTGATGGGTGCCCCTTTTCTCTGATGCTTTGGCAACAGTGTTCCTTGATGGGACTCAGGGCAGAGAAACTCCAAGAGTATCTGTGCTTATATTTCCCATCAACAGGTCTTAAGGAGGAGGAGAGGCTACAAAGGGAATATTTCCCAGCGGCAAAAATTAAATTGCAGTGTAG
Source organism: Catagonus wagneri (assembly GCA_004024745.2). Taxonomy (NCBI): domain Eukaryota; kingdom Metazoa; phylum Chordata; class Mammalia; order Artiodactyla; family Tayassuidae; genus Catagonus; species Catagonus wagneri. Next base: position 6,715,606 of record PVHT021183527.1, on the reverse strand, counting down.
TGAATCAATTGATATTTCTTATATACTTGAAGATGTTGGCTGAGATTTATACCCGGCCACATAATTTTTTAAATTGTCATATTTATGACATTCATATGCACCTCTGTAATATAATTATTAGATCTCTTGTGCTTTGGGGATCGTTTGATATGCCAATTTGGGAGCTAATATGTAGCACATAGGCTGTTATGATTACATAAGTATTATGTAAGTATAAGCACAGCAAATACTGTGCTTGGACTCATTTAGAAGGAAACTGAATCCTATGGCATTAAAAGTTTGCTATTTAAATCTTTCTTTAATTTTTCCCTGCTTCTGCTTACTGACTACCATTGTATAATCTGATACCTTGGATTTCTATTTTTGTGCTGAGGCACTTTCTCAAGTAATTTTTTTTTTCCATGCATGGAGCATGAATGGTAAATTTTTTTTCTGTTTTTGCCTTTATCTAGAGCCACACCCGCGGCATATGGAGGTTCCCAGGCTAGGGGTCTGACAGGAGCTGTAGCCGCCGCCAACCTTCACCACAGCCACAGCAACATGGGATCCGAGCCGCGTCTGCAATCTATACCACAGCTCACGGCAATGCTGGATCCTTAACCCACTGAGAAAGGCCAGGGACCGAACCCGCAACCTCATGGTTCCTAGTCAGATTCGTTAACCACTGTGCCATGACGGTAACTCCAATGAATGGTAAATTTTTAATTCTCAGATATCTTTATTTTATCCTTATGCTTATTTAACAATAAGGCTAAGTTTTTTTTTTTTTAATCTTCCCTTAGATCTTTGAAGACTTTACTCCATTTTTTCCTATAGTCTTACTTTTTGTCCATTTGGTCTAACTTATATTAAGGGGGGTGAATTGAAGCCTCTATCCCTCATATGTTTCTGTCTCTCCCTGTATGGCCTACAGTTTTTGCTTGATGAATATTGATGCTATGTTTTTCAGTGCATAGATTATATCCTCATTGTGAATTTCCCCTACAATATTGTAAAGTATCTTGATTACTGCGTTTTGGGGTCAAATTCTGAAGTTACTACAAGTCTGGCTTTGATTTTTCTCTGAGGCCCTAGTACTCTTACCAGAAAGCATCTTTTTTTTTTCTTTCTTCTTTTCTGGCCACCCCACTGCAATGGAGTTCCCGGGCAAGGGATCAGATCTGAGCCGCAGTTGCTACCCAAGCTACAGCTGAGGCAATGACAGATCCTTAACCCACTGTGTGAGCCCGGGGGTCGAAACTGAGTCCCAGCACTTCCAAGAGGCCACTGATCCCACTGTGCCACAGCGGGAACTCCCAGAAAGCATCTTTCATGAATTACACTGATGCCTGTTCCACAGACAACTCCTCAGAATTTGCTGATGCTGAGCCAAGAGTGTATCTGCACCTGTTAGAAAGAAACTGGCTTGCTTTTGGTGTCCTGAGATGCAAATTCTTCTCCTGACTTTTTTTTTTTTTTTAGGGCTACACCTGCAGCATATGGAAGTACCCAGGCTAGGGGTTGAACTGGAGCTGCAGCTGCCAGCCTACACCACATCAACAGCAACACCAAATCCAAGCATCTTCTGTGACCTACGCCACAGCTCATGGATCCTTCACCCACTGAGCAAGGCTAGGGATCAAACCTGCGTCCTCATGGATACTAGACAGATTCCTTTTCTCTGACTCACAACAGGAACTGCTGACTTTTTTCATGAAATTCAGATCTATTTGCTTGCTGTTTTCCAGGCAGTCCTCAAAATTTCTGGTACCTTGATGATACTCTAATCGTTTTCTACTGATACGGTTTTGTGCTTAAAAAAAAAAATCTGTCTTGGAATTTCAGTGGGAGGTGGAAGGGTGTGGAGTTAATTATACGTCATAGTCTACATTTTGGCCTAGAATCTTTCCTGGAGATTCTTAATAAGCTCCACATTTAGAGGAATAAAATATTGTTTAGTGCCCATCATTTTCTTCTTCCCTCTTTTATTCTTTAACATGCATTGCATGTGCACACAAATAGTTTATCATTTGTACGCTTTTCCTTTATATTCATTAAAACTTTCAGTGCTTGAGTTCTCTTTCCTCTCCATAAATGTGAAATACTGGAAAATGTAAAATAGTGGAAAGATCTGTATGAATGATTTATCTCTAGTGGGCCTTCAAAAATTTCACCATACATTTTAAAGAGATATTACTATTACGCAGCCATTATAGAATGGCATAATTCCAAAGGAAATTACAATGATCTATAGTGAGAATGCAGTATAATAATTTTAAAAAATGAGTAAGTTCAAAGGTTTAAATAAATTACTTGCATATAATTTTATTCTTATACTTTCTATACATTACCAGCTTCAAGGCATTTTATAGCTAGCAGCTGATAATATTTGCAGTAAGTCATTTATTTTCTTGGTATGCTAAATATCCAAGCAGAAATGTTATATATTCAATTTAACTATAAGTATGTATGATGCCATTATCTTCCTGATCTTAAATCCTCATTTGGGAAGATGAATCTTTTTTCTTTTTAATAGAAACATTCCTTCACCAACTGTTTTAGCTGCATCAGAAACTGTATCAACAGTTTTCATTTTGGGGAGTTCCCGTCGTGGCTCAGTGGTTAACAAATCCGACTAGGAACCATGAGGTTGCGGGTTCGATCCCTGGCCTTGCTCAGTGGGTTAAGGATCCGTCGTTGCCGTGAGCTGAGGTGTAGGTTGCAGACGCGGCTCGGATCCCATGTTGCCGTGGCTGTGGTGAAGGCTGGCAGCTACAGCTCCTGTTAGACCCCTAGCCTGGGAACCTCCATATGCTACGGGTGCGGCACTAAAAAGCAAACAAAAAACAAAAACCCAAAACAAACAGTTTTCATTTTGGTCATCAAATTGCTGGAGTCCTTTAAAGGAACCAAGTTGCAGTACAGCAAGCTCACCATATGATGGCATCTGAAGGCCCAGAAACCAGCATCATGCAGCTCTACATTTGGCGGTGTCCAAAAATTTAGGCAGACAGCTATATTCTAGGTAGCAACAAGAAACAAAGTTGTAAAACAGTCATATTAAAAGATGCTAGGATTTCCCGTTGTGGCTCAGTGGAAACAAACCTGGCTAGTATCCATGAGGATGTGGATTCAATCACTGGCCTTCCTCAGTGGGTTAAGGATCTGGAGTTGCCATGAACTGTGGTGCAGGTGGTAGACACAGCTAGGATCTTATATGTTGCTATGGCTGTGGTGTAGGCTGGCAGCTGAAGCTCTGATTCGACTCCTAGCCTGGGAACTTCCATATGCCTTGGATATGGTCCTAAAAAGAAACAAACAAACAAAGTGCTAAAAATATGCTATAGCTTGATCAGGGTTTTGATTTCATAGGTATATATAAATGTAAAAATTCATCAAGCTATATATTTAAGATTTGTGCATTTTACTTGATATTATACCTCAATAAAAAATGAAGTAAATACAAATTAAAAAACATTTTATGTAAGTCACTTTAAATTTTTCCATGGAGTTCCTGTTGTGGCTCAGCAGAAACGAACCCGACTAGCAACCAGGAGGATGTGGGTTCGATCCCTGGCCTTGTTCATTGGGTTAAGGATCCTGTGTTGCCGTTAACTGTGGTGTGGGTTGCAGATGCGGCTTGGATCCACATTTGTTGTGGCTGTGTTGTAGGCCAGCAGCTCAGCTCTTTTGACCCCTAGCCTGGGAAATTCCATAAGCTGCAAATACAGTCATAAATAAATAAATAAATAAAACAAAGCTGAATAAATAAATTAGCCTGGCCCTAAACCCCTGTTTGAACAACAAAGTATTGGATTTGCTGAGTTTAACCATTATTGCAATAGCTCAGAAATAGTAAATCAACAAACTATCGAATAATTTACACCAACGAAAAGCAATATCAGCATCTTTTTAAAAGAGCCATCAGGAGTTCCCGCTGTTGCTCAACGGTAACAAATCAGACTAGAATCCATGAGGATGCAGGTTAAATCCCTGGCCCTGCTCAGTTGCATTGCCTTGAGCTGTGGTGTAGGTTGCAGACACGGCTCAGATATGGCGTTACTGTGGCTGTGGTATAGGCTGGCAGCTGTAGCTCTGATTCTACCCCGAGCCTGGGAACTTCCATATGCCGAAGGTGCAACTTAACAAGCAATAATAATAATAATAATAATAATCATAATAATAATAAGGAACTTATCATTATACCATTATACCAATTGTTAGTAATTAGCAATTCAGTACACTTCTCTCATGGATAGGCCCTAAAAAAGCAAAAATAAATAAATAAATAGAGAGCCATCAGTGTTTCTGCTATAAGCTGTGTATTGTTCACTGCACCAACATCTCATGTTTAGACAACAAAGTTCAGCCCTGGTTTTTGTTTTTTGGGGGTCTTTGGGTCACATTTAGTTTTGATAGCTAAACTAGCTGTTTTTTGTTCATTTTGTTTCACAATGATGAAATTAAGAAAGAACAGTGCTAATGGTACAAAAATCTGGTAACCCATCATGATTCTTTCCGGATTGCACAACTCTGCCTACCAAATATTAAGAGGGACTAACAATAAAATTAAATTCAGAAAACTGTGATTTGAAAACTGTGCTAAACACTGTGGATAATAGCCAGATATTTTTCATTGAAAGGTTTTTGCTCATTGCTCATAACTGGGTTCTCTAATACAGCATTAATAAGTGTATCAGGCCCAGGGTGAATATTTAACTTGGAAAGTCCCACTACTGATGCTTCTTTCCCCCGTCTTCCTCGTCCTACTTCTTTTGAATAGTGTTCACTTTTTCCTCCTTTCCAGATCAATCTTAAAGTTTCAGGAAAGCCCTATATATTAAGAAAGTTTAGGTTAAACTTTTTTGCAGTTTAAGCTCATTCAAGGCACTAAACTTTCTCTTGCTATCCTAGCTAAAAATAAACTAAAACTCCAAACCTGCAGGATAATCAGATGTGACATATGCCGGCTGTCCTGTATAAATGAGCAATATATTACAGAACGAACAAGGACTATAGCAGATATGGTAAATCAGGAATTACTTTTTGACTTATGATATTTTCACTTCTTTCAGAATAATCAGAGGTATTTTATTATTTTACATGCTTAATCATTTTTTTGTGAAACATGTTGTTTCATTACAGTATAAAATTTAACAACAATTTATCACACTACCACTGGGTGTGGGGGTGGGGTGGGAGATTGCATTCTTTCACTGTCTAAATGTCCCTAAATGAAGAATTTTTCCCTCCATATGTACATTCCTCCAAATTATGTGTGAAATTTCCTTTGAAGAGAGTTGCACTACTTTAGAAAACTTTTACTCCTACATAAGGAAAGTCATTTTTTCCCCAATACTTTCAAGATTTTTAGAAGGTGGAAAGGTCTTTAAGCCCCTTTGTTCAGACCTGAGGCTTTTTTTTTTTAATTAGAATTTTAGGAGTTTCTGTGGTAGCTCAGAGGTAAAGTGAGCCTGGCTAGTATCCATGAGGACATGGGTTCAATCCCTGACCTTACTCAGTGGGTTGAGGATCCACCGTTGCTGTGGCTATGGTGTAGGCCGGTAGCTGCAGCTCCATTTGGACCCTTAGCCTGGGAACCTCCATATGCCGAAGGTTCAGCCCTAAAAGCAATAAAAGAAAAAAGAAAAAAAAAAAGAGAGAGAGAGGAAGAAAGAAGTGAGTAGAAACTAGGAAGACATCCAGCAGAGGCAAACTGCGCCCACCAAGGTCTAGAGTTGCATTACTTGATAGAAATAAAATGTGAGATTGACAGGTAAGTAAATTTAAAAAAAATTTTTTAAGAAGAGTTTCCTGCTGTGGCACAATGTGATTGGTGGCATCTTGGGATCACTGTGACCTGGGCTTGATCCCCGGCCCGGCACAGTGGTTTAAGGATCCAGCATTGCCACAGCTGCAGCTTGGGTCTCGACTGTGGCTCGGATCTGATCCCTGGCCTGGGAACTCCATACACCCAGGGGCGGCCAAAAACGGAGGAAAAGAAAAAAAGAATTTAAAGAAAACAAGTCTTCACTAAGACACATGGAAGGACACCCCTAGCTTACAGAGTCTTCCTCAGATCTTATGGTAAGTTATTCATAACCCTGTTCTCTCCACAGCAAACTGCAAGGCATTATTATTATTATTAACATTTTTTTTTTTTTGCTTTTTTAGGGCTGCACTTGCAACATATGGAAGTTCCCAGGCTAGGGGTCGAATTGGAGCTGTAGCTGCCGGTCTACACTATGGCCACAGCAAAGCAGGATCTGAGCCACATCTGTGACCCACACCACAGCTCACGGCAACACCATATCCTTAACCCACTGAGCGAGGCCAGGGATTGAACCCTCAACCTCACGGATCCTAGTTGGATTTGTTACTGCTGAGCCACAACGGGAACTTCTACAGGACATTCTTGGTTACAACTTGTGCGGCAATGTCTCTTACTTATGTACTACCTTTTGGTTATTTAATTATTGGAACTCACTGTTCCATAAATCTATGCCACTTACCTTCTGTCTACTCCCTGATTCCTGATTTGTACCTTCCTTTGATGTTAACTCTCAGGTGAAATGGGTAAACTCAGACCTGAAGATATATTTAATGTTTTAAGTTGCTTTTATTATGGTCTACAATGATACGTAGAAAAAAGTCATCCTCTCTTTCACATCAGGAACTTATGTCAATCTCATTTAGTCGTGTCTCTCTGGGCTCACTAATTAACTTGGAGCAGCTGATGTTTGGTATTACTCTCTTTCTCATTAGAGAAGCACATACCACAGATTCATCATTCTGAAGGAAAGCAAAGGTGTTTACTTTGTTTCTCCGATCCTTCTCACTTTATTGTCCCCTAATCAGTGCATGATGATGCATTGCTTGGTGATGTCTGTACAGCTCATCATAGAGAGTGTGGGTGGAGAATAAGATGGGATTTGGAGCATATTGTATGGATTTGAGTGCAGGCCTCTAATTTAGAGGTATCACCTCAAGCATGTTATCTAATCTCTCTGAGTCTCAGATTCTTCATCCATAAAACAAAGTTGTTTCATTTATTTTACAAGATAGTTATGATGATTAAATGAGATAATTGAGATAATACATAGGAATAGCACAAATACCTTTTAAAAATCTTTTTTTGGGGGGTAGAGCACCCATAGCACACAGACGTTCCCAGGCCAGGGAACCCAGGCCACAGCTGCAACCTGAGCGACAACAGTGACAAGACTGGATCCTTAACCCACTGAGCTACCAGGGAACTCCTAAAAATCCCCCCCCCCCCGCTTTTGTCTTTTTAGGGCCACATGCGCAGCATATGGAGGTTCCCAGGCTGGGGGTTGAATCGGAGCTACAGCTGCTGACCTATGCCACAGCAGCGTGGGATCTGAGCCGCATCTGCCACCTACACCACAGCTCATGGCAACGCTAGATCTTTAACACACTGAGAGAGGCCAGGGATCAAACCTGCATCCTCATGGATACTAGTAAGATTCATTTCTGCTGACTCGCGATGGGAACTCACTAAAAATCTTTGATTAGTGAAAATTTCATACACATCCTAAGGCCAAGAGAAGAAGGGTCTACCCTCATGAACCCAACACCTGGCTTCAACAAAACGTTTAGGGTCAATGATGTTCATTTATACTTCGTTCAATGGCCCCCTCTTTTCTCAAAAAAGAGAGATATTTAAAAAATTTAACAAATATCCAGTCAGTGTCCGTTTCCCCCTTTATCTCATAAAAGTTTCCTACAATTATTTTGTTGACTCAGGAGCTAAATAAGTTCTAGGATTTCCCATCATGGCTCAGTGGTAACAAACCCAACTAGTATCCATGAGGATGAGGGTTTGATCCCTGGCCTCAGTCAGTGGCTTAAGGATCTGGTGTTGCCTGAGTTGTGGTGTAAGTGGCAGATGAGGCTTGGATCCTGAGTTGCTGTGACTGTGGTGTAGGCCAACACTGGCAGCTCTGATTTGACACCTAGCCTGGGAAATTCCATATGCCTCAAGTGCAGCCCTAAAAAAAAAAGGAAAGAAAGAAAGAAAACAAAACAAAAAACAAAACAAAAATTTTCCCTGGGAGCCCACACCTTCCTTGTTCTTCTATTCCAAAAACTGTACTTATACCTGATTTTTTGTAAGGAGATATGGGACAGTTCAACATCTGGGCCTGGGTGAAACTGTCTTCTAAATATGGGGTTCAGGAGTTCTACTGTGGCACAGTGGGTTAAGGATCCAGTGTTGTCACTGCAGCAGCTCATGTCACTGCTAAGGTGCATATGGTGCAGATTCACTTCCCGGCCCAAGAACTTCCACATGCTGCAGACATGACCAAAAAAAAAAAAAAAAAGGAAAGAAAAGAAAAAAAATGTGGTCCTCAGTTAATTTTAAGACTTCTACTTGCCCACAGGCATATGCCATATTACCCACTCTAGTCTTTATTAATAATAAAGGTGATATTTTGGCTCATCCAGCCCCTCATGCCTTACACTCTGTATTAACTGGCTCAGGATTAGGGCAGGGAAGACCAGTGGAAGTTTTTGGTCCCCTCAAACACCCCAGCATGAGTCAATAAGAAGGAAGAATTTACAGGCACATTTTAGACACGCACAATAGTAATCCCCAGAGTAATGACTAGACTCTTAGGCTGTTTTTTTTAAAGTTGGAAAGAATCCCAGAGATCATCTAGCAGCTAGATTCTAACCCACAGGGGTTAAGTAATGTGTACAAGACTACCCGGCCATCTAGTGACATATCACAACTAGAATCCAAATTTTCTTTCGCCCCACTGCACTTAGCACCACACCCTGCTGCTTCCTTAATATGTCGAGATAAGAAATAGCACATTATGTTATTTGTTATCATCTTATCTGCTTCCTTGAAGATCAGAATTTTGTCATTGCTTTAGATGAAGAAATAAATGCACTTAAGGTAAATAATTCTCCTATTACAGCGCTTATCGGAGGTAGCACTGGAAATGAAAAATAGTGCTCTAATTTTAGCTCCAGGCTGTACTCATGAGATCATTTTTTTCTGTCAAAATGCCGGACTGAAATAAATAGGAGAGTTGGACAACATGGAAATTGAGTTGCTGGGGCAGAATCTCTGGTTGATATGTTAATTCAAACTGACGGTCTTTGGTTCCTTTTCTAGCATGATGTCAGAATATGTTGTGGTATTAAAATTTCCTCCTATAAGAATAGAAGGAAATAAGTAGAGTGGGAGTGTCACTACCTAATCCAAAGCCTGCAATCTTAATTAACTGTGATGTTTACTGTCTCCCTAGATGTGTAAAAGGTGCAAAAGCAAATGTTTAGACAATAAAATGAGAGTCTAGGTGAATTTCTAGAAACAGTAAATTTATACATTATTCATAAAAGGAATAGAACTTAGCACTTGGCTACTACAGCTTCCTTTAAACACTCATCCTCGTAAATTTATTGGTGGAGAGGAGTTCCCTGGTAGTCTAAAGGTTAAGGATTGCATTGTTACTGCTGCAGCTCAGGTTCAATACCTGGCCTGAAGTTCTTTCTGAATGCCACAGGTGCAGCCAAAAAAAATCTTTTTACTTGTGGAAACACAGTAATGTGAAAGAAACACATTAGGCCACAGAAATAACAGCAGATTTGTTAATCAAGCCATTACTCTTTGAGTGTCTACAAAATCTACAAATGAATTTGATTTTCACTTTCTTCCAGAAACAGGATTTAATCCCATCTGCTTGCCATGTTGAGAAACCATTCCTTTTTTTTTGTCTTTTTGCCTTATCTAGGGCCGCACCTGCGGCATGTGGAGGATCCCAGGCTAGGGGTCTAATCGGAGCTGTAGCCGCCGGCCTACACCACAGCCACAGCAACGCGGGATCCAAGCCATGTCTGCAACCTACACCACAGCTCACGGCAATGCCAGATCCTTAACCCACTGAGCAAGGTCAGGGATCGAACTCGCAACCTCATGGTTCCTAGTCAGATTTGTTAACCACTGAGCCACGATGGGAACTCCTGAGAAACCATTCCTTGATTCATGCATAGTTTTTTGGTTTTATTTTTATTTGTGTGTTTTTTTTGCTTTTTAGGGCTGAACCTGCGTTATATGGAGGTTCCCAGGCTAGGGGTCGAATGGGAGCTACACCCGCCAGCCTACACCACAGCAAACGCCAGATCTGAGCTGCATCTGCGAACTACACCACAGCTCACAGCAATGCCAGATCCTTAACCCACTGATCGAGGCCAGGGATCAAACCTGCAACCTCATGGTTCCTAGTCAGATTCATTTCCGCTGTAACCTCATGGTTACTAGGTGGATTCGTTTCCGCTGCGTTACAGGGGGAACTCCAGATTCATACACAGTTTTAGCATCTACTATGTATAAGGCACTGTTTTAGGCACTGGATATAGCGTTATAAATAGAACTAAGCCCCTGTTCTCACTGAGAAGAGTGTATTATAAAATGATAAACACAATAGAATCCCTTTTTTGCTCCTATTAGAGAAGGCATTACTATATTTAATAAACTTGCAATATTTGTGGCTTTAGAGAAGAAAGGAAAATAAACTATGATCAGATAAGTTTGGGAAATAATGTAACTATAATCCGTTTTTTTTTTTTTTTTTTTTTTTTTTTGCTGGACTGGCAGCATGCAGAAGTTCTCAGGCCAGGGACTGAACCTGAGCCACAGATGTAAGCAGAGCCACAGCAGTGAAAATGCTGGACCTTTAACCCACCTGAGCCACCAGGGAACTTAGTACAATTCTGTTTTCATAAATAAAGTATAGTTGATTTACAGTAGTGTGTTAGTTTCATAGGCACTGCAAAGAGATTTAGTTCTCTCTATATATTTCCAAATTATCTTACATTATAGGTTATTGTAAGATGTTAAATATAGTTCCCTGTGCTACCTGTGCTATATAGTAAAGCCTTGTTGCTTTTCTATCTTATGTAGTTTATATGTTCTAGGAATCTTTTTTTTCTTTCCTTTTAGGACCAAACCTGAGGCATATGGAAATTCCCAGGCTAGGGGCTGAGTGAGAGCTACAGCCGCTGGCCTAGCCACAGCCACAGCAACACCAAATCCTAGCTCCATCTGTGACCTACACCTGCTCCTTTTTTTTTTTTTTTTGTCTTGTACTAATCTCAAGGCTTTGACTTTGATGTTTTTCTGTTGCTTGTTCTTAAGTAAAATTAGTTTCTCTAAACTTTTAGGGAGTTCCCAATGTGGCTCAGTGGTAACAAACCCAACTAGTATCCAGGCGGATTCAGGTTTGATCCCAGACCTCGCTCAGTGGGTTAAGGATCCAGCATTGCCATAAGCTGCGGTGTAGGTTGCAGACTGTGGTGTAGGTCACAGACATATCTTGGACTCCATGTTGCTGTTGCTGTGTTGTAAACCAGTGACTACAGCTCCAATTTGGCCTGGGATCCTGCATATGCTACAGATGCAGGCCCTAAAAAACACAAAATGAATAAAACAAAATAAGCTTTTAGGAGGCTTGGTTCAGATAGTTTTCCTAAGTTGACAGTGATGCTTCCTGTTCTTATGTAATGCTTAAACCTATAACTGCTTTGTGAGATTTCCTGACCCTGGTCCCCTCACCCACTTTTTTTTTGTGTGTGTGTCTTTTTGCCTTTTCTAGGGCCGCACTCGCGGCATGTGGAGGTTCCCAGGCTAGGGGTCTAACAGGAGCTGTAGCTGCCGGCCACAGCCACAGCCACAGCAACGCGGGATCTGAGCCCCGTCTGCCACCTACACCACAGCTCACGGCAACACCGGATCCTTAACCCACTGAGCAAGGCCAGGGATCGAACCCGCAACCTCATGGTTCCTAGTCAGATTCGTTAACCACTGAGCCATGACAGGAACTCCCCCTCAACCACTTTTTATCTGGACCTCTTCCTTATTTCGCTGTCTCTATCCAGAACAATTTTTATTCTAAGGCCAGTAGTTTCTCCTCAGAGCTGTGTCCTAGCGGGGGGTGCGGGGGGTGGGTGTTAGATGGTCAGTACTGAGAACTCATGTGGGAGAAACTTGCAATTCTTTCAGGTCTTATGAGGACTCCCTTGCATTCATCTGATACTGGAATGGCTAAACCCCTCCCAGTTCCAGCTGCTATTCTCAGATTAGCTCACTGAGTTTTCAGGCAATTATGTGTGTCCCTTGGGGATTCTCCAGTTCTCTGGTCCACCAAATACCCGATTGATGTCTCTCTCCTCTCTCTTGCATCAACTCTAATATCACGGTTGGTGGTTATTGGTGATTCGTCCCCACTTGCTTATATTTTGTGGTTTGTGGGGATAACTTTTCCTCTTATTTCGTTGTAAATATTATCTTTTTTTTTTCTTTTTGGCCACTGTGCACACGGCAAGTGCCGGGTCAAGGGTGGAACTAGCATCATAGCTGTGACCCAAGTCACAGCAGTGACAACACTGGATCCTTAACCACCAGGCCACCAGGGAACTCTCTACCTCTGGGTTTTTAATTTTGCTTTCCAATTTCTCTGTTTATATGTAGGGATTTGAGAAGATCCAAAAACTATGCTGGGAGTTCCCATTGCGGCTCAGCAGTAAAAAACCTGACTAGTTTCTGTGAGGACCTGGGTTCAATCCCTGGCCTCAATTAGTGGGTTAAGGATCCATTGCCATGAGCTGTGGTATAGGTCAGAGACAAGGCTCGGATCCTGAGTTGCTGTGGCTGTGGTGTAGGTCAGCAGATGTAGTTCCAATTTGACCCCTGGCCTGAAAACTTCCATATGCTGAAGGGGCGGCCCCTCAGTCTCTCAATTCCAAAATTTATCCTCATCTTCTACTTTCCCTTTTCTACCACATGTACCCTGTAATCAAAGTGTAGTTTCTTCCTTTGTAATGTTTTCAGGGACAGCTACCCTGGCACAGACCTTCACAACCTCACATACAGATAACTTCATTTATTTTCTGACTTGTCATCCTGTCTCTACTCCTCCAACCTATTTTATATGTGAATTCTGAAATACTGCCTTGCTAAGAACCTTTCAGACACCTTAAAATCTTTATTCTGGGAGTTCCCTTTGTGGCGCAGCAGAAACGAATCTGACTAGTAACCCTGAAGTTGCAGGTTTGATCCTTGGCCTTGCTCAGTGGGTTAAGGATCTGGGGTTGCTGTGAGCTGTGGTTTAAGTCGTAGATGTGGCTCGGATCCTGCGTTGCTGTGGCTGTGGCATAGGCCAGCAGCTGTAGCTCCGATTCGACCCCTAGCCTGGGAACTTCCGTATGCTGCGGGTGCAGCCCTCAAAAGACAAATAACAACAACAACAAAAACCCTCTGTAGCTGAAGGGGAGGAGACATCTCTGATTAGGTAGAGGAGAAAGAGGTTGAGGTCTGGCTCCAGCAAAAGAATTTGGGGAGTAGAAGCTGATATAAGAAAGTAGTCAGTCTGATATCTCCCGTGCTAGAAGTTAAAGGCTGTTTTGCACATTCTTGCAGACTGTGAACTTGACCTGTCTCTAAGTGGTAAGACTACGTGCGGACAAGTACGGTACTATCTCCTTCTTTCTAGAATATGAATATAAAGTATCGGGTAGTGTGCTGACTGGAAATAAATGGTACACTCAATGGGTACACTGAAGAGTTTAAACAAGGACTATTTACAGGGGTGTGGGCAGGGCAGGGTTACGGCACCCGGCAAAGGCTGGTGAAGTACCCAGGGATTAACCACAGTTGAGAGAGCAGTTACCACCGTAACACCTGAAAAGGCAAAGCAAGTGAGCAGTGTCACTGGAGACCCAGGGAGCTAGAACCATGGAAGAGAGACTGCCTGGCAGTAGGTGTGGCCATAGAGTGACACAGCTGCTGCCAGAACCTTGCTGGCTATAGACAATGAGTTCCCAGGTCTCTCCCTCCCACCTGCTATCGGGAGCAGTGCTTCTCCTTAGACATTCCCAAGGGAAAGCCACAAGATAAGGGAGTACAGCCCAGGCTATCCTTGGAGGTCATCTTTCTAAGGCCCAGAAAGCAGAGCAGATGATTGCAGATCAGGAATCTGTGCTAAGAGAACCAACCCAGAGTACCGAGCACACTGCGGTTAGAACAGCCATTATTCTCCATCTGAATCCTACAGCACCTACCACTTACATCCTCATTTCCATTTTCAACAGACATCTCCTGAGCATTTTCCATAAACATGAGATGACTTGGGATGATGTACACATTAATCAGATATTGGTTCCTTAGGAGCTCAAATCTAATGGGCAACTGCTGGACTCTTGGAATTTGCTCTGCTTCAGGGGATGCAGAGAATTGCAGGTATCAGACTGCAGGAGCAGAATGTGTTCCGAGATGGCCTCTTTTGGGATGTGAATGTTATTTCAGGCTCCACATAAAACTAGAATATTAGTCCAGATATTGCAGCAAATTTGGTGATAGCACAACGGCTTTTGCAAGAATCACCTCTGAGTCAGGTGCTGTGCCTCTGGTCTATGCTCTTGTTTCCCTCCATTCTTTTGTTTTTCTTTGTTTTCTTTTCTTTTCTGGCCACCCCGCGGCATATGGAGTTCCTGGGTCAGGGATCAGCCCCACGCCCAGCTGCGAACCTTGCTAGATCCTCAACCTACTGGGCAGGCCAGGGATCTAATGCCCCAGCTCTCCAGAGACGCTGCTGATCTGTTGTGCCACAGCTGGAACTCCTCTCTCCATTCTTATAACCCCACTTTTCTCTGTCTGCTAACTGCTTACCTCTTTGTATGTCTCATTCTGATTCTCTGATAGAGGATTACATTGTGTCACTTTGTCCCTGTCACTGTTGGACAGAATTCTTCCATAAGCCACTTCATAAGGGCTTTTCCTTATTTTTAGTTTACAGGTGAAGTGTTAAGCCCAGAGTAGCGGGTCACATGATACAAGTGTAGCAACAGTAATGAGCATCTGTCATTCATGGCTGCCCCAGATCTTCTGATCACTCTCCACCATTATAGTTTCTCACAGTAGAAATCCTGCCTTCTCGGTGTGGAACAATTTACCTTTCCCAGCTTTCCTTGTTGTTAGGGTGCAGACATGTGCGGCTGATTCTGCTAACCAGATTCGAGACTTTGTTTCAGAGTGGAGTTCCAGGTGGAAAGAAGGAACATGCAGGGTCCTCTGCAGGTACAGATCCTGACAAAGATGGTGTGGTTCTGGAGCTGGTGACGTGTGAACCTCAGAAACAAAAGAAGAGATGGACATTCACAGCTGCTCTTACTTTATATGCCAGTTCCAAATAGCCTTTCACCTCCCTAAGAATAAGGACCTAATGGAAAGAAAAGAAAAGGCCATCCAAACAGTTGTTGTCTCACAGCCAGAGGAAACTTCCTAACATGCAAAGACTCTCTTCTGCCTTTCCCATTGCCATTGTGACTGGGTTTTTCCAGGGCTCTAGGAGGAAGATGAGAGGCAGATAGGGTAGAGCCCAGTGCACAGCTCGGTCCAACCTATATCAGCTGATTTCCAGTTGACCTGGAGACAGATCGAGCTTGTCTACCCAGCCCATCCTACATCCGATGACCCTAAGGCACAAATCTAGCCAAGATCTGCAGCACTGCCCACATCAGCCCAGATCAAATCACCCCCAGCTAACTTTGAGATATGTAGGCAAGTTTAGCTGGGGTTATCAGACTTACTCATTCCTGGTGCCAGTTAAAGCCAGCCAACTCCTAGGTGTCCCACATTTCATTGTCAATACTCATTGAGTTGCACAAGGCCTGGGTATAGGAATAGTTTGACAATCATGATTTCTTTGATCCTAGTTGGACTGCACGTTCTTGACATGTGAAGACTGTAAAAATGCCACTTGCATCTCCCTTAGGGTTCCTCCCCACCTCCCCTGCACCCATGGCATATGGAAGTTCCTGGGCCAGGGATTGAATGTGAGCCACAGCTGTGACCTGAGCCACCGCAGAGACAACCCCAGATCCTTAATCCAATGTGCCACAGTGGGAACTCCCTGCGGAAACAGATATTGTCATGTATATTCCTTGAGGAGAAAATAGAACCCTGCTCCAAGGCTGACTATTGTTTTCTTTTCTTTTCTTTTCTTTTCTTTTCTGGCACATGGAAGTTCCCAGACTAGGGGTGGAATCTGAACTGAAGCCTACACCACAGCCTACACCACAGTCCCAGCAACACCAGCTCTGAGCCACGCCTGCGACCTGCACCACAGATCATGGCAATGTTGGATCCTTAACCCACCGAACGAGGCAGTCAGGGATAGAACCTAAGTCCTCAAGGATACTAGCTGGGTTGGTTACCACTAAGTCACAAGAGGAATTCCCCATTATTGTTTCTTGATTGCTTTTCCTTTGGTTCTGCACGCCCTCCCTTCTCTGATTAGCAACAGTTTGAATCTGTCCTTTGGAATTCAGGGAAGGTCAAGGAAGCTGAATGAAGCCAATTTCCTACAAACAGGAAACAAGGGGGACATAGAAAGGGCTTGTACCCTGGAGGGCCCCACAGGGTCCTGCCCTAATTCAGGGTCAGGATCCCAGAAAAACCATCCATCCTTTAGGTCAGCTTCATCTTTTTTCCTCTTTTTGGCTGCACGCGCGGCATAAGGAAGTTCCTGGGCCAGAGACTGAATCCAGCCCACAGCTGTGACTTATGATGAAACTGTGACAATGCCAGATCCTTTAACCCACTGAGCAAGGCCAGGGATCAAACCTGAATCCTCAAGAATACTAACCCACTGAGCCACAAGGGACACCTAGATGTGTTTTTCTTTTCTTTTCTTTTTTTTTTTTTTGCTTTTTAGTGTCACAACTGCAGCATATGGAGGTTCCCAGTCTAGAGGCTGAATCAGAGCAACAGCACCAGCCTACACCACAGCCACAGCCACGTCAGATCCAAGCCGAGTCTTCGGCCTACACCACGGCTCACGGCAAATGCCCGATCACTGACCCACTGAGCAAGGCCAGGGATCAAACCCACATCCTCATGGATACTAGTAGGATTTGTTTCTGCTGTACCAGGATGAGAACTCCCCTTAGAGGTGTTTTTCTTTTCCTTTTCCTTTTTTTTTTTTTTTTTTGGCTTTTTGTCTTTTTAGGGCCGCACTTGTGGCACATGGAGGTTCCCAGGCTAGGGGTCTAACTGGAGCTACAGCTGCCGGCCTGCGCCAGAGCCACAGCAACGCCAGATCCGAGCCACGTCTGTAATCTACACCACAGCTCACAGCTACGCCGGATCGTTAACCCACTGAGCGATGTCAGGGTTTGAACCCATAAACCTCATGGTTCCTAGTCGGATTCGTTTCCACTGCGCCACGACGGGAACTCCATGTTTTTCTGATTAAATGAAACAATGTATACAAAATAGCAGAGTCGGGATCATACATTGTAAGTGCAGTAAATGCTGGATACTAACCAAATGCAAAAAACACTATTATAAAATAGAGATCATATCATCTACTGTTGTAAGTGTAGATCATTAACATGATTATAATTATTCATTAAGCATTTAAGCAATATTAAGTGCAAGATTCTCTGGTGGATGCTAGGGTATAATCCTTGTCCTCCAGCAGTTTGAATCTAACAGTGGGTATTAAATACACATATGGAAGATAAGTGTGAAGTAAAATAAAGCCCATAAAAGAATTGGAATCAATTTTTAATTTATTTAAATAATCAAGAGGTTTTGAGGACAGTGTTTGGGATGAACCTGAAAGGAAGAACTTTGAGTTAAATATGGCAAGTTTCAAAAGATTTCAAATATTAAATGACATACAGTTTGATTCTAATGTGTAAAGTATGACTCCTCTCCTTTTTTATTAAAAACATCTACATAGATAATGGTAAGTTCATAGGAAATATTTATTTTCTATTTTCTAAACTTTTTCATATTTAAGATTTTATATGAGGTTTTTTTTTTTCGGCTTTTTGCTTCTTCTAGGGCCGCACTCGCGGCATATGGAGGTTCTACAGGCCAGGGGTCCAGTCGGAGCTGTAGCTGCCAGCCGATGCCAGAGCCACAGTCGCAACTGCGACCTACACCATAGCTCATGACAACACCGGATCCTTAACCCACGGAGCGAGGCCAGGGATTGAACTCGCAACCTCATGGTTCCTAGTCAGATTTGTTTCCACTGAGCCACGACAGGAACCCCAAGAGTAGTTTTATAATTGGACAAAACTACCCTTTATCTTTACTTTTTCTCTTTAGGCAGCACCTGAGACATATGGAAATTCCACAGCCAGGGACTGAATCAGAGTCAGAGCTTCAACCTACGCCACAGCTGCAGCAGCACTGGATTCTTAACCCACTGTGCCAGGCAGGGGATCCACAGAGGCAAATTAATCCACAAAACCACAGCAGGAATCCCCAAAACTGCTTTTTTAAAGGGCTGACTAAAATCAAAGCTGTGGATTTAATGAAACTTGGTACAACTTTTATAAAAGCATTTTGGCAGATTGTAGGAGTAAATACAAAACTGCTGATACCCTTTTATCTAGAAATTCCATTTCTGGGTATTTATCTTTAAAAAAATCTACAATCATGAAAATGTCCTATGGCATAAAGAGAAGGAAATAAGTTATGCCCAAGGATAAAGAATTCAGGGAGTCCCTACTGTGGTGCAGCAGGTTAAGAATCCAACTGCACCAGCTTGGGTCACTAAGGAGGTAGAGATTCCATCCCAGTTTGTGCAGTGGGTTAAAGGATTCTGCCTTGCCGCATCTGTGGTGAAGGTCAGCAGCTGTGGCTCAGATTCAATTCCTGGCGCAGGAACTTCCATATGCTAGCAGTGGGGACATTAAAAAAAAAAAAGAATTCAGTAAATTTTATATATAAAATTACTTAATATAATTTTATGCATCTCTTAAAGTGTTTATGAAGCTTATGTAGAAATATGGAAAATAGTTAATATTTTTTGTTGTTATTTTAGGACTGTACCTGAAGCATATTGAAGTTTCCAGGCTAGGGGTCGAATTGGAGCTGAAGCTTCTGGCCTACACCACAGCTCATAGCAACGATGGATCCTTAACCCACTGAGCAAGGCCAGGGATCCAGCCTGAGTCCTCATGGATACTAGTTGGGTTTGTTATTGCTGAGCCACAATAGGAACTCTGAAAAATAGTTGTAAAAGCAAAAAAAAAAAAAAAACCACCCCAAAAAACAAAAAAAAACCCCCAAACGCACCTTTACCAGGGCCCCATATTGTGTGTATACTATGATCACAACATTATTTAAAATAAATGTGCATGAGACAGAAGCTCTAAAAGAAAACATGCTGAATGCTGAGTGGCTGTATTAGGGTGAAGAATTTTTTTTTCTTCATTGTCCTCTTGTTTCATGTTGTTAACATTATTTGTACAATGAAAACAATCATCGTTTTAAAGGCTGAATATAAAAGGGTTCTCACTGGCACTCTGATTCAAAGTATTAAATTAATAAAGTATTAAAAACCTCTTTTATATATTCACCATTTACAATCCCTTAAGCTTCTAAAGATCATATTTTGAGACTGTCAACCTCAAAGTTCGTCAACTTGCTGGTATTCCTGCCATGATTTGCATATAAAAGAATGAAGGGAAGGAACTCACCCAACCCCGATATTTTACAAATGAGAACTCTGAAGCCCACCTTCACAAGACAGTAGCACACCCAAAATTTGAACCCAAGTCTACTAGGTTATCTAATCCACTACCAGTTATAGCTTCACATCCACTCGTGAATATTAATAGACTCATTCTATGTATTGATTGTTGAACACTGGCGTTACTACCATTCTGGCTAGCCTTAGAGGTTGATCCTTTCTCTACAGGTCGTGCTCCAGCTTTCACTCTTCACCACTTGGGGGCCTGAAGATGCTTCTCCCGGTTCTCCCTTTTAAGTCCCCAACTCTCCCCGTCCCCAGCCTCCGAAGTATCACCGCATCCCGGCAGGGGGCGCTGCGAGCCCCCGGCTCCGCAGCCCCTCCCCTGGCCAACCGTCGATTAGGCCCGCGCGTGACGTCACACCGTTTTAGCCAAACAAATGGGTTTCGGGGCGAGCGTTGGGCTCCGCCGCTCAGCGCTAGGAGCTCGGTCCGACTTAGAGGTGGGGAGCGAGCCAGGCCTCCAGCCGCCGCCGCCGTATCGGGGTGTGCAGCCTCGGGGCAGGCTCCGGCTGGGGCAGGAGCGCAGGTGGGTTCGGTTTCGGGTGGGGCATGGCGCGAGAGCAGCGCGGTCGGGGTCCGGCGGCGGCCACCGTGGCCGCTCCCCGCCCCCTCCCGCCGCCCGCCTGCGCTCTCGGGTCGCGGGGCGGGTGGGGGCGGGGGTGCCGCCCGCTGGTCCGGAGCTCGGGCTGGGGTAGGGACCCGGCGGCCCGCACCTCCTCCGGGGGCGGCCTCCGCCTGTACGGTGGCCGGGCGCTCAGCGCCCCCGTGGGGCAGGGAGGGTCGGGCGGCCCGGCGGGCGCGAGCAGGGTCCTGGGTCAGGGCTGAAGCCGAGGAGATCTGGGATAGGCCGTGAGGAGGCTCTGGACCCGCTCTCCCATCCCCGGGACCGGGGGCTGCTGAGGAAGTCGGGCCCTGGGTGGGTGGGAGTCGCCTCGCGGTCTAGCGCCCGTCCGGGCTCGGCCACCCCCTCCTTCCCTGTCCCAGCGCAGGTGAGCTGGCGCCTGTCCTTAACCTTCTTTGGGGACCATGCAGGACGGAGGCTCGGAAGCTTCTGTAGCCTCCCGGCTGGCGCAAGTCGACTGCGGTACCCCCCCTCCAGTCCGTGATGAGGTCATAGTGCTGTGGGTCTGTGACGTCAGGGGTTTCCAAGAGCTGGGCTGTGATGTCACTGCAGGCCCGGCGGGGACCGTGGCGCGTGGAAGGGCCGGGGGGACCTGAGGGGAGAAAAAGGAAGTTGAAGCTTCTATCAACGCTGGAATCGCAGAGTATTTAAATCGAAAGTTGTTTGATATCCGCCTTTTACAATTTTAAGGTAATAGTTGTGAAGTTATTTAATTTCATTTCAAACAAGCGTTGTTAGTACAGTGCAACGTAAGACTTATTTGATTTAGAAAAATATTATAAGGAGGGTTTTGGGGGGAGGTGGATGGGTGAGTGGGTGTTTAAATGCTTTTCAGGAAGATAAACCCATGATGGTTTGTAATCATAATTGCTGGAGAAATAGAGCAAATTTGAATGTTGATAATTGGCTGCTTTTTTTTTTTTTTTTGCCAGTTTGGGATCATTTATCTGCCTGTCTGCATTTTTGTTAAGACAGTGACCTGTAAGCGGGAGAGGGGGTCTTAAGTCAACTTTTTCTGTTGTCAAGGAGTGTGGGGGAGGTCTGAATTAATCCAGTATTCTTCTTAGGTAGTAATTACCTGAGGATTTGATTTATCCAGGATGTCTCTGTCCTTGGGAAATTGAGGGTTTCCTATAGGTTACAGCTCAGCAGCAAGCCTTTTTCTTGCTTTCTTACTAGGACTGGATTATAACAGTATAATAACATATCCCAGGACTGCTTGCCTGAACAAGTAAAATTTTGTCTGTAGTGCTTTCAGATATGAAACTACAGTTTTAAAAAATGCCTTGTTTATGAATATTAGTTTTCTTCCAAAGCTTACAAAAGAGATCAGGCTGGAAGAGAAGCTAGGCACATGCCATTATTGACTCTCTTCAGGTATTACAGCATGCCAATACTTCACTCATCATTTCTTCCTCTCTATAAAATCATTTAAATAGAATCTAGTTTGAAAGGTAGATGACTTAAAATTGAAGCATAATTACAGTGTAGTATCTTCACATCAGGAAGCTTGAATAGGAGTCCTCAGTTGCCCTCACTGGCCTTGACTTGTATTGTTGTAATGTTAGGGTTTGTCTTTGCTTTTTAGGGCTGCAGGTTCGGCATATGGAAGTTCCTAGGCTAGGGGTCATTTTGGAGCTACAGCTACCAGCCTATACCAAAGCCACAGCAATGCCAGATCCTAGCTGCATCTGTAGCCTACACCACAGCTTGTGGCAGTGCCGGATCCTTAACCCACTGATCGGGGCCAGGGATGGAACCCGAATCCTCATGGACTAGTTGGGTTTGTTTCTGCTGAGCCACAATGGGAAACACCCCTTTTTTTAAAGGGTTTTTTTGTTAATACTTTCTTCTCCCATTTGCTCTTGAAGGCTGATTGATAAGGTATTGTCTCTCTGGATTTTGCATCAACATGCTGTTGTGAGTTATGCTATGCCCATTAACATAGGAAATGAAGGCAAAAATTATTTTTCTTAGTTACTGTTAGTTTTTTTTTTTTTAGGACCGCACCCACGGCATATGGAGGTTCCCAGGCTAGGGGTCGAATCAGAACTACAGCTGCCGGCCTACACCACAGCCACAGCAACGCACGGTCCAAGCCGCGTCTGTGACCTACACTACAGCTCAGGACAATGCCGGATCTTTAACCCACTGAGCAAGGCCAGGGATCAAACCCGCAACCTCATGGTTCCTTGTTGGACTTGTTAACTGCTGCACCATGACGGAAACTCCGTTGCTGTTAGATTTGACTGGATGTTCACAAAACAAGGCATTCTTGTAAATCTCTTTTTGATTCGCATAATACTTTGGAAATTCTACAGCATTGTGTTTCCTACTTGAAAGTTATTGTGTATGTGTGTGTATGTGTATTTATTTTAAGAAATTGGGAATTGTATAGTTGACAGTATTGAGTTTAAGGCTTTAAGGACAAAATCTGGGTTTTTAGATCCTCTTAAGTGTTAAATAATAAGTTAACATGAAATTGCTGTTTTGGGGGTCGTTAATCAACCTGCTCTTTAAAATGAAAGGATCATGACAAGATTATGTAATGAAATTGAAGGAGGTACAGAAAAGACACTTGCATGTGTCTTTTCCAAGGAGCCTTTCTGGGGGAGGCTACATGGATTTGTATAAATTAAATGTACTGGTGTACACTGGAAGCGGTGAAAGTCAGATTACATGTGAATTGGAAGACATGTAAATAGTGATAATAAAATAGCTTCTTTTTGGCAGTGCATTTTTCTCCCCTCTGTTGTTTTTAGCAGTTACGATTTTTTTTTTTAATGGAGAATGAGTTAATAGGTGGAGAATAAATGTCCTCATGTATTCTGATATGACTGAGGAACAATGTTAGGTATAAAAAAGCCAGCTTCTGTATGTAGTTGTATAACTATTTAACAAGCCTTAATGCTCTTAAACATTTTTACAGTTTGTTTCTTTTTGGCAGGATTTTTTTTTTTTTTTTGCCCAGGCCTTGCAGTTTTGGGCCACCGAAGCAGCTTTTACTTCTTATAAATGGAAATTTACTTGAGGGTCAGTATTAGTTTGAAATGTTTTTCATTTTATCCAGTTTACAGCATTTGAAGGGACAAATCAGCCAGTCATTAGTGATATAGAATCTTTGTGATAGATAAAAACAAATGTGAACAAAGTGCAGCATTTTAGAAATTCTTTAGGATATGTTTATTGTATCAGTTCTATTAAGGTAACATGTAAAATTTAAATTCTTACATACATTCTCTATTTTCTAATAAATTTATGCTCAGCTAGTTTAATTTGCATAGTTTTGATACTCTAGTAGACCTTAATCTTGTTTTCATTTTTATTGGGTAGAGAACTTACTAATGGTTAGAGACATCATTCAGTGTTATCTTCCAAAATTTGCAGCTTTTTAGAACCAAATACTTCAGAGAAGCTACTATGTTATAATGAATGCCTTCCTTGTTAGGTCATATGTGACAAAGGCAAAATTCAGCAAGTGCATAATCTGTAGCTCTTTGGACGCAACAATAACCAAAATAGATAGATTAACACTAATTACATCTAGGTCATTGGAAATTAAATTCCTGTTAGTTCTTTTTATTTATTTTTATTTTTTCCGGGCCGTCCCTGCGGCATATGGAAGTTTCCAGGCTAAGGGTCGAATCAGAGCTGCAAGTGCCAGCAACAGCCATAGCAATGTGGAATCCCAGCCACGTCTGCGACCTACACCACAGCTCATGCTAGATCCTGACCCACTGAGCCAGACCAGGGATCAAACCTGCATCCTCATGGATACTAGTTGGATTCATTACCACTGAGCCACCATGGGAACACCCCTTATAGCTTATTTTATACCTAATAGTTTTTACCTCTTTCTTCCCTAGTCCCATATTTCTCTTTCCCCGCTCCCTGTTAGTAGCCACTAGTTTGTTCTCTGTGTCTGTGAATCTGTCTAAAGGTCTTTTTTTTTTTTTGGCTGCCACATGCAGTGGCTTGATGTGGGATCTCAGTTCCCAGACCAGGGATCAAACCTGGGCCACAGTGGTGAAAGTGCCGAGTCCCAGCCATTGGATACCAGGGAACTCCGTAAAGTTCTGTTCTTGACTCTCTGTGGTGCTCCTTATAATCTGGCCCTTAGCTCTTAGAGCTCCTCAATTACAGTGTATTCCAGGTCAAGCCTATATCTGAATTCGTAAGCTGTTAACTCGTGTTAGGTTTTATTTATTTATTTATTTATTTATTTATTTTTGTTTTTTTAGGGCTGTACCTGTGGCATATGGATATTCGCAGGCTAGGGGATGAATTGGAGCTACACCTGCTGGCCTATGCCACAGCCACAGCAATGCCAGATCCTAGGTGCATCTGTGACCTACACCACAGCTCAGAGCAACATCAGATCCTTAACCCACTGAGCAAGGCCAGGGATTGAACCCTTGTTCTCATGGATACTAGTCAGGTTCGTTAACCACCGAGCCATGACAGGAATTCCTTGTTAGGTTTCTTAACTGCTAATAGAATGCTTCTTTTTGTATATCTGTATTTCCTTTGCACTTAATTGTTCAAGAATCTGTAGCAAGAACATTTGCTATAAGTGTTTGTAGCAACTGGGATTTATTAAGAAAGAGAGGGAGTTCCTGTCTTGGCTCAGCATGTTAAGAACCTGACATAGTGTCCTAGAGGATGTGGGTTTGATTCCTGGCCTCACTCAGTGTGTTAAGAATCCAGTATTGCCACGAGCTGTGGTGTAGGTTGCAGACACAGCTCAGATCCCACGTTGCTGTGTCTGTGGCATAGGCTGGCAACTGAGCTCTGATTTGACCCCTAGCCTGGGAACTACTATATGCTTCAGGTTTGGCCCTAAAAAAAAGAAAGAAAGTGAAGAAAAAAGAAAGAAGTACATAAACAGTGAATAGCTGAATGAATAGATAAGACTGAGCTGGGAACAAGCTCGTGGGCAAGGACACTGGAATGTATCTCCTAAGGGAGTAACTGCCATTATGGGCCATGTTGTTGAATCAGAAAGCTGCTGCCACCATACGTGGCATAAGTTTTAACTTTCTTGGGCAGAAACATCGTTCATGATATACATGGATGCTGCCCTCCATATCTTCTGCTTGGCCACACTTAGGTCTTAGGTGAAACCTTAGCTTCAAAGGCATCTGGAAAATGTAATTTTTAGTTGTCCAGCCTCTGTAAAACAGGAAGTCTATGTGAGTGTAGCTTCAAGTAAGTCTTCAGGACTCTTGGTGAAAAACCAAACTCATTTTCCCCAGGTTCAATCATGGTGGCAAAGTTAAGCCTTTTGTAAATGTACTGTTACTATGCAAATATGGGTATTGTTCTGGTTTCCTCATAGAAACTATTGAAATCAACTGTACTATTTAGATATTTAATGTTGTGAGTTTCAATAGAAAACTGACTCTAATTTACTGGCTCATAATACTGAAGAGACCAAAGATGATGCTTGATCCACTTGTATTTAGGTGATCAGAATCTCATCTTTTAAAAATTTCCTTTAATTAGTGAGCTCCGCCTCTATGGTGTTGGTTCCTTTGTGGTTACAGCATATTTGTCAGCACCTCAAATTCTACACTACATCCTCATGCCTGAGTTCAGAGTTGGAGAGGAGAGTGCTTCTGTAGAAGCTGTAGGGCAGGCTCTGACCATGTTTTGCTCCATAGACCCCTTTGCCAGTCTGAAGCCTGTACAACCCCTCTTCTGAGTCATTTTAAAAATTACATAGGACTACAGAGCAAACCAATTATATTAAAATAGTTAACAAAATATTATTTTTCAATTGTGAGATAGTAATGTGTGCTTTTGTATTAATAAGATTTAGTATGGGTCTAATAGCTTTGCAAGTAGTGGTGAACATTCTCCTTGGAAGTGTCTGCAACCTATGACTGTGTGATGGGAAAATATCTATGATTTCTACTACTGACAGTGACAGATATTGTTAATATTATTGTGGCCTGTTGACTGAATTCACAATAGAAGGCAGTGCTAAATTTCAGTTGGAGATTAGTGAAAATGTAATTTCCCCCCTCATCTGAGTTTATAGACATCCTAACTTCTATTCTTAAACCCTGGGGCCGGGAGAGTCTATAAGCTTTAGCTTAAGAACCACTGCTAGAAGAGTTTTCACTGAAGCCCCAGCAAATGTTTTTTTATTTCATTGACTTTTTGGGTTGTATTGACATTTCTGAACTAACTGCTAAGGTCAGATAAGGATATGCAAATTGGTTTAGCCAGCCCAGGTCTACCCCTGAAGCTGGAGGTGAGGTAATTGACACCTAAACAGCAAGATGGGAGAGGAGTGGATTCCCAAGGGAAATGCAGCACCTACTGGATGCTGAGTAGCAAATAGATCTTCAATGTGTATCCTTGGTGTGTCCCTTCTCCTTTGCTCCCACAGTCAACCAGTCATCAAATTTTAGTGATTTTTTTCACTTGGACATCTTTTCCCGATCTGTCTTTTTGCTAATTTCCACGGCATGTGAAATTTCCAGGGCCTGGGATCAAACCCGAGCCACAGCAGTGACAATGCTGGATCCTTACCCCAGCAAGCCACTAGGAAACTCCTGAAATCAATAAGTTGTCTAGCACAGTCTATCCCAAACATTGTAATTTCAGCATGTAATCAATATAAAAAATTGTTGAGAAAGCTTATGTTCTTTTTTCATATAAAGTCTTTGAAATTTGTTAAGCATTTTACACTTTTGGGCCACACCTGCAGCATATGGAAGTTCCCAGGCTAGGGGTTGGGTTGGAGCTGCAGCAACCAGCCTACGCCATATCCACAGCAGTGCAGGATCTGAGCTGGATCTGTGACCCACACCGCAACTCATGGCAAAGCCAGGTTCGGGGATGTAACTCACATCCTCGTGGATACTAGTCAGGTTGTTTTCTGCTGAACCACGATGGGAATGCCCAGGCTAATGGTATTTCAGGTGCTCAAAAGCCAAAAGTGGCTGGTGGCTTCTGTACTGGATAGCACAGATCTAGACGAATGATCATTCTGAGTTTAGATTTCTGTAATTGTCTTTGTAGTAGGTTTCATAAACTGGTAATTTGCTCCCTTTAGTCTTTTTGTGCAGTTGCCAGATTAGTTGGATAAAAATTCTGCTTGGATGTTACTCTCCTGCACTAGGTTTCTGTGACTTCATGTTTAAAAGTAGCTTTTAAGATTTTCCATAAGATGGTCCCATCCTTCCTCATCTGTCTTTGGGTCTGCCTGCAACAAACCTGGTGCTCTGTTAGTTTCCTCAGCTTTGCCTTCTCCTTTCCATTTCTCCAAGTATAGTCATCCATTATGAGAAGCCTATTCCCATAAAACTTCTGTGGACTCTCCATTCTCTCTGCAGTCGTTCCATTTCCTGAACTTCTGTGGTGTATATTGAGTATTTATCCACTTAGCACTTTAAAACTTCATCGTACATGGTTGTTTATATCTTTGCTTCACGTGTATTAGTCTTATCTCCCCAACTAAATTCTAAGCTTTGTATCCCCTATCCCCAAATTGTAGACACATAACTGAAGGCTTAGTTTTTTCCCCCTTATCTTTAAGAACATCCCTGGGCTATTTTTTTTTTTTTTTTGGTCTTTTTGCCTTTTTCTAGGGCCATACTCCTGGCATGTGGAGGTTCCTAGGCTAGGGGTCTAATTGGAGCTGTAGCTGCTGGCCTACGCCAGAGCCACAGCAATGCCAGATCTGAGCCGTGTGCAGCCTACACCACAGGTCACGGCAATGCCAGATCGTTAACCCACTGAGCGAGGCCAGGGATCGAACCCGCAACCTCATGGTTCCTGGTCGGATTCGTTAACCGCTGCGCCACGATGGGAACTCCTCCCTGGGCTATTTAAATTTGTACCTTTAAATAAAAAAAAAAATCTTTTTAGTCTGCTGGTTAACTTAGATACCTTCTAGCAGATTTAGTTGTAGGAGTTTCTGTATTGAGGTGTTCACTTGGTTTTTGAAAATTAGACAAATTTTAAAATAATGTATTTTATTTATAAATAACATTTTTAAATAATAATATAAAAATAATCTATCTGAAGCTTTAAAATCACTCTTGGAACTTTTATAGGGAATTATTAGTTAGCTGCAGTTTCTAAAGACGAAAAATGAGTTTGACAAGGAAGTCTCAAAAGACACATTTACTCTGTTGTCAAGGAACCAGGAGAGGCAAACTTGTTTCCAAAGTAGGGCAAGAGATTTTATTTCAAGTTCAGTCATCAGGATTATTCTCTGGAGATTCTCACTGCTTTCTACACACCTCTTAAATCCTTGGGGATGCGTTTCTTTGGTTCAGACTGTCTTCTAGGTGAAGAGCTATACTATCATCGCAGTAGTCTAGTATCTCAAATAGATACTGCAAGGAAGACTATGACAGTGGATCCTGAAAATAAGTCAGTGGGAGGTCATATAGATGCTTTAGGAATCCTGTCTTTCATTTAACCTTTGCTTATGTTTTATTTAACATGATATGTGCTGTTAGCTTAGTAAAATAGTTGTATACCACCATTTTTAACTTGTGGAATTTCAAGCCTGTGTATTTATTCATTTATTTTAAAAAGTGTAGTATGTTTTATATGTCAGGCATTAGGCTCAGTGCATTAATTAACTTCTATCACTTTTTCTCTTAGCACTATTTACAGATCTAGATATTCTTTGGCAAGTAGCAGTTTTCATTTAAGAATTTATTCTTTTATCTTTTTTTTTTTTTTTTGGCTTTTTAGGGCTGCACCTGCAGCATATGGAGGCTCCCAGGCTAGGGGTCAAATCAGAGCTACAGCTGCCGGCCTACGCCACAGCCACAGCAACGCGGGATGCAGGATCCCAGCTGCGTCTGCGACCTACACCACAGCTCACGGCAATGCTGGATCCTTAACCCACTGAGCAAGTCCAGGGATCGAAACCGCAACCTCATGGTTCCTAGTCGGATTCGTTAACCACTGAGCCACAATGGGAACTCCTATTATCTTTTTATTATTTATCTTAACATCCTTGGTTTAACTCTTACCCCCCTCCCCTGCCCTTTATGGCAGATATCATTAATAAAATTGATTATTAAAGTCCAAATATACTAACTTTTTGGGAAAATTTACATTTTTGTTTTTATTAGGAAGTTGTATATTAGAACATGATTTTACATTCTAGTTGCATATATTTTAAGACTATATAATATAACAGAGTTTTGCACTTAAAAATTACAGTGTAACTAACACATTTTAGAACTACTTATTTTAAAAATTTCATGGTCTTGAAATTTAAGTCAAAACTTTGGCCATGTTGTTGATTTGCTTCCGAACCTAACAGATGAATTATTTCCTCTCTTTATTTGATCAAGGAGCTTAGCCTCTGTATTACAGAAGTTCTCAGTTACCTAAATTATTTTTGTTCGCGTCATGGTGCAGTGGAAACGAATCTGATTAGGAAACATGAGGTTGTGTGTTCGATCAGTGGGTTAAGGATCCGGCGTTGCCATGAGCTATGGTGTAGGTCACAGATGTGGCTCAGATCTGGCGTTGCTGTGGCTGTGGTGTAGGTTGGCAGCTACAACTCCAGTTCAACCCCTAGCCTGGAAACCTCCATATGCCATGAGTGAGACAAAAAAAAATCTGCATATACCAAAATTTCAAAAAAAATTAAATACTTAATAGGATGAAAGAACATTTATTTTTAAAATAGATAATGCGTTTGCATGGTTGAAAATGTGGAAGATACAAAAAGAGTTTTCTTTTCTCTTTTGGGTATTGGGCATACTTTTCCCTCACTAGGGCAACCATAGTTTCTTATAGATTCTTCTGCTGTATATTCTATTCTCCCTGCTTTTGAAAACAGAAATGGTAGCATATTCTACTTACTACTGTCTTGCCTTTTTCACTTAATTTTTGTCATTCTTTACATACAGGCATAGAAAACGTAAACAAACAGTAAGTTAAACAATGATTTTTTTTTTTTTTTAAATAAAAGCTCAGATAGGTGGTCTGAGCTGGTATAGCACTCATGGCCTTGCTGTTTTTCTTTTTGAGTCATAATAAATACAGTGAAATGCACAAACAGGTGGATAGTTTGGTAAGTTTTGACAGTTGGACGTATCTGTGTAGCAAATATTACAGTTAAGATAGAGAGCTGTTGGAGTTCCCGTCATGGCTCAGTGGTTAATGAATCTGACTAGGAACTATGAGGTTGCGCGTTCCATCCCTGGCCTTGCTCAGTGGGCTAAGGATCCGGCGTTGCTGTGAGCTGTGGTGTAGGTTGCAGACGCGGCTTGGATCCCGCGTTGCTGTGGCGAAGGCCAGCGGCTACAGCTCCTGTTAGACCCCTAGCCTGGGAACCTCCATATGCTGCGGGTGTGGCCCTAGATAAGCAAAAGACAAAAAAAAAAAAAAAAAGATAGCTGTTTAGTCTATCCTCATTCCCTTTGCAGGACATCCCCTACCACCCCGCCCCCTTTATGATTGTCTGGGTTCTTTCTATACTTTTCCAGCTCTGCTGTGTGTTGCCCTTGTCCTCACTGACCTAATTGGCTCTCCAGCTATTGCAGTCCATTCCAAACAGCAGGATGCAAGAAGGGACAAAGGTTTATGTGCCAGCATTTTTACAGGACGGTTTCTAGCAGCTGTCACTTTAGGACCCTTGCAGTCATGTTTTATTAGTCAGTTCTTTGTTCATGGCCACGTCTGAATGCAAGGGAGGTTGAGAAATGAAGTCTTTACTATCTTTTCCTGTTAGAAACAGTGTTGTAGTGAATAACTTTCTTCATATCATAGGTCATCATCTTTTGGGATACATTTCCAGAAGTGGAACTGCTGGGTCAAAGAGTATTTGGAATTTGAGAGTACACCTGTTTTTTCTTTTGCATCCTTGCTGACAGTTTTTCTGTTTGCTAATCTCATTGGTAAAACTCGATGACAGAGGGTAGCTCTAATATGCCTGATAGAACATTGAAGTAGAGAGAGACAGAGTGCTAATACTCTATTGTATGATGCCTTGAAAACATGGACTGTGCAACCATCTAGTGTAATGCTAAGTTGTGTGAAACATGTAACAGCATGTTACCATTTTATTTAGGCCAGTCCCAAGAGGAGACTGATGGTTAAGTTTAGAAGAGAAGCTCTTCTACCCAAAAATAATTCAGGAGTTGTTTTCTTAATTAAAAGGTAAGTTAGGTGAGTTCCCTTGTGGTCCAGTGGGTTAAGGGTCTGGCATTGTCACTGCAGCACCTTGGACTGCTGCTGTGGCAAGGGCCCAGGAACTTCCACATGCCATGAGAGAGGCTAAAAAAAAAAGAAAAAAAAAGTAAATGAGAGCATAAGGTCAAAGTGTGTTACATTTTTGGGGGAGAGGTTTCTTCTCTTTTCCTTCATATACATGCCTTAATATGTAGAAATGTGTTTTCAGGTAATCTTAAGGTACCCTTTAATATAATTGGGAAAAAGAAAGTAATTAATAAATATGTTGTATTTGGTTCCTTCTATATGATATTTTCTTCTCGTGGTTCTCTTATCTTTTAGCCTTTTACTCTCCATTTGCTAATTGAGCTCAGATAAATGATATTAACTAAATTCTGCTAAATCTAATTTTTTTATAGAATAAGTGTAACATGTGTTTTCAACTCTTTCTGTGTAAGTTTTTGGTTGGGACTTGAAAAAAATTCATAATATTGTTTGCAACCAAGTGGTATTATGTAAGAGCTATCATTACTTTTAAAGTAGGAAATAGCATAAAAAGGATGCATAATGCATATATTTTTCCATACCACATGAGGTCTTGGAGAGCAGAGATCTCTTACTTAGTTACCACACTGCATGGTATAGCACCTTGTATTGTACTTGGTAGATCACATTTTTTCTCTAATTGCAGTGGATCTTGGGAAAGTGCTAGGAAAATTACTACACTTCCAATGGCAGTGTTTGGCCTGTTGTGGGCAGGGGGAGAAGATATTAATATAATGTCATTGCTAGTACTTTTGAAATCATCAACTCTTTAGATGAAGAAACTTGAGGGGCCAGCATCAATGCTTTAAGGAAAGAGATTTTTTGAGATACTTTCAGTATCTCACTTTATCTGGAGAACGAGTTTCTGTAAATCTCTGCTATTTTTTTTTTTGTTTTGTTTTGTTTTGAAAGCAGTGAATCCCCAATAAACCAAATTACAGGAGGGAAAAAATATTTCTTACACTTATTGAACTTTGTAGTCAACCTTCCTGAGGTCTTCATAGTTTAGAATAGAAAGTTATATCTGTCATGTTTGTTTCTCTGTGCTTAGCTTGGAAAGAGGTGCCTAGTACATGGTTGTTGTTCAGTAAATACTTGTTGAGTGATTTTTTTTTTTTTTTTGTCTTTTTGTCTTTTTAGGGCTGCACCCATGGCATATGGAGGTTCTCAGGCTAGGGGTCGAGTCGGAGATGTAGCCGCCGGTCTACACTACAGCCATAGCAACGCCAGATCCAAGCCGCATCTGCGACCTACACCACAGCTCACAGCAATACCAGATCCTTAGCCCACTGAGTGAGACCAGGGATTGAACCCTCAACCTCATGCATCCTAGTTGAGTTCGTTTCCACAGCACCACGACGGGAACTCCTGAATGAATGTAATTTTTTTTTTTTTGCTTTTGCTAGCATAAATTTTTTTCGCAAGAAGATGATATTAGGAGACATTTTTGCTTATGTGTTAGGTGGTGGTGGTGGTGGAGGCAAGTGCTTATTAGGTTGTTCCCTGTGCCTAGATAATTCTTGATGTCTAAACTTCCTCACCTCTTCTGAATCTGTTAAGTTGCACCTTCTCCAGGAAGCCTATGCTAACTAACTACCCTGTTTAAAATGTCAGCTACCGCTCTCCTTCACTTCCAAGTTCTCGTACCCTAGTCTGTTTTTCCCGCATAGTAGTTACCTCTTTGAAACATGTACTATATAATTTATTCATCATGATTATTTGTCTTTCTCACCACCAGAATGCTAGTTCCTTGAGGGCTTTGACTATTCACTGTATTCCAAGAGCATCATAGATGTTCGACAAACATTTGTTGAACGAATGAAGGTCGGAAAGATTGTATGTGAGAAAGTTAGCTATAAAATAATTTACATTAAAAAAAATTTATATTTTGGGAGTTCCTGTTGTGGTGCGGTGGAAATGAATCCGACTAGTATCCATGAGGATGCAGTTTTGATCACTGGCCTTGTTCAGTGGGTTAAGGATCCAGTGTTGCTGTGAGCTGTGGTGTAGGTCGCAGACATGGCTCAGATCTGACATTGCTGTGGCTGTGTCATAGGCCAGCAGCTACAGCTCCGATTTGACCCCTAGCCTGGGAACTTCCATCTGCCAGATGAGGCCCTAAAAAAAGAAAAGAAAAAAATTATATTTAAATCACTTCAGTTGTTTTAAAAGTTTTGCTTTTAATGACCACTGTGTTTCATAATGCTACCAAGGCAAATAAACCTGTGCAAAGTTTAAAGACTGTTTTCTTGGTGGAAAAGAAACTGAGTTTGGCTTGCTGAAATGAATCATCTGCTTCAGGCGTTGAACAGCATCTTTTTGATAAAGTAGCTTTTTATAGCCTTCAGTGGTGGTTTAGTTAATAAGAAAGAGTCTTTGAGTAGGTTCAACTGTGTGCAGATGGAACACACCTGTTCCTATTGGAGGTGGCTTTCCATGAAGTAAGGCATGGCATTATTAATAAGCTGTCTTCTTTTCTTCCTTTCTTTTGACCAGGACTTATGCTAAACATTTTATATGTGTTTTAAAAAAAAATAGTAACAACTCTATGAGGAAAGTATTCTTGTCCCTTTTTTCTTGCAGAGAACTGCTTTTTAAGGGTTAATCCAGCTTGCTTGGAGCTGGATTTCAAACCAAAGCTGTCTGACCTTCACTACACAAAAAACCTTTCTCATGAAGAACACCTAGAAGTGAACAAGAAATTAACAACCTAGTGAAACTCTAACTTCACAGAGACCTTTATCTTTTATTTGCTTCGTAGCTTACCAAGAGTTAAGTAGACTGAATGAGACCACTTTGATTAAAGCAGTAATGTTAGGTTAAAGCTAACCCATGCTAATTTAAATAAAGTATATTTTATTTTATTTGCTGTATCTGTGGCACGTGGAAGTTCCAGGGCCAGGGATCAAATGTGTGCCACAGCATCGACCCTAGCTGCAGTAGTGACAACACTGGATCCTTAATTTGCTGCAGCACAAGGGAACCTCCAATTAAGTGTATTTTAAATAAAACCAAATCCTCTGTTACTTAGAACAATTTAGCTTATCTTTGGGGCAGAATTTGTATGTTCTTTCTTCATCTTCCTTAAATATTAGATTCAGCAGGAGGGCAAATGTTATAATGTGGCTGTATAGGGAAGTATAATTTAGTTGAGGAGTAGACAGTGGGCACATTCTGCTATTCTGGATTTCTAAGAAAAAATCCCTTTAATTTGTGTAAAATTATGCTAAATGGAAATAGTCATCCCCTACTTACCATACAAAATAATTTGTATTTTCAATTTTGATTAGGAAATTCTGATTCTTAATGTGAATTACTATTTGAACTTTAATTAGCTGTTTGTCTAAGATGGCATATTTTGTTTCCCATCATAAAAATATTTCTTCTTTGGGAGTTCCTGTCATGGCTCAGTTAAAAAAAAAATACTGTATGTTTATTTCACTAACAATAGAAATCCATGAGGGTGCCACTTCAATTGCTGGCCTTGCTCAGTGGGTGAAGGATCCTTAACTTAGAGCAAGTAAGCTGTGGTATAGGGCTCGGATCCCGAGTTGCTGTTGCTGTGGTTGTGGCGTAGGCTGGCAGTGATTTGACTCCTAGCCTGGGAATTTCCCGTATACTGTGGGTGTGGCCCTAAAAAAAAAAAATTATTCTTTGTCCTAAGACTCAGACTATACCTGGTTGTCTTTAGTATCATAAATTAATTTTGTTTGTTTATTTTTTGGCCATGTCTGCAACATGTGGAAATTCCTGAGCCAGGGATTGAACCTGTGCCACAGCAGCAACCTGAGCCACTGTAGTGACAGTGGATCATTGACCCATTGAACCACGTAGGAACATGTCATAAATTAATTTTAATTTCAGTTTTAAAACAATGGTGATTTAGGGAGTAACCAGGTAACCTAGAATCTATAGTTATAAGAAATTATGCTTAAGGATACATATTTTTATGCTGAAGCCAATAACATGCTTTTCATAGAAGTTGTGGGACACTGTTGTATACATAGCTAGTAGAATCTTTTTATTTAAAGAAATTCCTCAAAGCAAGAAGTGACATATTTGTTTTGGAGATACATTGGACTGTTTGCTGGCTTGAGATGATCATTGGGAAGAGAGTTTCCTTTTTAGGTTTCTAGAATTGTGATGAGGACATGATACTTAATTAGGTACTTGTCTTGATGCTCCCATCCAATTTCATTGTAATGAAAGTACTGTAAAAAGGTTTTTTTTTTTGTATACTTTTTTCCCCTTTAAAGGAGCCAACAAAGGCTTCTTTCTCAAATACGTGTTTGTGGTAAGGGGAAAATGTAAAGGTTCGGAAGCATTTTTAATGAAAGCAGTAATCCCCTTGTCCTAGATCTCCCATCCAGTTCCCTCTCTGAGGGAACCACTTCAGTTGTTTCTCTGTTTGATTCTTCTAGTGACAGCCCCCCCTTATTAATATGCTTGTACTTTTATTTCTTGATTTGTCAAATTTAAGCATTATCTGTTGACTTTCTGGAGGGATAGTTAAGGTTTAGTTCTCATTTATCACCTGTCAGGAATTACAAGGGATGTGAGAGTTTATTCTACTTGAAACTAACAAATTAGCCTGCTGCAGTGTCATGAGTGGTGGTGGAAGATACAGACTCCTATTCTGGTAGAAAGAGTCAAGAGATGAAGTACAGTTTATTACTCATAGCAGTAGCCAGGATATCAACATTCATTTCTGCCAGTGTGCTGACCTCGGTTCCCAAGAGCACTGAGAGGGCCAGGTAACACCGTGTTCACATAATGGTTTTTTTCCTGGAGTTTAGGGATTCCAAATATTTTATAATGGGCAGTAAGCATGCCTGCTCCTTGCTACGGAGGTAGGTAGTAGTAGTATGTCTATGAACATCCTTAAAAGTGTAGGCCAGAACAAAGAACATACAGTGCCTTGCTTGCAAGACTTAATAGAGATCCATGAGTTATTTCCCAACACTAATAACCTCACTCCCCACCTTCTTAAATATAATCATTTAATTATATAAATAATATTTATTATTTTTAGCTCTTTGGTCACCTTGGTAAGTACCATATTTTTATGTATTTCACTAACGATTGGTGGTGTCTGGAGTATTTTAGTTAGAAATCCTTATAAGTGTTAGAAAACCAGTTTATTCAGAACTTAAGTGAGAAAGGAAATTGGTTTTCAGAACTGAAAGTCCAGGAAGATAGAGTAGAATTGGATCCAGGTGCTCAAATGTTGCTTTGAAAAACTGGTCTCTGACTGTATCTGTCTACTTTCCTCCTTTGGTTTTATTTTCAGTATCCTTCTCCTTCACCCCTCTCCTCCACCAGTACTGATTTTCGACTGTGTGTTTATTTCTGATCCAGTTGCTATGGCAAGGTGGAGAGAATAGATTAGTTAGAGCCTGGTGGTATGCCCAGATGGAGTTGGGTGTGGGATCAGCCCCTTTTAAAGCACGAGTGTTGGGCTGGGGAGAAGGTAGTTAGTTCTACAAAGGTATTGAACAGGATGCCATAACCTGTCCACATCAGAGTTATCAGGGTACTTTTTTGGGGTGACTGTTGTTAGCTTTTATAATTGACCTTAATTTTTTTGAGTTTATTAAAGATAGTTTGAAATGTCCAGAATCTCCCTTTTTCATAGTTTCCTCTCTCCTTGATGGCCTGTGTCCTTCTGTTCCAGTCTGTGCTTGATTTAATGTTTGTTCAGCAAACATCCTGTAACTTTCCTTCATTATTCTTATTTCCCGCATGTTCCTCTTTCTTGGTTTATTGCCTTGTTTTGCTTGGGTACATACTAAGGTAAGATATGTGTGTGAGGGGATAAATTTTGAGTAATTCTGTGTCTGAAAATGTTTTAAATTTCTTTTTCTTTCTTTCCTTTTTTTGGTCTTTTTGCCTTTTTCTGAGGCCACATTCACAGCATATGGAAGTTCCTAGGCTAGGGATCTAATCGGAGCTGTAGCCGCCTGCCTACACCATAGACACAGCAACACCAGATCCAAGCCACGTCTGCAACCTACACCATAGCTCATGGCAACACCCGTCCTTAACCCACTGAGCAAGGCCAGGGAATGAATCCTCAACCTCATGGTTCCTAGTTGGATTCGTTAACCATTGAGCCATGACAGGAACTCCTAAATTTATTTTTCAAATGGAATATTGGTGTGGCTGGAAGTAGCAATGTAGGTTGAACATAATTTTCTGTCAGAACTTTAAAGATATTGCTCCATTTATGTGCTAGTGTTCTTCAGTGTTGATGAGAAGTCTTAGGCCAGTTTGAATCTTCCTCTTTGCAGATGAGCTGCCTTTTCTCTGAAAGCTTTTAGTATCGTTTTTATCTTCGCTGTCTGAAATTTCCCAAAGCTATATACATAGTCTTGGTGTGGGTATCCATTCATTAATTGAAAGACTTTTAAAATCTCTTAGTTTATTAAGTCTTTTAGTTGTGGGAGATTCATATTTCTCTGACAACTTCCTCACTTCATTTTTTTTTTCTTTTCATTCTAGAGTTTTTGTTAGTTAAATGCTCACCTCCTGGACTAATGCTCTGTATATCCCATGTTTTCAGTTCTTGTCTACTTTCTAGGTTTTGTCTCCACAATATGAGACCTTATACCACCTTTTTTTTTTTTTTTAATTTTCAGGAATCTTTTCATAGGGAGTTCCCATTGTGGCTCAGCAGTAACCCGACTAGTATCTGTGAGGGATGTGGGTTCTATCCCTGTCCTTGCTCAGTGGGTTAAGGATCTGGCATTGCTATGGCTGTGGCATAGGCCAGCAGCTGCAGCTCTGATTCAACCCCTAGCCTGGGAGCTTCCATATGTTATGGGTGTGGCCCTTAAAAAAAAAAAGAAAGACAAAAAGAATCTTTTCTCATACTTTTTTGCCTTTTCACAGCTTCCTGTCTTGCTTTATGGATGCCACGTCTTGACTTTCTCAGCATTTCAGAGAGCTTTTAACAGGTTGTATTCTGTTTTATGAATTATTTCTTCCTTCTGACATTTTTACAGTTTATTAACTAAATGTTTTTTTCATTTTTGAAAGTTTTATTGAGGTATAGTTGATTTATAAGGTTGTGATGATTGTCACATTTCTTTGACTTTTTGTTTCCTTTTCTCTTAAATGTTAACAGATGTTTGATTCTGATTTAACCAGTCATAATGAAACAATGTAGAACTGTTTAGGATCTCTCTACCTAGACAGGGTATGTTAGCTGCTGAGCTCTGCCTTAGGATGAGCAGTTAGGGGGCCCTTGGTCGGTGGTGCTAATGCCTGTAATAGGTGTTGTTAATTCTCTCTAGACATTTAATTTGTTCAAGAAGGATTTGCTGAGTTTTTTTGGTTTTATTATTTTCCTTTGTCTATTTTTTTTTAATGTAAAATCTCAGTGGTAACCAAGAATATGAAGAACGGAGTTCCTACTGTGGCACAATGGAATTGGTGTTGTCTTAGGAGCGCTGGGACTTGGGATTGATTCCTGACCCAGCACAGTGGGTTAAGGATCTGGCTTTGCTGCAGCTGCAGCTTAGGTCGCAACTGCAGCTGGGGTCTGATTCCCTGGCCTGGGAACTCCACATGCTGCAGGGTGGCCAAAAAAGAAAATAGTAATAATACAATAAAATTAAAGAGAATGTGAAGAGAGTCAATGATCTAGGGTCTAGAAATGTTAAAATAATCATCTTTCCTGTGTTTCAGAGTGAAAAGTTTTAGGGTATAGATTAATATAGCAGAGAATAGCCCAGATACTGGTTTTGGAGCACAGCCAGTAAACTAGGAATGAAGAAATAATATTTTCACACCTAGAAACTCATATGTACAATGAGAATCATGGATGCTAGGGAAGCTTTGTTACTATACAAAACACTCACTGACGATTCTACTTCTCGAATTTGAGAAATGGTGAAAGTTCGTTTGTAAATGGATATCTAGGTATCTAGGCCAGGCCTGGCAGGAGGAAATAATTCCTTTTCTTTTTTTTTTTTTTTCTTTTTAGGGCTGCACCCTCGGCATATAAAAGTTCCCAGGCTAGGAGTTCCCTTCGTGGCTCAGTGGTTAACGAATGTGACTAAGAACCCTGAGGTTGCGGGTTCGATCCCTGGCTTTGCTCAGTGGGTTAAGGATCCGGTGTTGCCATGAGCTGTGGTGAAGTTTGCAGACGCGGCTTGGATCCTGTGTTGCTGTGGCTGTGGTGAAGGCCAGCAGCTACAGCTCCTGTTAGACCCCTAGCCTGGGAACCTCCATATGCTGCGGGTGCGGCTCTACATAAAGACAAAAAGACAAAAAAAAAAAAAAGTTCCCAGGCTAGGGGTCAACTTGGAGATATAGCTGCCAGCCTACACCACAGCCATAGCAATGCAGGATCCTTAACCCACTGAGCAAGGTCAGGGATTGAACCCGAGACCTCATGGATCCTAGTTGGGTTCATTACCTCTGAGCCACAATGGGAACTCCCAGGAGGAAATAATGCCTTTTTTTTTTTTTTTTAACTTTGGCAAAGTAATTTAATGTCTGTTTAATCTGATAATAAAAGTAAATAGGGTTTGTTTTTCTTTATCTTTGCATTTTATTTCATTTTTTTCTTTTTTCCATTGCTTAATAAATTTTATTATAATTATAGGTGCATAAAAATCATCACAACTCAATTTGATAACATTTCCTTCCCAAACTCTCAGTGCATCCCCCCACCCCCCAGATTGTCTTATTGGAAACCATAGGTTTTCCAAAGTCTGTGAGTCATTGTCTGGCAAAGAAGTTCATTGTGTCTTTTTAGTTTCCACGTGTAAGCTGTAGCATTGGATGTTGCTGTCTGATTGTCTGACTGGTTTCAGTTTGCATGATAATTTCTAGGTCCATCCATGTTGCTGTAAATGTTATTTCGTTCCTTTTAATGGCTGAGTAATAGTCCATTGTGTGTATGTACCATATCTTCCTTATCCACTCCTCTGTCGATGGGCATTTAGGTTGTTTCTATGACCTGGCTATTGCATAGAGTGCTGCAGTGAACACTGGAGTACATGTGTCTTCGAGTCATGGTTTCCTCTGACTAGATGCCCAGGAGTGGGATTGCTGGATCAAATGGTAATTCTATTTTGAGTTTTCTGAGGAGTCGCCATACTGTTTTCCACAGTGGTTGCACCAGTTTGCATTCCCACCAGCAGTGTAGTAGGGATCCTTTTTCTCCACACCCTCTCCAGCACTTATTGTTTGTGGACTTTTTGATGATGGCCATTCTGGCTGGTATAAGGTGGTACCTCATAGTGGTTTTGATTTGCATTTCTCTAATAATGAGTGATGTTGAACATCTTTTCATATGTTTTTTTGACCATCCGTATGTCTTTGGAGAATTGTCTGTTTAGATCTTCTGCCCATTTTTTGATGGGGTTGTTTGTTTTTTTTGGTATTGAGCTGTAGGAGGTTTTTGTAAATTTTGGAGATGAATCCCTTGTCAGTCAATTCATTTGCAAATATTTTCTCCCATTCTGTGGGTTGTCTTTTCGTTTTGTTTAGGGTTTCCTTTGCTGTGCAGAAACTTTTAAGTTTAATTAAGTCCCATTTGTTTATTTTTCCTTTTATTGTCCTTACTCTGACAGATGGATCTGAGAAGATGTTGCTGGCATTTATGTCAGAGTGTTTGGCCTATGTTTTCCTCTAAGAGTTTTATAGTATCTGGTCTTATACCTAGATCTTTAATCCATTTTGAGTTTATTTTTGTGCATGGTGTTAGGAAGTGTTCTAGTTGCACTTTTTTACATGTGGTTGTCCAGTTTTCCCAGCACCACTTAGTGAAGAGGCTGTCTTTTCTCCAATGTATATTCTTGCCTCCTTTGTCATAGATTAGTTGACTATAGATGGGTGGGTTTAATTCTGGGCTTTCTCTCCTGTTCCACTGATCTGTATTTCTGCCTTTGTGCCAATACCAAATGGATTTGATGACTGTAGCTTTGTAGTATAGTCTGAAGTCAGGGAATCTGATTCTTCCAGCTCCGTTTTTCTTTTTCAGGATGTCTTTGGCTATCCTGGGTTTTTTGTGCTTCTAAACAAACTATAAAATATTTTGTTCTAGTTCTATGAAAAATGTCCTTGGTAATTTGATAGGGATTGCATTGAATCTGTAGATTGCCTTGGGTAGTATAGTCATTTTGATAATATTGACTCTTCCAATTCAAGAGCACGGTATGTCTTTCCATCTATTCATGTCATCCTTGATTTCTTTCTTCAGCGTCTTATAATTTTCAGAGTACAGGTCTTTTATCTCTTTAGGTAGATTTATTCCTAAGTATTTGATTATTTTTGATGCGATGGTAAACGGGATTGCTTCCCTAATTTCTCTTTCTGATCTTTCATTGTTAGTATATAGAAATGCAGTTGATTTCTGTGTATTAATTTTGTATCCTGTGACTTTGCCAAATTCATTGATGAGCTCTTACAGTTTTCTGGTAGAGTGTTTAGGATTCTCTAGGTATAGTATCCTGTCCTCTGCAAATAGTGGTGGTTTTACTTCTTCCTTTCCCATTTGGATTCCTTTTATTTCTTTTACTTCTCTGATTGCTGTGGCTAGGACTTCCCAAACCGTGTTGAATAGTAGTGGCGAGAGTGGACATCCCTGTCTTGTTCCTGATGTCAGTGGGAATTCTTTCAGCTTTTCACCATTGAGAATGATGTTAGCTGTGGGTTTGTCATAGATGGCCTTGATTATGTTGAGGTAGGTTCCCCCTATGCCCACTTTCTGAAGGGTTTTTATCAGAAATGGGTGTTGGATTTTTGTCAAAGGCTTTTTCTGCATCTATGGAGAGGATCATATGGTTTTTATTCTTCAGTTTGTTAACGTGCTGTATCACACTGATTGGTTTGCGGATATTGAAGAATCCTTGCATCCCTGGGATGAATCCCATCTGATCGTGATGTGCAATCCTTTTAATGTATTGTTGGATTCAGTTGGCTAGTATTTTGTTGAGGACTTTTGCATCTGTGTTCATCAGTGAGATTGGCCTGTAATTTTCTTTTTTTGTGGTATCTTTGTCTGGTTTTGGTATCAGACGCATAGAATGCGTCTGGGAGTGTCCCTTCCTCTGCAATGTTTTGGAAGAGTTTCAGAAGGATAGGTGTTAGCTCTTCTCTAAATGTTTGATAGAATTAACCTGTGAAGCCATCTGGTCCTGGACTTTTGTCTGTTGCAATTTTTTAAATCACAGTTTCAATTTCAGAACTTGTGATTGGTCCATTCATCTTTTCTGTTTCATCTTGGTTTAGTCTTAGAAGATTGTACTTGTCTAAGAATTTATCCATTTCTTCTGGGTTTTCCATTTTACTGGTGTATAGTTGCATATAATAAGTCTTTTATGATCCTTTGTATTTCTGTGATGTCTGTTGTTACTTCTTCTTTTTCACTTCTAATTTTATTGATTTGATTCCTCTCTTTTTTTCTTGATAAGTCTGGCTAAGGGTTTATCAATTTTGTTGATCTTTTCGAAGAACCAGCTTTTAGTTTCATTGATCTTTTCTATGGTTTTCTTCATTTCTGTTTCATTGATTTCTGCTCTGATCTTTATGATTTCTTTTCTTCTACTAACTTTAGGTCTTGTCAGTTCTTCCCTCTCTAGCTGCTTTAGATGTAAAGTTAGGTTGTTTATTTGAGCTTTTTCTTGTTTCCTGAGGTAGGCTTGTATTGCTCTAAACTTTCCTCTTAGAACTGCTTTTGCTGCATCCCAGAGGTTTTGGAGTGTCGTGTGTGTGTGTGTGTGTGTGTGTGTTGTCATTTGCTTCTAGGTATTTTTTAATTTCCTCTTTGATTTCTTCAGTGATCCATTGGTTGTTTAGTAGCATGTTGTTTAGTCTCCACGTGTTTGTATATTTTCCATTTTTTTCTTGTTGTTAATTTCCAGTCACATAGCATTGTGGTCAGAAAAGATGCTTGATATGATTTCACTTTTCTTAAAGTTACCGAGGCTTGATTTGCAGCCCAGGTAGTGATCAATCTTAGAGAATGTTCCATGCGCACTTGAGAAGAGTGTGTATTCTGTTGCTTTTGGGTTGAATGTCCTATAAATATCTATTAAGTTCATCTGGTGTAATGCTTCATTCAGGACCTGTGTTTCCTTATTGATTTTCTGTCTGAATGATCTGTTTATTGCTGTAAGTGGGGTGTTAAAGTCCCCCACTATGATTGTGTTATTGTTGATTTCTCCTTTTAAGGTTGTTAGCAGTTTTCTTATATATTGTGGTGATCCTGTGTTGGGTGCATAGATATTTAAAACTGTTATATCTTCTTCTTGGATTGATCCTTAGATCATTATGTAGTGCCCTTCCTTGTCTCTTAAAATGTTCTTCATTTTAAAGTCTGTTTTGTTTGGGAGTTCCCATCGTGGCTCAGTGGTTAATGAATCTGACTAGGAACCATGAGGCTGCAGGTTTGATCCCTGGCCTTGCTCAGTGGGTTAAGGATCCGGCGTTGCCGTGAGTTGTGGTTGCTGTAGCTGTGGCATAGGCCGCCTCCTACAGCTCCAATTAGACCCCTAGCCTGGGAACCTCCATATGCCACGGGTGCAGGTATAAAAAAATAAAAAAAATAAAGTCTGTTTTGTCTGATATGAGTATTGCTACTCCGGCTTTCTTTTGATTTCCGTTTGTGTGGAATATTTTTTTCCATCCTCTCACTTTCAATTTGTATGTGTCCCT
Source organism: Catagonus wagneri (assembly GCA_004024745.2). Lineage (NCBI taxonomy): Eukaryota > Metazoa > Chordata > Mammalia > Artiodactyla > Tayassuidae > Catagonus > Catagonus wagneri. The sequence goes on along the minus strand of PVHT021183527.1, from coordinate 6,671,545 downwards.
AGAAGTGAAGTGGGTCTCTTGAAGACAGCATATACATGGGTCTTGTTTTTGTATCCATTCGGCTAGTCTATGTCTTTTGGTTGGGGCATTCAGTCCATTAACATTTATGGTAATTATTGATATGTTTGTTCTTATTGTCATTTTATTAACTGTTTTGGGGTTTTGTTGCTCTTTTTTCTTCCCTTATTCTCTTGTTGTCTCCTCTCACAAGATGACTATCTTTAATGTTGTATTTGAGTTGATTTTTCTTATTTGGTTGTATATCAATTGTAGATTTTTGGTTTGCGGGTACCCTGGAGTTTTGATATAGGAATCTATATATAAATTAGATTGTTTTAAGTTGTTGGTTTCTTAATTGCACTGCTTCTCCAGTGGCCTGCATTTGTGCTCTCTTCTCATGATTTCTGATTTTGGTAGCATAATTGTGCATGGATGATTTAGTATCTTTACTGTATATATGCCTTTACTGGTGAGCCTTGTCATTTGTGGTGTTTTGTTTCTGGTTGTGGCCTTTTCTTTTCTGCCTAGAGAAGTTCCTTTAGGATTTGTTGTAAAGCTGGTTTAGTGTTGCAGAAATCTCTTAGCTTCTGCTTATGTGTAAAGGTTTTGATCTCTCCTTCAAATCTGAATGAGAGCCTTGCTGGCTAAAGTAATCTTGGTTGGAGGTTTTTCCCTTTTATCATGTTAAGTATATCATGCCACTCCCTTCTGGCCTGCAGAGTTTCAGCTGAAAAATCTGCTGATAACCTTATCAGGGTTCCCTTGTATGTCATTTGTTGTCTTTTCCCTAGCTGCTTTTAATATTTTCTCTTTGTCTTTAATTTTGGTCATTTTGATTAATTTGTGTGTCGGGGTGTTCCTCCTTGGGTTTATTTTATATGGTACTCGTTGCGCTTCCTGGATTTGAGTGAGTGGTTCCTTTCCCATATTAGGGAAGTTTTCGGCTATAATCTCCTCGAATATTTTTTCTGTCCCCTTCACTCTCTCTTCTCCCTCTGGCACCCCTATAATACAGATGTTGGTGTGTTTAACATTATCCTAAAGTTCTCTAAGACTCTCCTCACTTCGTTTCAATCTTTTATGTCTTTTCTCTTCAGCATTAGTGATTTCCACTAATCTGTCCTCCACCTCACTGATTCGTTCTTCTGCTTCCTGTATTCTACTGTTGGCTGCTTCTAATGAATTTTTTACTTCAGTTATTGTATTTTGCATCTCTTCTTGTTTAATTTTTACATCTTGTATTTCTTTGCTCATTGTTTCCTGTAAAGTATCAATCTTTGCCTCCAGTTTATTTCCAATGTCTTGTATCATCTTCAGCATCAACAGTCTAAAGTCTCTTTCTGGGAGGCTGATAATCTCATAACTGAGTTGTTTTTCTGGGCTTTTCTCTTTCTCCCTTATCTGAGTTATAGTTTACTGTCTTTTCATTTTTATAGGTTTTTGGTGTGGTGACCTTTTTGTAGACAATAGAGTTGTAGCCTTTCTTAGTTTTGGTGTTTTCCTCCCCTGTGGCTAAAGTTGGTATGGGGTGGGGGGTGCTTGCTGTAGGCTTCCTGTTGGGAGGGAGTGATGCCTGCCCACTGGTAGGTGGGGCTGATTCCTATCCCTTTGGTGGGTGGGGCTTTGTCTCTGGGTGAGATTAGAGGTGGTTGTGTGCCTGAGGTGTCTTTAGAGATTAGAGGTGGATGTGTGCCTGAGGGGTCTTTAGGCAGCCTGTTTACTGATGGGTGGGGCTGAGATCCCACCTGGATTATTGTTTGGCTTGGGGCTTCTCAGCACTGATGGGAGAGACCAGATTTTCCTTAAAATGGCCCCCTCCAGAGAAATGCAGGCTGATGAATGTTCCCGAGAGCATCACCTCCAATACCCTTCCCCCACAGCAAGCCACAGTCACCCCTGTTTTCCCAGGAGATCCTCCAAGAATTGCAGTCAGTTTTCACCCGGATTCCTATGGAGAGTTTGCTTTGCCCTGGGACCCAGTGCACGTGAAAATCTGTGTATGCCTTTCAAGAATGGGTTCTCCTCTTTCCCCCAGTCCTGTGGAGCTCCTACACACAAGCTCCGCTGGCCTTCAATGCCCAATGCTCTGGGGGCTCTTTCTCCCTGTGCCAGATCCCCAGGCGTGGGGTTTTGACGTGGGGCCAAGAACTCTCAGTCCTATAGCTGAGTCTCTGTGATGCAGTTACTTTCCAGTCTGTGGGGCTTCCCACCCGGGAGGTATGGGGTTGCTTCTATCGCGTAATCGCCCCTCCTACCTCTTGATGTGGTCTCCTCTTTGTCTTCTGGAGTAGCATATCTTTTTTGGAAGTTTACAGTCCATTTGGTTGAAGGTTGCTCGGCATTTGGTTGTAGTTTCGTTGTTTTTTGGGAGAGAAGTTGAGCTCCAGTCCTTCTATACTGCCATCTTAATCCAATCCTTACAGTTCCCAGGAAATAATTTTTGATATTTCCTTTTTCCTTTGAGTGCATTGTGGTAGAACACTGAGACTTTCCTTACCATACTCTGCTGTTTGTAAAATCAGTGAGTTAAATGAGTAAAACTCCTGTGCAGTGGTTCTTGGTCTCCTACCCCCAAACTTGAGCCTTATCTGGACTAAGGGCTTTTAGTTTGGGATTGTTTATCGTGTTTTTTTTCCTTCTCCCACATAGTTGAGGGAGTTCCATTATGGGAACTCCTTAAATTCCTTGATGCCATCAAAAATCCAGTGTTCAAATTTCAAGAAGGCTCAAATGTCATAGTTTGAATCGGTATACATGTAAAATCGAGTCCTCAAATTGCAGTTGGTTGATAATGACCTTTAAGTCCCTTTTAATCTAGAGGTTCCTTTCACTACCTCTCTCTCTCCCATGCAATCTATTTATTAAAGAAATCAGGCTTTATGTCCCATAGAGTTTTCTCAGAGTCTAGATTTTAATGATTATGTCCCTGTGGCTTAGTTTAATATGTTCATATGTCCTGTGTATCTCCTATAAATTGGTGAGGCATACTTTTAGAATATATAATACAGGCATGTGGTAATGGTTTAAAATGGTACAAAAAGGTGTATGTTGAAAATTCAGTTATTTTTCTCAGACTGTACAACAGCTGTCTTTCCCAGAGGCAATTACTGTATCTAGAGTGCATGATCTGTTTTTATTAACCTGTTATATCACCGTTAAGCATACTAAATACTGTTTTCCGTAGTGGTTGTACCAATTTACATTCCCACCAACAGTGCGGGAAGGTTTCCTTTTTTCTACACTCTCTCCAGCATTTGTTATTTGTGAACTTATTACTGATGGCCATTCTGACTGGTGTGAGGTGGTACTTCATGGTAGTTTTGATTTGCATTTCTCTAATAATCAGTGATGTTAAGCATTTTTTAATGTGCTTCTTGGCCATTTGTATATCTTCTTTGGAGAGATGTCTGTTCAGGTCTTTTGCCCATTTTTCAGTTGGGTTGTTGGCTTTTTTGCTGTTGAGTTGTATAAGTTGTTTGTATATTTTAGAGATTAAGCTCTTGTCTGTTGCCTCGTTTGAAACTATTTTCTGCATTCTGTCCTTTCCTTTTTTTTTTAATGGTTTCCTTTGCTTGTCAGCTTGATTAGTTCCCATTGGTTTATTTTTGCTTTTATTTTTGTTGCTTTGAGAGACTGACCTGAGAAAACATTTGTAAGGTTGATATTAGAGAATGTTTTGCCTATGTTCTCTAATAGGAGTTTAATGGGGTCTTGTCTTACATTTAAGTGCAAAGCAGAGTTTATAAGGTGAGATGATAGTATTACAGGTTATAAGCCAGATTTTTTGGCACTGCAGTGGACTACTCTTCACACAGACTGGTTAAGAGAAACATTAAGAAGAATCTTTTTTAACATTATTCAATATCTGTTACAGTTAGCTTTATTTTCCCAAATATGAAGGTAGAGGAGTTCTGTGTGTTCTTCATCTGTAAAATGTGGGCAGTATTTATATCAGTGACCCTTGAGGGGGGTCTTGAGTGAGAAAGCACCTAGCACAGTACCAGATGGGGAAGATACTTGAATGTTAGTTTCCTTTTCTGTAAGTGTAGCCATAATTAACTTTGTCTTTATTAGAAAGTTTTAGGTACAAGACAGGTGGCCAGGGAAACCATATCTAGTTTAAAGGGTTAGGTTAGGTCAAAAACAGGTCAGAGTGAGCCAGGGTGTACAATCTGAGCCACTTGGTCTGGACAGGTTGTGGAACATTGCTGGTTATAACAAGTGAGTCTTGACTCTTGTACCCACTAATATTTCTTGTGGTCTCCACCCTCCCACCCCCATCCTTCTTTGCTGTCTGACAGACAGTACAGTTCAGAAGATAGGTATTGGATCAGTTCTAGGGGTACAGGAAGAACTGTGATTGGATTACTAGGAAGACAGAACAGCAGGGGGACCATGGGGAAACAGGGATAAAGCAAGCAGACTGGCCAAAAGATGTAGATGTAGTTCTAGCAGTAGAAGGGAAAGCTGGTTGCAAAGTTACATGCAGAAAGTCTAATGAGAAGAAAAGTAGGAGAGCAATTTCTGACTTCTTAAATGATGATTTCTTTTATGAGACCTCAAAACCATTTGCTGGTAAGAGTATTCCAACTAATCCTTAGGTTTGAATAGTAGGACATTAAGTGGAGATGATGTTTGGATTTTATTCCCGCTTATCAGCTAGAATCAGACATTTGGACCTGGGATAATGACCATCTGTTAGTTTGCTTCTGCTTGATCATGTAGGAAGTTTGTATGATGTAGGCTTGTTAATAGGATAGAAATGTAAATGCCTTTGCTCACGTCAGATGCTTCTGTAATATTTTGTTTGGGGGAAAGCATAGGAATAGAGTGTTTCAAAGAAACTCCCTCTAGTAGTTCTTTTTCTCATAGCTAGCAGTGGATCTCCATAGTCTGTGGCTAGAATAGGCTTTATAATTAGAAAGTAGTGATGAGTGGTTACTTATTAGCTATGGGAAGAAAACTATGGTGTTTCCTACATTTAGAGAAAAATTGATTAAAGGATAGATTGTTTTTCTTTCTTTAGCAAGGTTCTTTCTAAATCCAGTCTAATAATCTTGGGGCAAATATGTCCAAATATAAGGGACTTGCCTGTGATTTGAACTGTATCTGTTTCCTTTTTCTGGTGAATAATAAAGCAGTAAAGAGGCTAAGATTTGTCAGCTTGTGAAAAGATTCTGAGGCAAGTAAATCTTGTCACCAGTGTTTGCTCTTTAGGTTCCTTAATTTAAGCATATAGTTTCACGTTCCTGTTCTGGAACAAACTCAGAAAACAAATATTTTGGAGTATATTGGAGCAGAGTAGAGTATGAGAAATAGTCAAGGACATTGTGCGTTCATTGACTGAGGGAGAATGTACCCACATGGCCTACATTATTTTTATACGATAGAATAACCTAGTTAAAATAGATAAAATATTTTTCTTTGCTTTATTTATTTATTTATTTATTTATTTATTTATTTATTTTTAGGACCACACCTGTGGCATATGGAGGTTCCCAGGCTAGGGGACCAATCGGAGCTGTAGCTGCTGGCCTACACCACAGCCACAGCAACATAGAATCCAAGTCGCATCTGCGACCTACAGCACAGCTCACAGCAGCACTGGATCCTTAACCCATAGAGTGAGTCCAGGGGTTGAACCAGTGTCCTCATGGATGCCTGTCAGATTCGTTAACCGCTGAGCCACGATGGGAACTCCAATAAAATATTTTCATACACGTTGATTTCTAGAGTTAAGACACCCTCCTCCTTTTAAAGCATAGGCTCTTCATTTTTTTTCAGTAAAATCTGTGTTATCACCATTATAGGAATTGCCCCAGCCATTGAAAAATGATTGTACTAGAGTGAGCACTAACTTTGATTTGCTCGACATAATTATAGTATTAACTGGGTATTGTGCTAAGTGATCTAATCCTCACCACAACTCTGAAATATCAGCAGTGGCACCTCGCCAAGGCCATAGCACTAAGAAATAGCTATTCCTAGAGTAGAATCCTGGCTTTACATAGAAGTTAGGTGATCTTTTGCTTAAAAATTGAAGGGGTGCTTTTTTAAGTAAATTACTGTATCTAAACCAAGGACATGATATCATAATTTACTTTTTTTTTCATAATTTACTTTTAACAAATTTCACAAATTAGAATTTGATAGCTAAGACAACCCCCACCCCCCAACATGGAGCTAAACTGGGATTGGAGTGTCTACATGTCTGCCTTTGAGGAGCTCTGGGAGAGGAAAGAGCTTGGATTCCCTTTTCTGTTTCTGTAGTTGTAAAGTTTCTGGGACTTTTGAAGCCATGGAACATGTTTCATTTTGTTTTTTCCTTATCCCCTTAATTTCCTTCTCTTTCTTCTTTCCACTCTCAGGACTAAGGGTGTTGTGAATGCAGTAGGTTCAGAGAAGTGTTAAGTGTGAAGGGCAGGAAGCCATGTTTGCTAGGACCAAGTTACTGCCTGAGGAGAAATGTGTCCTTAGAAAAGAGAGAGCCCAGGTAGAGGGAGAATAAAGAGAGAGACACGTTCAATTCCCATTGAAGACTGTCATTCATGTGCATCTTGTAGGGCTAATGTAGAGGAGTTGTCTCATTAGACTGCTAGAAGGCTCTCATTCTGTGTCTAAGTGGGTCACAGGTATTTTCTTTTTGAAATCTAGTGAGGGGTCTGTTGAGCATATAGGAGCAGAGTGTGGAGTCTAAGAAATAATTAAGGACATTGTGCATTCATTGTCTGGAGTTGAAGGTACCCTCAGTTGCCTGGGTTGTTCTGATACAATAGAATAGACAGAGGAGAACAAGATAAAACAATTCTCAGTTCCTAAAGTTTTAGCAGTTTGTTTGGAGATCCATTTATAATAGTAAACAAATTTATTAGTCAGTTGAATTAGCAAGTTTTTGCTTGGTTGTTGTTGTAACTCTCATGGTTCTTTTTCCTACTGGGAATCCAGATGGACTCTTGAGAAAGGTACTTGGTTATATACACCTGGTATATGTGTTCAACCTGGCATTGATGATATGCTGAAGAACACTTGATGTATTTCATATGAACTTGGGACCCTGAATGTATAAGGGTCTAATACTGTGGTATTGTTAAACTTCCTCATTTTGGATTTATTTTTTAAAGTTTGAAAAGCATACTATTAGCTCTCTGGCATTAAACATGGAAACACTGAACATGGCAAAGCTGGTTGACATTTTTCGTGGAATGACTTCTCTGCCATTGGAGAGGTTCAAACCGTGTGATCTCTTAGAGGATGGGTTATAAAAATATGTTGGTACACATGAAACATATAATATTGTATATTAAGTATAATTCAATTAAAAAAACATTGAAGCCAAATTAAAGGCTGTGTCAGATGATCATATCCAGATATTAAAGTTGACTTTGCAAAAAATAATTAAAAAATAATAAAAAGAACTAATTTTTCTCCACTGATTGAACTCAACAGTTTTTTTGTTTGTTTTTGTTTTTGGCTACGCCTGAGGCATGTGAAAGTGCTTAGGCTAGGGACTGAACCCATGACACAGTAGCAACCCAAACCACTGTAGTGACAGTGCTGGATCCTTAACCTACTGTGTCACAAGGGAGCTCCCCAACAGTTCTTAAGAATGAGGCTGCCATTGAAATTTCAGAAGGGAAAGGAGTTCCCATTGTGGTTTAGCAGGTTACAAACCCGACTAGTACGCATGAGACTTTGGGTTCCATTCCTGGCCTTGCTGGTGAGTTAAGGATCTGGTGTTGCTGTGAACTGTGGTGAGGTTGCAGACGTGGCTTGGATCCCGAGTTGCTGTGGCTGTGGTATAGGCCAGCAGCTGTAGCTCCAGTTGACCCCTAGCCTGGGAACTTCCACATGCTGCAGGTTCAGCCTTAAAAAGCAAAAAAAAAAAAAAAAAAAAAAAAAAAAAAAAAAAAAAAAAAAAAAAAAAAAAAAAAAAAAAAAAAAAAAAAAAAAAAAAACCCAAAAAAACCTCAAGAGGGGAAGGGAAGAGATATATACTTATCATATTGGAAATAGGTAACCTTTACAATATTGTAAATCAGCTATAATTTAAAAAGAAAAAATAGTTACCCTTTAGATTATATACACATTTTATTCATTTGTAAAATGTAAAATTAAAGATTTTCCCCAAGCTAGAGAAATAAAACTGGAATAAAGCCTTTAAATTTTTTCTTTCCTCATTTCTCACCCACATTAGGTTTTTGTAATTGTAGTCAATTTCTTTGTTTCCTTCCTATTTAGAAACATGCTTACTTTATACATACAGGCTGAGTTTTTAATAAGGGGGGGGGGATTCAAACCTCTTCTGCTTCCCACCTCCATATAACCTTATAATTGTACCATAAATGTAAATAAAACTTATTTCCATTGATTCCAGTCCAGCTAACAACTTTAAGTCTCTCACCCCTTATCAGGCAGTCAATTTTTTGGAAAGGGATGGTTTTTTTAGTGTGTTTATATACTCTGGTGGTATTTACATACACATTTTATTTTAAAAATACATAGTTTAATTTTAATTCATTTGTAATACAAATGTACTACCAATTTGTTCAGCTAATGCAAACGACAGTCAGATAAAAACAACTCTTAGCCTTAATTCCAGTCAAGATTTTTGGTAGCTTTTATTCTTTGGTTTCCTGTCATATTCCAGGCCATTTGCCAGTTATCCTATTACTGCTAAAATTGTAAGAAACTGGCCATCTTGGTTGAAAGTAGCAGAATTCCGATGCCTTAAATGAATTTACTGACTCACCATTTGCCCATCCCTGCACACCTTTTCAAGGAAAAGTAGACAGATTTGTTAACATCAGTGGACAAGGGGCACAAACAAAGCATTATCTTTTGGAAGATAGTGGCTACATTAAATCTTCGTCATTCTCTTTTGAAAATACTCAAAAACAAAATAGCACCACAAGAGGGGAGGTGCCAGGGTACTTTGATACCACTACAGAGTTGAATGTCTCATTTGCAAACATTTTAAAGTAACATTGTATTGAATATAATGGGCTTCTCCTGTTAGCTTATTTGAATATACTGGTGTCCCTTTTTTTTTGTGTTTATGGCTCACCAGCCTCTGTTTGAATGGCTCTGTGAACAATAGACTTCACTCACTGGTTTATTTTGTCTCATATCCATCAGTTCCTCTTATATGTTTCCTTAATACCTTGTACTACTTCATGGTGCTTTGTAACTTTTTTTTTCTGAAGTAATAGCTTGATTGAAACATAATTCATAAACTACACAATTAACCCATATAAAGTATACTTCAGTGCTATTCACAGTTGTGTGATCATCACCAAAATCAATTTTTAAACATTTGATTCAAGTTGTATTGCTATTAAGATACCAAAAAGAATCCCTATACTTATGCTTATCCTTATACTTATAAAGCAGTCCCTCTAGCTACTGGCAACCACCAAATCTTACTGTCTCACTAGATTTGCTCATTCTGGATGTCTTGTATAAATGGAATCATGCGTTATATGGCTTTTGTGTCTGGCTTCTTTGACTTAACATGTTTTCAAGGTTCATATAGGTAGCACATATCAGTGCTTCATTCCTTTTTATGGCTGAATAGTATTTCAATATTTGGAATATGGTATTTATTCATGAATTTATGGACATTTGGGTTGTTTCTACTTTTTTGGCTTTTATGAATAATGCTGTTGTGAACAGCCATGTTCAAGTTTTTGTGTGGATACAGGTTTTCATTTCTCTAGAGTATATACATATATATATATATATATATATATATATATACACACACACATATACATACACACACATATATATACATATACATATATACACACAGACACACACACACACACACATACCTAGGTGTGGAATTGCTTGGTCATATAGTAACGCTATGTTTAATCTTTTGAAGAACTAGCAAATTGTTCTCCATGACTGCTGCATATTTTACATTACCAACACCAGTGTATGACAGTTCTAACTTAACCATATTCTTTTTTTTTTTTGTCTTTTTGCCTTTTTATGTAGAGCTGCACCCGCGGCACATGGAGGTTCCCAGGCTAGGGGTCTAACAGGAGCTGCAGCTGCTGGCCTTCGCCGCAGCCACAGCAACGCGGGATCCGAGCCGCGTCTGCAACCTACACCACAGCTCACGGCAACGCCGGATCCTTAACCCACTGAGCAAGGCCAGGAATCGAACCCACAACCTCATGGTTCTTAGTCACATTCGTTAACCACTGAGCCACGAAGGGAACTCCAACTTAACCATATTCTTGTCAAGATTTATTATCCCTTTTTTTTTTTTTTGTCTTTTTGCCTTTATGTAGAGCCGCACTCGCGGCATATGGAGGTTCCCAGGCTAGGGGTCTAACAGGAGCTGTAGCCGCCGGCCTTCGCCACAGCAACAGCAACGCGGGATCCGAGCCGCGTCTGCAACCTACACCACAGCTCACAGCAACGCCCGATCCTTAACCCACTGAGCAAGGCCAGGGATCGAACCCGCAACCTCATGGTTCTTAGTCGGATTCGTTAACCACTGAACCACGAAGGGAACTCCTATTATCCTTTTTGATTCTAACCATCCTAAGTAGGTGTGAAGTGGTATGTCATTGTGGTTTTGATTTACATTTCCCTGATAGCTGATGATGTTGGGCATCTTTTCGTATGGTATATCTTATTTGGAGACTTGTTTATTCATATCCCTTCCTCATTTTTTAGTTGTTATTTCTTTATAATTACTAAGTTGTAATAATTCATTATATGTTCTAGATACAAATCCTTCATTAGATGTATTCTTTGCAGATATGTTTCCATTCTAAGAGGTTGTGTTTTTCACTTTCTTGACAGTTAAAAGTTTTAAATTTTAGGAGTTCCCTTCGTGGCTCAGTGGTTAATGAAACCGACTAGTATCCATGAGGATGCTGGTTCAATCCCTGGCCTTGCTCACTAGGTTAGGGATCTGGCGTTGCCATGAGCTGTGGTTGCAGACGTGGTTTGGATCCTGCATTGCTGTGGCTGTGGTGCAGGTCAGCAGCTACAGCTCCGATTTGACCCCTGACCTGAGAACCTCCGTATGCCACAGGAATGGCTCTAAAAAGTTAAAAAAAAAAAAAAGTTTTAAATTTTGATGGGAACTCTTGTTTTCTTCTGTTGCTTGTATTTTGGTGTCATATTTAAGAAACTATTGCCTAGGAGTTCCTGTTGTGGCTCAGTGCTTAACGAATCCAACTAGGAACCATGAGGTTGCGGGTTCGATCCCTGGCCTTACTCAGTGGGTTAAGGATCCAGCGTTGCCGTGAGCTGTGGTGAAGGTTGCAGATGCGGCTCAGATCCCGCGTTGCTGCGGCTGTGGCGAAGGCCGGCGGCTACAGCTCCTGTTAGACCCCTAGCCTGGGAACCTCCACATGCCACGGATGCGGCCCTAGATAAGGCAAAAAAAAAAAGGAAACTATTGCCTAATCCAAGGTCATGAAGATTTACACCTGTTTCTTCTAAAAGTTTTATAGTTTTAGCTCTTACATAACTATTTTTCTGTCTTTCCTGTTAAAATGTCAGCACCATAAGAGGGCTCAGATGGTGTTTATCTAATTTATTTGTTCTTTGGGCCTTGTTTAAGGCTTGGAAAATACTAACTATTCAGTAATGATTATTAACAATTTTGGAAAGACAGATTTCAAGGACCTGTTATCAAAATATATTAAAACACCTAACTTGAAACACTTTTTCTAGTTTTTTAAAAGAAGCTAGGAACTGAAATATTATATTTTATTGTTGTTGCCAGTAATTGTGTTAATACTGCAGATTTGATTTAGGAGACTTTAAGTGAGTGTGTTTATTATATTTGCATCTCAGTTCTCAGGGCTTGTCTCTCTTTAGCTTATACAGAATTGGGCTTTGTAACTGTACAAAACTGGGCAGATAGCATTTGCTTTTCAACTTGGGAAGTCTGGTTTATTACTCTGGTCTCTGTCAGTTATTCTTACAGAATAAACCAGTGAGCAAGTCCCATGTTTATAAACTTCTGTGTTTCCTTGTGATAAACAAAAATGTTATGCCACTTTCCTGAAGTCTGATAACCACTCCCAGTAGGTGTTAAAAGACAGATTGTCTTTACTGATTATTTTACCAGTAAAGAGGATTTTGTGGGGTTTTGCTACCATGGATTGTTACACCCTCCTGTAATACTAGATATGAGTTAGGGTGGCATCTGAAATGAGAGCTTTAATATTAATAATATTAATAATTTATATTAAATTCACCTGTTGTGATTCTTTTCAAGAATGATGTATACTTTGTCATTATGAAACTGTATACTTAATCTTTTAAGGAAGAAGAGTTGACACATGATAGTGAGTGATACCTTAGACTGGGAGTCAGTTTTAAGATTTTGTTTTTTAGTAGCTTGATGTTATAAAGTAATTTTAATAGGAAAAGTATCATGAACTAGTGCATTAACCAATTGTAGGTATATTGCCAGACTTTGGACAGAATCCTGGAGGAATATTTTTAGGATTAAGTTAAATCATGGAGGAAAAAATCATCTTATCTAATTTTTTTTAATGTGGGTTTAAGAAGACCTCAGTATTGAGTGTTTATAAAAAAAAATGTATGTGTTTATATGTTATACTCCAACAAATTTAAGATTTTACCATCAGAAAATAAATAAGGGAGTTCACATTGTGGCTTAGCAGGTTAAGAACCCAGCTAGTATCCATGAGAATGTGGATTTGATCCCTGGTCTTGCTCAGTGGGGTTAAGGATCTGGTTTGCCATAAGCTGTGGTGTAGGTTGCAGATGCAACTTGGATCTGGCATTGCTTTGGTTGTGGCATAAGCTAGCAGCTGCAGCTCCAATTCAGCGCCTAGCCTGAGAACTTTTATATGCCATAGCTGTGGCCCTAAAAAAAAAAATCAACAAACAGTTCGATACTTTCTGAGGATAGACCTGGTAAAGAATGGTATTTAGATTTATTGCTTAGTTACAGTGACATGTCTGATGCTAAAATGATTAACTTATTTAATAAGAGTTAGTTTATATCGGAGTTCCCTTCATGGCTCAGTGGTTAACAAACCCAACTAGGATCCATGAGGATGCAGTTTTGATCCCTGGCCTCGCTCAGTGGGTTAAGGATCCAGTGTTGCCATGAGCTGTGGTATAGGTTGAAGGTGTGGCTCAGATCTGGCGTGGCTACGGCTGTAGTGCAGGCCGGCAGCTACAGCTCGGATTTGATCCTCTAGCCTGGGAACCTCCATATGCAACAGATATGGCCCTAAAAAGCAAAAAAGCAAAAAAGGAAAAAAAGAGTATAGGCGTTCCCGCCGTGGCTCAGTGGTTAACGAACCTGACTAGGAACCATGAGGTTGCGGGTTCGATCCCTGGCCTCGCTTAGTGGGTTAAGGATCTGCCGTTGCTGTGAGCTGTGGTGTAGGCCACAAATGCGGCTTGGATCCCGCATTGCTGTGGCTGTGGCATAGGCCAGCGGCTACATCTCCAATTATACCCCTAGCCTGGGAACCTCCATATGTCACGAGTGCGGCCCTAGAAAAGGCAAAAAGACAAAAAAAAAGAGTATATATCTCAATTCTAATGAAATTGGCTCTAGGTTTATGTTTATGCTTGTGATTTTATCTTTTACTGTGGTAATCTCCTTTCTATCATTTAAAAATTTAAAAAAGCCTTCCAGTATTGAGTGCTGAACTTTTTATATTGGGAATAGATAATCTCTGATTCTTAAAACACCAGCCCTGAGTCTCCTTAATACTGCCACTGTCATTCTCATTCACGAAATTATCTTTCAGAAGATAGTTTGGGTACTAAACAGACAAAATTTTAAGGCATTTTTGGGGGGAATAGAATCTTTCAATGAGTTCTTCAATATTTTAATATCCCTATACTCATCCACCGCTATATTTTTATTGTGAACTTGAAAAATTTTGCTTTTCTATGTGTTTTCTTTGATCCATAGCAGTCAGTTAATTACAAAACTGAAGCACAAAACAAAATACCCCAAATTGAAGCTTCCACAATGTCAAAAGATTAGCAGAGTTCCTATAACTTCAAAGTAGTGAGGACGAGGTGGGGGTTTGAGTGAAATGAATGATTTACCAGTCCTCTATGTGCTCTTCAGTTAAGCTGTTTTTTTTTCTTTTGACATTTAAGTAGGTTCCAAATACATAAAACAGGTTGAATTTTCTCATTTTTATCTTATTTTGTTTTAAAATTAATTTCTTATATAATTAATTTAGAAGAGATTAACAGCATTATACTTGTTTGAGTAGTTTTTTTGGAATACCATTTGGAGACGTGACGTGTACCTCTGTTGGGCCTTTGCAGTGCTAAACTTCTTACATTGTTCTCACAGAATTTGTCGGATAAGTTTAAAAGTATGGCCTCAGTCTTAATGGTAATTGATTTTACCTAAAGTCACTGTAAATAGCAAGTAATTTAGGTGGCCAACCTTTTTTTCTTATAATCATTTTTCTAGGTTTGGAGATCATGCAAGGCTGGTTTTCAAAAAATATATTTTTAAAGGATTTATTAAAAATATGGGTTTTATCTGCTTTGCTTTTGTGATTTTTGGCAGAAATTATCATAAATGGCTTATATTCTTAGAGCAAACTGGCATATATTCTTAGAGCAAACTGTCTTATATTCTTAGGCAGTAGATACTGAACCTGCTGAGGTATTGCCCAAAAAGAGCTTTTAAAAACAGCCTGTCTGAGAAGACACTCCCTTTTCAGTTTAATTTGAGCAACAGATTTATCTTGTACTAGTTACTAACCTAAAATATAAGATCTAATTAATGCATTAAAATTGTATCTGATAATAATGTTTCAAAAATATCTTAAAACCAAGCTGTCAATTGCTGTATAAAAATTTTCACTGAATAAGTTCAATAGTGAGATTTCTCCCAAGACCTGAATTTTATCCCCCATTTCCCCCATTTTACTACTGATAGTACTATGTCTGTGTCTAAGGCTGTGATGATGTGGTTACAGTCATATCATTGTTTGAGCTTTTTGTCCTTTTTCTGATTTTTGCCTTTTTTTTTTGCCTTTTGTCATTTTATGGCCGCACCCGCGGCATGTGGAGGTTCCCAGGCTAGGGGTCTAATCGGAGCTGTGGCCACTGGCCTGCCCCGCAGCCACAGCAACGCAGGATCCGAGCCGTGTCTGCAACCTATACCACAGCTCACGGCAACGCCGGATCGTTAACCCACTGTGCCACGACGGGAACTCCTGATTTTTGCCTTAAAGCCAGTTAACAGAGCATTAACATAATTAATTTAGACTGAATACATTTATTAAAATACTAATGCCAGTATTGCCATAATGACAGATAAAATGCCATATTTTAAATCTGTGTAGTCTAGTAGTAGAAAGTAGTTCATTGTTTTATCAAATAAAATTTACATTCCAGCTGAAAGCCCTTTTAAAATGTGTGCATGTATAAAATACATAGTCCTTTCCTCTAATCAGTCATTTAAAAAACAATTAGTTTATACTCTGAAAGTGAGCCATGAAATCGAGTTATATGATTACCAAACTTGCAAAAACAACTACCTAATGTTTTGGACTTCATTATGAATAGGAAAACAGAATGAGGAAAACCATATGGGAGAATAATTTGCTTTGTGAGGATTAGAGCAGTAGAGAAACCACAACAAACCAAGCATTAGGTTTTACATTATTTATTTGTTGCCTTCATTCAGTTTGCACTTTCATTAAATGTTTGTGAAACACCTGGTTTTCTCTAGCGTTGCAGTGTCTATATCTAAAGGTTTCTACTAGATTTGTTTCTACATGGCATCCTTTTGAAAACTATATGATGTCACATCTAGTATCCAGGGCATGTATTTTAAGTTCACAGATTATATAAGGAAATAATAAGCATCTCTGCATTTAAAAACAAGTCATATTTAGGTTTTAGTAAGTAAAACTTTCTTCAACTAGTGCTTTTCAAATAGTAAAAATTTTTATTGTGTAAAGGAGGAAGAGAACTTAGCATCTGCATCAGGATCATTTTTTCCCATATCCTATTAGCTAATTCCAAGATTGTTTAATATGGTATCCACCCGTTTCATTTGGCTGCAACCTTTGCTCTTATGAAAGTAAGACTGATTGTTCTGAATTGCTCTGTATATGTGCTTTGGCACAGCATGAAGGTACCCTTAATAACACTGCCATTGTCTTTAAACCAGCTTGCAGTTATGACTACAAATAAGAGGGTGTGACAGGAGGGCAGGACAGATAATGGTTCTTTTTTTCCACCCCTAGTGTATAACAAATCTGCTTTGGACTATGAGCCTTTTGTGTTCCCTGGACTACCTACTGTATTTTCTGTATCTTATTCCTAGTCAACTAAAATGTTTGCATATTACTTTGACGTGCCTACAGTCCATCACTTTGAACTCTTTTTGTGGAGGCAAGTGAAACAGAGTTTGTGGGAAGAAGTTGAGTGGCCTTACCTGTATTGGAATTTGTTTTTTTTCCACTTGCATGCTTAAATGTGTGCTTAAATTATTTTGTGTGACTATTGTCCTCCAAGTGTTTGTTTACTTTTGTCTAGTTTAGAAATTTGGGAATGGCACTTTTTTTTTTTTTTTAAGGGTTGCACCCGTGGCATGTGGAAGTTCCCAGGCTAGCAGTTGAATTGGAGCTATAGCTGCCGGCCTATGCCACAGCCACAGCAACTCGGGATCCAAGCCACATCTGTGACCTACACCACAACTCATGGCAACAATGGATCCCAACCCACTGAGCGAGGCCAGGAATTGAACCCATATCCTCACTAGGATACTAGTCAGATTCCTTTCTGCTAAGCCATGACAGCTAAGGAACTCCACCTTCCTTTTTCAGTGCACAGTAATCTGTCTTTACTGTGTCTTTTTAAGCAAGGAGTTTCTATAGAAAAAAATTGTTGGTTATTTTAGTGGCTTCATTTTATTTTATTTATATTTTTGGCTGTGCCTGTGGCATCCAGAAGTTCCTGGGCCAGGTATCAAAGCTACGCCACAGCAGTGACAATACTGAATCCTTCTAATCCTTAACCCCCAGGCCACCAGGGAACTCCATTGGAGTGGCTTTTTTTTAGATTGCTGAGAGATTCTGTATTGACCGTGAAGTGAAGATATTATTTATTCCATACTTTATTCTATCTTAAATAGTTTCATCAGTAGTTTTATGGAGAAAGTAAATATCCATAGTGCAGAAATCAGAAAAGCTTCCTTACTGTTTTATATCGTAAGAGTCATTATTTTTGGATCACATATTCCTTATTGATCCTTTTAAACTGACATTTAATTGATAATCTTAATATGGTTCTTAGTGATATTCCTGTTTTACTGATTCAGAAAGGAAGGATCAGAGAAGATAAGCAGTTTACATAGAATTACAGCCACATAGCTTGTAATAGTCTGACTCCAAAGCCAATACCTTTTTTTTTGTCTTTTTGCCTTTTCCAGGGCCGCACCTGAGGCATATGGAGGTTCCCAGGCTAGGGGTCTAATCGGAGCTGTAGCCGCTGGCCTACGCCACAGCCACAGCAATGCAGGATCCGAACTACATTTGTGACCTACACCACAGCTCTCGGCAACGCCAGATCCTTAACCCACTGAGCGAGGCCAGGGATCGAACCCGCAACCTCATGGTTCCTAGTCAGATTCGTTAACCACTGAGCCATGATGGGAACTCCCAAAGCCAATACTTTTTGTTTATAAACATTTAATTTTCTGTTTGAAGTGGCTTATTTCTAGGGTTTGTCCTTTGGGAGATCCACTTGATGCATAAAATATTCAATGTAGTAAATAAATCAATTTGATGATATTTAAGGTATGTTAAGGGGTTCCTGTTGCGCTTCAGTAGGTTAAAAACCCAACTAGTATCCATGAGGATGCTGGTTCAATCCCTGGCCTCGATCAGTGAGGTAAGAATCCAGTGTTGCCTCAAGCTGTGGCATAGGTGTCCAGATGCAGCTTGGATCTGGCCTTGCTATGGTTGTGGTGTAGGCTGGCAAGTGCAGCTCTGGAAACTTCCATATGCTGCAAGTGCGGCCCTAAAAAGAAAAAAAAGGTATACTAAGGAACAAGAATAATTTTTCTTTGTTATCTCGTGATGTTAATTCATAATTAGCCTTACCTTTAAACGTACTGCTGTAGTTTTTTTTTTGTTTTTGCTATAGTATTTTAACATGGGTTTTTAAACTCGATTTTCATATTAAGGTTCTTCTGTAGCTGGATTATTATCTGAATTTTATAGATGATGAAACTGAGGTGCAAGTTTGAAGTTAAGTGCTAAGTATGCCTAGATGTAGGTTCAGGTTTTCAGAAGAAAACAGTGGTTTACTTTAAATAGAACTCAGTGATTTGGAATGAAATTACTTCAGGCAAGCAGTATCATCAATTCTCTCTTAGTTTCCTTATCTTTAAAATGAAGAGGTTGAGCCAAATGATCTCTAAATACTTCTTTAAATGCTCTGGAATGAGTATACTTTAAAAGGCTCAGGGTTTTAGAAACTTGAATGAGAAAAATGTTACAGCCTTGTTTTCACTAATTCCTAACTGAAATTTACTGTTTCCTTCAAACCTGCAAGTTAGCAGTCCCTGTGACTTTGTCATCAGTTGAAGAGACAGATATTTTTGTATCACATTGTAGTTATTATAGGTATCTTAAAAATACCATTTATGTTGGTCAAAATTTGGAAATTGTGGTTCATAGACTTGTCATTAGAGCTTGTTACTTTATATATTAAAAAAGAAGCGTATGAATGCTATTTGGGTTTTAAATATTTTGATAACTCTATAATTGGTTTTCTTTGTGTATGTATTTGTGCTTTAAAAAATATTCTGGCCGTCGGTGTCACCCTAAAAAGAAAAAAAAAAATCCTGTGTCTATAGTCTTTGCATATTCCCAAAGGAGTTTATGGCACAAAAAAGGTTACATAGCCCTGACCTACATGCTCTCTGCAGCGACTACAAAATGGCTCATGTTGATTCTGGTTGATGTGAAAAACCTCTTTTGGACACTGCTTTTGGAGGAGGCTGTGTTTAGATGGGGAAATCATCTCTGTGTTCTCTCTTAGGTTTTCAGAATGGGTGGACTATGATTATGTGACTTTCCACTAATACTGAGCAAGCTAGAGAAGCAAGATGGTAATGATAGAAATAGGTTTATGATCATCTCTGTTTTGGATATTCTTTTTGCAGGAATTAAGTTTCTGAGTTGTTCCATTTCAGGGGTATTTAGGTTATCTGATTTTCCAAGCCAGGACTACTAGCTTGCCAAGAACAAAAGTTACCTACACAACACATGTACTGCACAAAATGAAACAGATCAGTTAGAAGGCTGTATTACCTTAAAACCATTAGGACATTTGCTGCTGAGTTTTTGTGTTGATGTGTGTGCGCTGATTTTTTTTCTTCTTTTTGCCTGCCCCCACGGCAGATGTAAGTCCCCTTGCCAGAGGTTGAATCGGCGACCTATGCCACAGCTGCAGCAATGCCAGATCGTCAATCCACTGCACCATAGGGGGAACTCCAATTTTTTTTTGCCTTTTTTCTTTTTAGGCTGCTTGGCTCTTAATAATTTACAAATTAATTGGTTATGAGGAAGGAAATAGTAAAATTTTCATATTAGTAAGAATCAGGATTATACTCAAAACTCAGTAGCTTAATTGGAACACAAAGACTGCTAGCGTTCTGTCCTGTGGTGAGTCTGTTATTCCATTTGTAATACATTTATCTTTAGATTGGGTAGGGTGGGATTTGCAAGGTTACAATGAGTTTCCAGATTCTTATCAGTTAGCATTAGGAGTGACTGTTTTTAATAGTGATAATGAGGCAGCTATTCCCAGGAGGAGACTTAGTCACTGGCAGAATTGTCAGAACCCTGAAATAGTTTGGGAAAACTCAGGATGGAAAAAGCAAGCTGTTTCAAAAACAAAACATGGCAAAAGAGAGCTGCTTTGAGGGGAAGGTTAGATGGGGATGGATGGAGGTGGCAAGAAACCAGATGAACTTTCCTAAGGCTGTGAGCTGTCTAGAAGCCGGAAGAGATTAGTGTTATTTACCTAAAGCACTCTAGTGTGAACATGATGTTTTGAATGTCCTAAGGGTTAACAGCCACTAATCTGAAAGTATGGTCTTTGTGTATATTGGCAAAGTTTAATTTGACTTTGACAAAAAAAAAAAAATTATTCTGGTAGCAGCTTGTTTTCATTGCCTGTTTGAGAAAAAATTGTTTTATTTAATGCCAAAGGCATATTTTACTGGCATTAGCGATATGTGTGTGAGGAGTGTTCATGATCCTATAGGCCACATTACCATGATGGGTTTACTAATTAATAATGAAGACAAAATAATCTTTGCCATGATTAGGCAGAATAAAGATGAGAAATCTAGACCATGCCTTCAGATATATCTGTCCCACCTTAATTTTAAGCACAAAAGGAATCTTTTTAAGATTAGGATTTCTTCATGGTTGCCTGCCCACCAACATAATAAGCTCCAAAACCTTGTTTAGTTTTCCTTAAATTCAGAAATGATTCTGTACCAAATCACTCTTAAAGGAATAAGTGAAAACATGTGTAGCTGCTTTGGCTGGACTACATCTGTCTACGGATTGGCTCAGTTTTCTGTGCTAAGCAAATTCCTCCTTAAATAGCCTATGCTGACCATGACCACCATCATCATTCATTCTGGAGGTGCACAGAGGATGTGACAGCATTTACTTATCTGAACTGTGTTTTGTAAACCGACTGTAATAACGTTACTAGCTTGATAAGAATCAGCCTGACAGGTATATAAAGAAAGAATGAGAACAAATGCTATTCAGTTGTGTTAAAGTAATGTGTATTGTAATTTATACATTCTGAGTTTGTTTGTTTTTTGAGAGCTGTACCTGCGGCATATGGAAGTTCCTGGGCTAGGAATTAGAACTGCGCTGCTGGCCTACACCACAGCAATGCTGGATTTGAGCCACATCTGCGACCTGCAGCGCAGCCCTCGGCAGTGCCAGATCCTTTAACCCACTAAGTCAGGCCAGGGATCGAACCTGCATCCTCACGGTTATTAGTTGGGTTCTTAACTTTTAATTCAGTGTCTGGAATAATAAAGGTATGAAAGAGATTGAATTTGTTGCCCATTAAAGGCACATTTTAGAATTTGTTGTGTTTATTATTTGAATTTCTCGCAGGGTTAAATGGAAAGTGTTTTTATAGTGTTTTGAAAGAATGTAGGCTTTGAGGGAAACCCACTGTGAGATGGGGAGTCTTTTGGTGTAAACTGCTGTGGTAACACCCTGGAGGTAATAAGCTACTGCTTTTTCCTGAGCTGAGCCAGGTTGAGTTATCATGTGATATAGGAATATCCCTAAATAAGAGGAGGAGTTACAGAAGGTTTTGAATATGACAATAATAAGATAACTATTCAGTTTTTATTATATGAGTAATAAATTGTTTGAAAAATTAAAAATAGAACAAATGGAAGGAGAAAAATTTCTTTTTGGGAAAACTTATAATCTGAAAAAGAAATCATGAACTAAATCAGTCTGACTTCAGCTAGTTTTTCTCATATTTTTTGTATTTTTTTCTATCAGTGTTAAATATGCATACTTCATAAATTTCTAGTAGCTCTGTAAGATTTGTTTTGAAAAGCAACAGTTCTCCTATTTTATCCCCCACTTCTCAGTCCCTAGAGGCAAACACTTTCATTTCTTATAGCTGATTCTTATCTCTCTGTTCTTTGAGGGAGTAAAAAATTCTTCTTTCCACTGCCCTCCTAGGTTCTCCATATAGGGCCCTGTAAATGGACTAACAAGAGATATACTGACAAAAGAAAGGCATACAAATTTATTTAATATAGGTTTGTGTGACCTGGGTGTCATCATAAAAAATTAAGACCTGAAGAAGTGGTTAAGCCTGAGCATTTTTATACTGGATTTGAAAGAGTAGCAAGTCATAGAAGAACATGATAGGATAAAAGAATATGAGCTAAGGGTAGTAACCTGGGGAAACTTAACAAGGCCAGTTACTTTTGATTTCTGTCTTTGTCCTTCCATCTTCAGATAAAACGGTGCTCTCTTTTAGCTGTAGGGAGGGCATCTCTCTTGTGAGGGTCTTAGGACCTGCTTCAGGGTAGAAGAGAAAGTCGGAGAGTACCGATTTACCATTTCTCGAATGTCTTCAGCTTAAAATTCACTATTTTGGGATAGCAAGTTCTGAACCCACTATTTTGGCATCATATTTTGGGATAGCAAGTGTGAACCCTGTCATTCCCTCCCTTTTTTTTCTTCTTTTTATGGCCACACCTGTGGCATATGGAAGTTCCCAGGCTAGGGGTCGAATTGGAGCTGCAGCTTGCAGGCCTGGGTCACAGCCACAGAACACTGGATTTGAGCCCTATCTGTGACTTAATGATGCAGCTTGTGGCAACCCTAGATCCTTAACCCACTGAGCGAGGTCAGGGTTTGAACCCTCATCCTCAGGGACACTCTGTTGGGTTCTTGACACACTGAGCCCCAATGGGAATTCCTAATCCCTATCTTTTTTTTTTTTTTTTTTTTTGCTTTTTAGGGCTGCACTTGCATTATATGGAGGTTACCAGGCTAGGGGTCCAATCGGAACTGTAGCCGCTGGCCTACACCAAAGCCATAGCAACGCAGGATCTGAGTCGCATCTGCGACCTATAGCACAGCTCACGGCAGCGCCGGATCCTTAAGCCACTGAGCAAAGCCAGGGATCGAATCCGCATCCCCATGGATGCTAGTCAGGTTTGTTAACTACTGAACTACTACAGGAACTCCTCCCTGTCATTCTTTTTTTTTTTGCCTTTTGTCATTTTAGGATCGCACTCGTGGCATGTGGAGGTTACCAGGCTAGGGGTCTAATCGGAGCTGTAGCCACTGGCCTACGCTGCAGCCACAGCAACGCAGGATCCGAGCCGTGTCTGCGACCTACACCACAGCTCATGGCAACGCCAGATCGTTAACCCACTGAGCAAGGCCAGGGATCGAACCCGCAACCTCATGGTTCCTAGTTGGATTCGTTAACCACTGCGCCACGATGGGAACTCCCCGTCCATGTCATTCTTAATAACATTCTTGTATTCTGATTTCTTGATTTCCCAGTTTCAGGTATCTTGATTTCCCATTATGGCAGGTGATGATGTAGTTATTTTTCCACATACCCAGGTACCTTTTTTGTTTTCCTGCCCTGGTTTGCGTGTTCATAGCTATTTAGGTTGGTTATCAGTATTTACACAGTTAAGGCTGGATGTGGCTTTCCCGTTGTGGCTCAGTGGTAACAAACCTGACTGGAATCCATGAGGTTGCATTTTTGATCCCTGGTCTTGCTCAGTGGGTTAAGGATCTGTCATTGCCGTGAGCTGTGGTGTAGGTCGCAGGTGCAGCTCCAGTTTGACCCCTTGCCTGGGAACTTGCATATGCCTTGGGTGCAGCCCTAAAAAAAAGCAAAAAAAAAAAAAAAAACTGAATGTGCTATCACAGTTAAGCCATGTAGTAATCTGTGAACACTTAAAGCTTTTTATTTCCCTGAAATTTATATTTTTCTTTCGTTCATTTTTTTTTTGGCTGTGCCTGTGGCATACAGAAGTTCCCAGGCCAGGGACTGAACCTGAGGCACAACAGTGACCCAAGCAATAGCAGTGACAACGTCGAATCCTTACTCACTAGGCCACCAGGGAACTCTTTGTTGTTTACTTTTATATTAACTTCCTTTATGATTCAGATTGTAACTTGTCCAAATTTTTTTTCAGGAAATTCCAACACTTCAGGTATTCTGTTAGCTTCTCATATTCCTAAAGGTGTGTTCCCATCTGTAATGATTGTCCACTGTTTTTATGCTCACCTCTTATCCTCAGGCTTCCCTTCACCAGCATCTTGGGGTTACTCTTTTCCTCTTTGTATTTAATTTCTTGTTTTCTAGATTACATATCACCATGCTTTTTATTTCGTCAGAATGTATTCTCCAGTAGCTGCCTGAGAAAGGTTTATAGGAGTTAAACTTTGAGACCTTGAATGAGTGGAAATGTCTTATTCTGTCCTTACTCTTGATTGTTTGGTTGAGTATAGAATTCTCGCTTGCTATTTTTCAAGGCATGACTTCATTGTTTTCTAGTTTTCTCTGTGCTTACTGCATTGCTCTTGAAACCCAAAACCATTAGCTTCCTGATTATTTATGTGATCATTTCTTTTGTTTCTCATCTTTTGAAATTGCACAGTAATATGCCTTAGAGTGGGTTTGGCTCCAACCATTGTGCTGAGCACTTGATGAACCCTTTCAGTCTGGGAACTATTTTGTTGATGACTCTCTGTCCTCTTTTTTCATTTTTTGTCCCTCTTGAACTCTTATTTTTCAGATACTGGACATCCTGGACTGATCTTCCAGTGTTCTTATGCTATACTATTGAGTTTTTCATTTTAGCTGTTACATTTTTAATTATTATGAAAGCATGTTTGTAATCACTCTCACTTTCTCTTTTCTGTCTTTTTTTTCTTTTAGCATACTATTCTTGTTTCATGTTTGTAATATTTTGTTTTATATTTCTGAAAATACTAGTGATGTTTTTCTCCCCAGAGTGTTCTTCTGCCTGCATAGTCTCTATCAGGAATAGCTACGTAATTTGCAGGGCTCAGTACAGTGTGAAAATGTGGAACCCTTTGTTCAACATTATTAAAGAATTCCAAGACACCAACAGGAGAACACCAAACCTACCATGAACTCTTCCAAGTACAGGGTGCTCACTGTGTGACTGCCCACGTTGTACAACTCTGAGGCTGACCCTAATCTCTATTTCTTTCAACTGGCTTTTTCTTTTCCATCTCTGTTGTTTATATCAGATATGTCTAATGACTCTTGGCTCTTTGCTAATGTATATAAGTGATATCCTAAGTACCTGACTAGAATCTCTAAACATGCAAGGTAGACTTAGCAGTTGGGAGATAGCATGGTCTGGCTGGTCAAATTTAGCTTGGGAACTGTATTTTTCCTTGTAGACTAGTCATTGGCTAAATTCCCCAGAGAAGTTTAATCTCTACTGCCTGGAAGTGAAGACCTGGCTGTCAGCCCTTTGGGAAAGGGCTGGGGTCAGTGGCTAGTACTAGCACATTGGAGCAGTTGTTAAATTTTCAGGAACTTTGCTGTGAGCAAGTTCCTAACAGGTTTGTTTGTTTGTTTGTTTGCTAGTGGCATATGGAAGTTCCTGGGCCAGGGATTGAATCTGAGCCACAGCTGTGACCTACGCCACAGCTGTGGCAAACCAGATCCTTTAACCCATTGCATCACAGTGAGAACTTACAAATACAACAATTTTCAAAGATTATGCAGACTTAAATATTCTACATAAATCAATAAATATTAAAACCTCACCACTTTCTATTTATTTTATTTTGTTATTATGGATGCTCTTGAGTATGTACATCTATTTTATCTATATGGTAGGAATAATATATAGTAACAGGCCACTGTGCATCTCTTCTGAACTCTGCATTCACTGATATCATTTGCTACCCTGAAGCAGCTATGGTGATCAGCAAATATAACAAATAACTACTCCCCCCCCAAAAAAAACCCCAAAACCGGCCAGCCAGTTAAACATTTACTTACCAACACATCATAGACTGGGATCTAGTACATATGTTAATTTAAACTGTCTTTAAACGTTACCTTGTGATCCCTAGTCCATATAAATCTTTATTTATTTATAAACCTCCTTAGATTACCTTCAACCTTTTGCAAAGATGAGGGAAGGGCATTTGTCTGCCTTCCTGAGAGAATAAGAGGGAGTCTAAGAATTGCATTTCAGATTTTCTGTTAATTCTTACCATTTTATCCTTGCTGAGCCTTTTGATGTTTACCTTAGGATTCACTTTTCTTGGGTCTTTGAGACCTTTACCTCTTACCTATTTATTTTTCCGCTTTCAAACATTTGTGACTATAAGCTTCAGTTCTCTTCATCTCTGTGGGTTTATATCGTTAAAAAAAAATCCCTTGGTATTTGGGGAAGGATTGGAAAAGAGCTAGTTTTTTTTTTAGTTCATCGTCTTTACCTAGGAGTCTGGGATCTAGTTGTTGAAAAAAATAGGTAAGCAAACTCAACAATTTAAGGGAATTCTCAGTGGGCTTAGCCAGTCTCCTGATGGTTTGCAAGTCATATATAAATGCAGTCAGGAAAAAATTCTACTGATTCTAGAACATTTTTTATTTCCAAAAAAGAAGTAATCATGCATAAGTAGGTGTTGAGTCAGACGACCTTTTAGTTTTTCATGTGGATGTGAGGAAATGCATAAAAGAGAACAGTTTCAAATCACATAGTTTGGTCTTATAGAAAATTGAAACTTTATTTTATTTTTTTATCATTTTCTTTTTTTATTTTTCCATTATAGCTGGTTTATAGTTTTTGTCAGTTTTTCAACTGTACAGTGTGGTGACCCGGTTACACATACATACACAGATTTGTCACAAGTGATTAGACATAGTTCCTGGTGCTATACAGCAGGATCTCCTTTCTTTTCCATCCCAAAGGCAATAGTCTACAAGTATTAACCCCAGACTCCCATACCATCTCACTCCCTCCCCCACCCTCTTGGCAACCATAAGTCTATTCTCCCCAAGTCCATGATTTTCTTTTCTGAAAGGATCGTTTGTGCAGTATATTAGATTCTAGATATAAGTGATATTATATGGTATTTGTCTCTTTCTGACTTACTTCACTCAGTGTGAGGGTCTCTAATTCCATCCACGTTGTTGCAAATGGTATTATTTTATTCTTTTTTATGGCTGAGTAGTATTCCATTGTGTATATACACCATATCTTCCTAATCCAATCATCTGTCAGTGGACATTTGGGTTGTTTCCATGTCTTGGCTATTGTGAATAGTGCTGCAGTGAACATGTGTGTACAAGTGTCT
The DNA here is from genome assembly GCA_004024745.2 of Catagonus wagneri. Lineage (NCBI taxonomy): Eukaryota > Metazoa > Chordata > Mammalia > Artiodactyla > Tayassuidae > Catagonus > Catagonus wagneri. The sequence goes on along the minus strand of PVHT021183527.1, from coordinate 6,644,648 downwards.
TTTTCAAGGAAAGTTTTGTCTGAATATATGCCCAAGAGTGGGATTGCTGGGTCACATGGTAGTTCTATGTATAGTTTTCTAAGGTACCTCGATACTGTTTTCCATAGTGGTTGTACCAACTTACATTCCCACCAACAGTGCAGGGAGGTTCCCTTTTCTCCACACCCCCCTCCAGCCTTTGTTGTTTGTGGACTTACTAACGATGGCCACTCTGACTGGTGTGAGGTGGTACCTCATGGTAGTTTTGATTTGCATTTCTCTCATCATCAGTGATGTTGAGCATTTTTCATGTGCCTGTTGGCCACCTGCATATCTTCTTTGGAGAAATATCTGTTCAGGTCTTTTGCTCATTTTTCAATTGGGTTGTTGGCTTTTTTGCTTTTGAGTTGTATAAGTTGTTTGTATATTTTAGAGATTAAGCCCTTGTCAGTTGCCTCATTTGACCTATTTTCTCCCATTCTGTAAGTTGTCTTTTAGTTTTCTTTTTGGTTTCCTTTGCTGTGCAAAAGCTTGTCAGCTTGATTAGGTCCCATTGGTTTATCTTTGGTTTTATTTCTGTTGCTTTGGGAGACTGACCTGAGAAAACATTCGTAAGGTTGATGTCAGAGAATGTTTTGCCAGTGTTCTCTTCCAGGAGTTTAATGGTGTCTTGTCTTATATTTAAGTCTTTAAGCCATTTTGAGTTTATTTTTGTGCATGGCATGAGAGTGTGTTCTAGTTTCACTGATTTGCGTGCAGCTGTCCAGGTTTCCCAGCAGTACTTACTGAAAAGACTGTCTTTTTCCCATTTTATGTTCTTGCCTCCTTTGTCAAAGATTAATTGACCATAGATATCTGGGTTTATTTCTTGGTTCTCTATTCTGTTCCATTTGTCTGTATGTCTGTTTTGGTACCAGTACCACATTGTCTTGATTACTGTGGCTCTGTAATATTTCCTGAAGTCTAGGAGAGTTATGCCTCCTGCTTGGTTTTTGTTCCTCAGAATTGCTTTGGTGATTCTTGGTCTTTTGCAGTTCCATATAAGTTTTTTGGATTTTTTTTTCTGGTTCTGTGAAGAATGTCATGGGTAATTTGATAGGGATTGCATTGAATCTGAAGATTGCTTTGGGTAATATGACCATTTTTATAATACTAATTTTTCCAACCCCTGAGCATGGAATATCTTTCCATTTCTTTGAATTATCTTTAATTTCCTTGATTAACGTTTGATAGTTCTCTGCATATAAGTCTTTCACCTCCTTGGTCAGGTTTATTCCTAGGTACATTGATTTTTTTGGAGTACAATTTTAAAAGGTATTATATGTTTGTGTTCTTTTTCTAATACTTCATTGTGAGTATAGAGAAACACGATTGATTTCTGAATGTTAATCTTGTATCCTGCTACTTTGCTGAATTTGTTGGTCAGTTCAAGTAATTTTTGTGTTCAGTCCTTGGGGTTTTCTGTATATAATATCATGTCATCTGCATACAGTGACTGTTTTACCTCTTCTCTTCCTATTTGAATGCCTTTTGTTTCTTTTGTTTGTCTGATTGCTGTAGCTAGGACTTCCAATATTATGTTGAATAACAGTGGTGAGAGTGGGCATCCTTGTCTTGTTCCACAAGGATGGGAAGGCTTTCAGCTTTTCTCCATTGAGTGTTATATTTGCTGTGGGTTTGTTGTAAATGGCTTTTATTAGGTTAAGATATGTTCCCTCTATACCCACTTTGGTAAGAGTTTTAATCATGAATGGATGTTGGACTTTGTTAAATGCTTTTTTCTGCTGCTGTTGAGATGATCATGTGGTTTTGACTTTTCTTTTGTTGATATGGTGTATGACGTTGATTGATTTGCATACGTTGAACCATCCTTGTGCACCTGGGATGAACCCCACCTGGTTGTGGTGAACATTGAAACTTTAGTACCTAATTGTCTCAGATTCTATAGCCATTCCAGTTACCCATCAGAGGCTGGATCTGGTGACCTTGTCACCTCATCCACTCTGCAGCGAGCATTTATTGCTTCTTCATCTAGAGAATCTTCCAATCCTGTAACTTTGTCTCCACCCTTAACTTCTGCTCATATTCGGCCCCCTTCCCCTCCCTGCTTTATATTTGATATGTTTGGGTGAGTTAGACTCATTACCCTTAATTTCATACCAGGCCATCTCATAGTCCATTAAGTTCCCCTTGGTCTCTTTATTGGTTAAGGCCAGATAGAAAAGGGTTAGTTAGGATACCCATGGGGAAACTGAAGTGGAAGAAATTGCCTGTAATCTGTCAGGAGGGGGATATGGGCTTATACGCTTCTCCTGAATTCTCTATTGAGGAATGTATATATTTTTACACACACACACACACATTTTTAAAAAGATCTTTGTGGTTCCTTTGTGACTAAAAGGAATACATATCTGATAGGATATAAAAGGAATACATATTTGACACTGTGCATGTGTATTAGATTAAATGTCTAGATGTACCTTCTTGTTAAAAGCTGTGGGGGAAAAGAAGTTCCCTCGTGGCTCAGTGGGTTAAGGATTTGCTGTTGTCACTGTTGTGGCTCTGGTTACTGCTATGGCCAGGGTTTGATTCCTGCCCCAGGGAACTTCCACATGTGGTGGCCATGGTCAAAAAAATAAAAATTAGGAGTTGCCGTCGTGACACAGCAGAAACGAATCCAACTAGGAACCATGAGGTTGCAGGTTCGATCCCTGGCCTTGCTCAGTGGGATAAGGATCTGGCTTTGCCGTGAGCTGTAGTGTAGGTCGCAGACGTGGCTGTAGCATAGGCCAGCAATTGTAGCTCCGATTAGACCCCTAGCCTGGGAAACCTCCATATGCCACAGATGTGGCCCTAAAAAGCAAAAATAAATAAATAAATAAATAAATAAATAAATAAAAAAAAAAGTAGAAATTAAAAAAACTGTGAGGATGCTAATGATTTCTAAAGATCCGGTGTATACAGTTGCTAAATACTTAATTTATTAAGTTTTTCTACTAAAAGGGTAGCAGCTGCTTATTGCCGCTCTTTTCAGTCTTCAGTCTATTCTTGTTCCCTCACCATCTTTTGTGTTTTAATTAGAGGGTTTTTTCTTCCCTCTGTTCATCCAGGTCAGACACTTCGTATGTGCTAAAGGATGTTTTGGTTTTCTTTTTTTCATTTATTTATTTGGCCACCCCATGGCATATGGAGGTTCTGGGGCGAGGGATCAGATCTGAGCCACAGTTGCCGCCTAAGCCATAGCTGCGGCAACACCAGATCTTTAACCCACTGTGGCGGCTGGGGGTCGAACCTGTGTCCCAGTGCTCCCAAGACACCTCCTCTGATCCCATTGTGCCACAGTGGGAACTCCTAGTTTGTGTGTGTGTGTGTGTGTGTTCTTAAATCCATTGTAATATCTGGTGCTCTCCTACCTGGGAGGAAAAACTCTTTCTCAGGATGAATCAGGGGGATTAGGCCAGTTTTTTTTTTTTTTCATATGATTATATGCCCTGGAGAGAGTATGAAAAGATTGTTTTCTAGGTTTTGAACTTTATTCATATTAAAAGATCTTTCATGAATATGACTACCAAATCATCTTGAATAACATATTTAACAAGTCACTTTACGTGAAAACAGTAGAATACTATGAAATTGAAAATGTCTTGGGGTATGTAGCTCCTTTGACTGTAATGCATGCCATAATCTTTTCCTCAGAAGTTCCTGCATTTTCCTTGGCATTGCCCACAGTGTGCATTTGAAAAAGGAAATGTAAAAACGGGGGATCTTGTGGGCATGGCTTAGGGAGAATTTTGTTATCATTATGGTAGGTTTAAGAAAAGCTCATTCAGTTTGTTGACTTTGCCTGTTTGGCTAGCCACCTCCCAGGAGCACCTGTGTTTAGCCCCAGATGATAAAGCAGTTTGCTCCAAGGTAGTGTATAACCTGGAGCTCCTGCCACACCCCTCACTTTTTTGAAATGTTCTAGGCTAAACGGTAGAGTGAATTGTTTGCCAAAAGTTATCAGCAGGTTTTGTTTGTTTGTTTGTTTTTCTTCTGCTTCCCTTCACTAAGTGGACACTTAAAAAATGTGTTGTAAGGTGAGAAAATTTGAAAAATTTTTATGTACAGCCATGGTCTTTAACTTTTGTTAAAACTGTCCTGCTGTTGAAATAGCAGATGGCAGTGATAAAATGGGAACGTGTCAACTGTAAAGAGAAACCACTGCAGATTAAATCACAAAAATATCTCTAATATGATTCACTAAAATGTTTTTCCTTTGTCTTAACTATAAATATTGTCCTCTTTTTAGTAATATTTTGGAATGAAAAAAGTATGGAAAAAAGGACACAAAGAAGATGACCAAGAGTGGTTTTTAAATTTCTTCATCGAAAGATTTTTAGGACAAGGACTTTTCAAAGTCAGATAATCTTGAAAAAAAGGCAGTTACTTGTAAGAACAAGGCTGATACAGGCTTTTTGCTTTTTCTATTCAAGTAAGTTTTTTTTAAAATGGCTTATATTTACCAGGAATATCCGGTGCTCTTATAGTATAAGGAATATCAGAAGGATATTATCCATAGATGCCTTAAAAATGAGAAGGGCCTTACAGGCATCCACACATCCTCTCACTTAAAAACAAAACAAAACAAAACAAAAACGAAAACAGGTATCTCCCCTTCCCTACCTACTATACATTACCTTTTGCTGAGACAGTCTGCAACATTTCTAACATTGCAATGCTTAGCTCAGTGCTGAACCCCAATAGGTATTCAGCATTTGTTGAATGGAGAAATGAATCAATACCAAATTGGTGACTTTTATATCCATTCTTTGTAAAGCTGCTTCTGGTGTCTGTCAGAAAAACCAGTCCAACATTACTATCCTTTTAAAAATCCTTCCTTGGTCCTTACCTACATTAAATTTTGCCTCTCAGACTTTCCACCTGGAGTTCCCGTCGTGGCTCCGTGGAAACGAATCTGATTAGTAACCATGAGGACGCAGGTTCCATCCCTGGCCTCTCTCAGTGGATTAAGGATCCAGTGTTGCCATAAGCTGTGGCGTAGGTCACAGGTGCAGCTTAGATCTGGTATTGCTGTGGCTGTGGCGTAGGTCAGTGGCTACAGCTCCTATTTGACCCCTTACCTAGGAACTTCCATATGCCATGGGTATGCCCTAAAAAAAAAAAAAAAGACTTTTTTTCATTCTAAATTTTTTTTTTTCTTTTTGGTCTTTTTAGGGCCGCACTTGAGGCATATGGAGGTTCTCAGGCTAGGGGTCAGATCGAAACTGTATCTGCTGATCTATACCACAACCACAGCCACGCTCGATCCAAGCTGAGTCTGTGAGCTGTACCACAGCTCACAGCAACGCCTGATACTTAACCTACTGAGCAAGGCCAGGGATGGAACCCAAGTCCTCAGGGATACTAGTCTGGCTCATTACTGCTAAGCCATGACGGGAACTCCCTAAAACAAATAATTTTAAATTTGATTATTTCACTTCAAATCTTCATTACATGTAGTTTGCAAATAATGGCAGATTTTTATCTCTTGCCTCAATAGTTTAATCTTTTTTAATAATATGATGGCTGCATCTTTGTTTTATTCTTGGTTCTAGGAGGGAATGCTTTTAATATTTTGCTACTGTGTATGCTATTTTCTGTAAATTTCTGGTAGGTTGCTTTTATTAAGGTACAGTTTTACTGCATCTGTAGTTTGCTAATAAGAACTGTTTAAATTCAGAAATAGGTACTGAATTTTTTTTTTTAAACAGTTTATTGAGATATGGCATCTCTTCTTTAAATGGTTAATGTCTTGGGATCACTGGGCTTGGTACTACTGTGGACCTTGGTTGATTGCTGTTTATTTCAGTGGATTTTTTTCTTCCCATCCAGACTTGGTCACACATACACAAACCTAATATGTTTTGTGTATGTGTGACCAATCTGAAAACTGGTCTCAGGACCTCTGTTTTGGAAAATCTGTAGTGCTAAGTTGTGATGGTGTAGAGCTCTTTATATTAGAATAAACTCCAATATGTTTATTTTCTTCAGTCTTCTTATTCGCTTCATTTTTTTCCCTATAAACTAAACAACTTAAAATCTTGTTTTTAGAGTTAAGAAACACACAATCCTTTATATGTTTATAGATATACTCCATAATTGGTTGTGCTGCTCCTCCTACCTCATTCTTGATTTTTTAAAAAAAGCTACAGAATACTTTGAATTTTCGGTGGCAGATTATCTCTGTTCTTAGGGCCCTTGTCACCACAGTAACAAGGAGCCAACTCATTCTTGAAGGTGGGGAAGGATGCCAATCCATTACTTTTCAGAAGGACCAAAGACAATCCAAATATCTTTCCATAATTTGGACAACACGCCTGCTCTCGGTGTGTCTGAACATACTCAGCCTACACAAAATACAACTGAAATAGTTTGTAGAGGAAGTAAAATCCCGAGGTCAGCTTCTGTCACATTAGGAAGTTGCCAAACAAATCCAGATGGGCTTTAATTTCTGCCTAAGGGGGTATTAGAGAACAAAGTGAGGGAAAGGTAAAATTCGATTTTTAGATTTGGGCTGAATTGTATAGGTAGGGGCCACAGGTAATCTTTGGCTTAAACGTGTTGTGGTTAGATTTTGAAGTGGCTTGTCTTAGATCTTTTTATTTTTTAATTTAATTTTTTTTTTTTTTTTTGTCTTTTTGCCTTTATGTAGAGCCGTACCCGCGGCATATGGAGGTTCCCAGGCTAGGGGTCTAACAGGAACTGTAGCTGCCGGCCTACGCCAGAGCGACAGCAACGCGGGATCCGAGCCACGTCTGTAACCTTCACCACAGCTCACGGCAACGCCGGATCCTTAACCCACTGAGCAAGGCCAGGGATCGAACCTGCAACGTCATGGTTCTTAGTCGGATTCGTTAACCACTGAGCCACAATGGGAACTCCTGTCTTAGATCTTGCTATGGGACAGCATTGTTTGGGTCTAAGTCTTAGAGATTTTCCTGATCAGTCGTGTTTAAAGCTAAGATCTGAAGAGACGATCAGTGGGGAGAGAAAAAAATAAATCATGATTTAATATCTGCCGCCTGAAACATCTACCCTGATTTTATCTAGTTTTTTAGTTTATGAATAAAGAGCTTAGAAAAATCAAAGCATAATTCATTTTGGAGTAGCCAAATAATTTTCTGTATGGATAATGATAACCAAAAAAGCGTAAGTTTATTATCAGGAAAAACAGGAGAGTTTGAGATGCAGGATAGAAAAACTCCCTTTAATACAAACTCTTTAGGTATTTTGATGTTTTATAATTAACATCCTAAAACAATTGGTATAATTTTTATTCAACAGTTTATAGTGTCTGTAACATACTGCTTTGGGCCTGGTAGATACAGCAGTGAGCTAAGTCTTCTTCTAGAACTGATGTTGTAGCAGAGAAAGATATATCAACAAGGACACATGTCAGGAGAGGAGGAGAAAGTGCTGCAGAGAATGTAAAGAAGGGATAAAGGAGTAGGAAATGAGGGGGAATAATACTCCTTTATGTGGATGGTCATGGAGTGCCTCTCTGAGAAGATGACATTTGAGCAGAAATGTAGAAGATGTCAGAGTGACACAAGTGTAAAGGCCAAGGTGGAGGTTGTGCTTTGCGTGTTTGATGCAGAGCAGAAAGGCCAGGCTCATTGAAGCAGAGTTAGCAAAGGGGGGAGAGACAAGTAGTGAGAAATAGTGGAGGGTGATCACTGTAGGGGAAACCATTGAAGGATGTGGCATACAAAACGATAAGGCTGAATTTCCCTTTTTCCTTATAGGATCATTCTGGGTGCTGAGTTTGAAAGTAGAGCATATGGGGAGCAAGAGCAGAAATGAGAAAGACCAGTAGGAGACAGAGGGGAGTGAGAAATGCTGGTGACTTAGGACACAAGGTAGTAGCTCTGGAGGTGGTGAAATGGTAGTTAGATTTTGAATATGTTTTGAAAGTAGAATCAGTGGGACTTGCTGATGTGGTTTTGAAGTGAAAAGGGCATCAAGGATGATTTCAAGGTTTTTGGCTTTACCAATTGAAAAAAGAGGATTGCCATTTACTAAAATGGGGAAGATGATTGTGGACTCTACACAGGGAATCAGGATTTTGTTTTGAACATGTTGAGTTTGAGATGCTTATTAGATATCCAGGTGGAGGAGTTCCCGTCGTGGCACAGTGGTTAATGAATCTTTGACTAGGAACCATTAGGTCGCAGGTTTGATCCCTGGCCTTGCTTAGTGGGTTAATGATCGGGTGTTGCTGTGGCTGTGGTGTAGGCCGGCAGCTACAGCTCTGATTCGACCTCTAACCTGGGAACCTCCATATGCCGTGGGTGCGGCCCTTTAAAAAAAAAAAAAAAAGATATCCAGGTAGAGATTTTGAATAATCAGTTTACAGACCTGGAGTCCTGGAGTGAGGTTCCAGTGTGGCCACTCAGTGCAGCATGTAGGTTATATTTAGCAGGATGGGGTACTTAGGTTGCCAATTCCCACACTGTTTGAAGAGCCCTGGGGCCTTATAGCCAACTTGGGTTGCTGCAGGGTATTTTCAGATTTCCAGACAAACAGTACAGATGGTGCCTGTGTTGGTCATGTGGTTTTTAAAAATTTTTAAAAAGATGATTGAGATGTGTGCATGTATGTGGCCTGTGCTGCAGGGGTCAGCTGAGTGCAGTTTTGTATATGCACCTGGTGTTTCTCACAGAAGAAATCCTATGTAAGCAAACACGAAGTTCACATTTTACTCAGATTGTTCCCCAGTATATCAGTCAGTCCCATATAGCAGCACTGATTGAACCTAAATAGAAAATTCTGGAAGGTAGGGTAGAGAATCTGCCCTGAAAGATACAGAGCCACTGTCCTAGAGGGCCAGGAAACGGCTGATGGAGATTTGTGCAAAGTGTCTTATTTTATTTATTTATTTGTTTGTTTGTTTGTTGTTTAGGGCCACACCCGAGGCACATGGAGGTTCCCAGGCTAGTGGTCCAATTGGAGCTACAGCCACCGGCCTATGCCACAGCAGTGTAGGATCCGAGCCACATCTGTGACCTACATCACAGCTCACAGCAACGCCAGATCCTTAACCAGCCTAAGCAGGGTCAGGGATCAAACCTGCAAAGTCATGGTTCCTAGTCTCCCCTGCGCCACCATGGGAACTCCTTCTTGATATTTTTGAATCACTCTGTTTCTTTCTATTCAGAATTGTTTTGGATTATATTGATTTCCTTTGTTTCTGGGCTCTGTGGGACGTGTAGAAATGTGATGGTGGAATAGAAAAATACCTGTGCAACTTTTTAAAAAGTGGCATTTTGGGATTTAAAAAATTGTGTAATTTGATTTTTCTGATACAACTTGCCTATTTTAAGGAGATTTTCCCTTAGCCTATTGCGCCTTCCCATTTCTTCTAGTTCTAGTAACTGTGCTAAGAAAAAATACTAATTTTCAGTGCTGATTTTGTTTACCTTTGGCTAGCCTTTGCTTTCATGTTGAGTTCAAAGACAATTTTTTTCTTCTTTTATGTGCCTGTTTTTTGTTCCTCTAACTACTGATAATCTTTCCTTCCCTTCTTCATTTTCCCAAATAAGAGCCCATGGGAGGTATTTCTCTGCAGTTTTGATATTTGTGTTTTCTGTAACCATTCAAGAAATTTGGCACTGGGGAGTTCCCTTCGTGGCTCAGTGGTTAACGAATCTGACTAGGAACCATGAGGTTGCGGGTTCAATCCCTGGCCTTGCTCAGTGGGTTAAGGATCCAGCGTTGCCATGAGCTGTGGTGTAGGTTGCAGATGCGGCTCGGATCCCGTGTTGCTGTGGCTGTGGCGAAGGCCGGCCGCTACAGCTCCTGTTAGACCCCTAGCCTGGGAACCTCCATATGCCGTAGGTGCGGTCCTAGATATAGGCAAAAAGACAAAAAAAAAAAAAAAATTTAGCACTGAGTGGCATCACATAGCCATGATGTCACTTTTCTCTTTCCAAATTAGTTTTTATTTACGAATTTAGGAAATTCTTTATTTTACATGCATTTATTTTAAGTCAATGACCTACAGAATAAGTACCCATTTTTAACCTAATTCCTAGATATTCTTCCTTTCCCTGTGTTATCTCAACCTCTCCTGTAAATTTTGTGTGTGTGTGTGTTTCCATAAATGTTCTTCTAAAATTTACTTTGGCTCATTTAGAGTATTTCAGGAATGGTTTGAGCACATACCAGGATCTGATTCAGTGTCCAAAAACGACCTTGCTTTTTGTGCCATTTTGTTTCTGTGTGTTATCCTGATGTCATCTCATTTCTGGATTTGTCACATAAATAGGCACTCACATTCTTTCTGATGGGTTTTATTTATTACACTTTCTGTTTGTTTCATGATACAGTAACTGTAACATAGATGTCTGAAGTCTTATGGCTAAATATATCGTTTGTGCATGACACATCTACTCTGCGCTCCCCCTTTCCCTCGCTAGGTACCTTTTATGTATCATGCTTTATTAGCCTGTCTCCCACCTAGAACATAGATTTTGTGAGAATGGGGCTTTTGTACTTGCCCACTGCTGTATCCCTAGTCTCTGGAAGAGTTCCTGGTACTATCTCTTATAGATGCACGGTAGTGTTGAGTGAGTGAGTGAAAGATCTGATCTGTTCAGTAACTTAGCTCTCAAACTGTGAGATTTGAATAGAAGGAGAAATGATTGTTTGAATGTTCAAATTAGAGACTAGAAATTATTTTATACTTGTGATGTGAAATGGAAGAAAAATTCACCAAGGTTTAGGATTGGTAAAAACTCCCAAAATTAAGGGGCCAGATCTCTTTATGCCCTGCAAGGGTAGTAGCAATTTGAGTATGACAGTAGTGTTGTCAGTGTGGATGAGGGTGGGCCTCCCTTTTTTGTACTTTTAATCAAATCTGTGATGTACACTTATAGATCTTGAGCAAGTTTTAGTTTCTAGTTTTTGTCTCCTTTTTGGCACAGTGGTTGCAAACTGTGAGTTAAAACGCTGAGGAATATGAAGTTTGTGGTGACAGGAGGACCACTTGGGGACAGGTGGTCATGCTGAAACTGGGGAGAAAGGAGCAGCTGGTACAAAGGTCCCAAGAGGCAAATCAGCTGAGGAACAGAAAGAGGGCCAAGTGAGATGTTTGTGAAAGTGCTTTGTAGATACAAAACATTATTTTCAGCTCAGGTGCTATTATGTTTGTGAAAGATGTTTGCTTTCTTTTTCCAGTGGGTTGTGGTTTATAGCTAACTTGCCTAGGGAGTAGGATCCTGCCTTGTGGATGGAAGGCAAGAATTGGATCCATAAGTCACAAATTCCAGCAGTTTGTGAGTTATGATTACTGTTATTTTGTTTGTACTAATAGTCATGTATAAAAAAGATTGGCCAGTAGGAAAGAGAAGAATGGACTTATTACTAGAAATTTGGGGGGAGGGAGTTCAATATGTTTCTAACTCTTAATCATGTCTGGGAGTTCCCATTGTGGCTCAGTGGAAACGAATCTGACTAGCATCCATGGGGATGTAGGTTTGATCCCTGGCCTCGCTTAGTGGGTTAAGGATCCAGCATTGCCGTGAGCTGTGGTGTAGGTCACAGACGCGGCTCGGATCTTGTGTTGCTGTGGTTGTGGTATAGGCCAGTGGCACAGCTCCAATTTGACTCCTAGCCTGGGAACCTTGGTATGCCTCAGGTGCATCCCTAAAAAAAAAAAAAAAAAAAAGACACACAGAAAAATCATGTCTGGCTTTACTGTTTGGTATGTGGTATGTATAACCCAGCACTGAAATCTGATCTTGGGTGTCATTTTTTGCTTTGTGATTTTGTTTGTTGATAATTGAAGTACCTAAGTGTTCTGGGTGTTAAGTCTGCATACTTTATAATTAATTTAGAACCAGGAAAGTTAGGGTTTTCTGTTGAAGTAATTATTAAGCATTGCAGTGTGTATGTGTATATGTGTGTATCTTACACGGAAATAACCAAAACATGATAATAGGATATAGTTTATCTTTATATCCCTTAAAGATAGAAGTTGTTAGAAAATTTCTTGGTGTCCTATTCCTTTCTAGTTTGGGTGTGTAGAAGTTTATCAGATTTTGTTAATGCTGATGTTGGTTTGGCCTTTTTTTTTTTTTTTAAATCTGTATGACAACATAACCCTAGGCAGTGTATTTAATATAGTAAAGACTCATGGGGAGACTGTACAGTATTTCTTGTTGTGTCTGTGTATTTTAGAATTTAAAGGATGTGGTTTGGGGCTTCGAAAATGAGAAGAAGGTTGCCTAACTCATAGCTGAATGCATGTTTATCTACATTGTTGTCCTAGAGGTCGTTAGTAGTAAGAAAGTTGTTTTTATTCTAGTTAAAGTGACAGTATTACATTGAGTAACTTTATTGTGTAAGCGTGTGTTTGCATATGACTGGTGAATAGGATTTTCTTTAAAATCTGATATTTCATAGGAATGTTTTAGGTAACTAGAGCGTTGGAAAAAAGCTGCTGCTCAAGCCAAACTACTTTTTGCTTTGCAGAAAAGTAACCAAGATTAAAGGTGACCATGGCTCAGAGAGCATCTGTGTCTCCACCTCATGCACCTCCCATCCCTGAGAGAGCAGGGTGCTAGATCAGGAAATGATGGGTGGAGTTGCCTAACTGCATCAGCTTCCTGGGCTGCCTAAGCATAGATTAGTCAGACACTCCTAATGTTCCATTTAAGAGATTCTTGATGATTGGCTGGTTTCTTTTAAGTCCTTAGTTTTGACCTTGGGGCTTATAGAAAGCTTGCCATGTTCAGGGTGCTTTGCAGCATGCTCTATGAGAGCTATAGAAAGGAGTAAGATTACTCTTACCTTTCAGGAGCTCACTGTATAGCGTGGAAGATGAAGACAAGATAGACCATGGTAAGTGTCCCAGGAGAGCAGAACTGGGAATTCAAACAAGGCTTATAGTAACCACTGATGGGTGGGGGTGGGACCTAGGCAGAAAGGGCCCCAGTTGTGTTTCAGAAGTAAAGAGTGATAAAGATGTAGGTAGGTAGGGAAAAAAGGTCAAATAGCTTACTGTGAAGTAAAGAAAAGGTAGGAGGAACCAAGGCAGGTATTGTTCATCAGAAGCCCTGCGAGTTCTTCCACTTCTGTCCAAAGTTGTTTATGTGTATAGTCTGGCATTTTTCTGGGGCAGAGAACTCAGACCTTTTCTCAGTTTTTGAAAAGGCTCCATGGTCCAAAAAAGATTGAGAACCGCCGTGTTAGGTTATCAGCCTTAAATGATTGAGAGGATGTTGAGGCTTTGTAGAGAAACGATAAGTCATGTGGTAGGCCAAAGTTTTCCTTATGGGAAGAAGTGTGGGATTTGGGAAACTGAGCTTATGAAATGGTCCCTGGAGGGGGCAGTTGTCTTGTCAAACTGGGTGTCATACCTAGCAGGTTAGGTGGATCCATTAGTGATCTGTGTGACCCAGAGGGGCAGGTGTTTTCAGTCAGAGGAGGTCCTTAACATTGTATCTCCCTTTATTTGGAGTTGATGAAGATGTGGGAGATGATAATTCTGGCATTTACTTTTTATGGAGCTCCTTCTGTGTGTGAAGTGTTTTTTGCTTGATCCTATGGGGGATTTATAAAATATCAGACAGGGATCTGCTCTAAAGGAATTGATGGTATGTGATGCCTTCTTTTGGCTTTTTGTTTGGTTTGAATCTGCATGTGTTCAGTTATCTTTGGGTTTTTGACAATTTCCTGGGTGAAGAGAAATATTTCTCTTAAAATGAACTTAGGGTGACTTTGTCCTGTGATTTATTTTTCCATTAAAAGAATAGTGAACCACTGGAACTTGAAGGCTTAGAAAACAGAATTATAAATTTACTGTCCTGGTAATTAGGAATTTCTGTACAGCTGATTTAGTGACTTCTGGACAAATCGTTTGGCTCTTGTATTAATTGTTATATAAATGTAAGTGTTTATATACACATGCACAGCCTCATTTAAAGTACTGTAAAGCACATTTTATTTTTTTGGTTATGCCTGCTGCATATGAAAGTTCCTGGGCTAGGGATTGAACCTGTGCCACAGCAGTGTCCCAAGCTGCTGCAGGGACAGCATGGGATCCTTAACCCTCTGCACCACAAGAGAACTCCAAAGCACATTTTAAAAAATAGCCCACAAGTTCCCATTGTGGCACAGAAGAAACGAATCTGACTAGTAACCATGAGGTCACGGGTTTGTCCCTGGCCTCGCTCAATGGGTAAATGATCTGGCGTTGCTCTGAGCTGTAGTGTAGGTCACAGACGTGGCTTGGATTTGGTGCTGCTGTGGCTGTGGCTTAGGCTGGCAGCTGTAGCTCTGATTCAACCCCTAGCCTGGGAACCTCCATATGCTGAGAGTGTGGCCCTAAAAAGCAAAAAAAAAAAAAAAAAAAAAAATAGCCCAGCACTTAGTATTCATTACACTTTGAGTGTCTTCCACATTTGTGAAATGGGAATATTTAATAATAATAATTCTATGTATCTCAGAATCGACCTGAAAATAAAACGAATACATATGTATAATCAAGCTCTTTAGTATACAGCTTGAATATTCAATAAATATCAATGGCTGGATTATTAATACTAACATTAATATTTCATTATTTGTACTATCATTTCCCCCTTCCCCTAGTGAATGTGGGGGTGACTTGTTATAAAAGGATTTGCAGTAAGGAGCTCCCTGGTGGCCTAGTGGCTGAGGATTTGGGCACAGCATAAAGAAATAAAGGATTTGCAGTAAGATGCCTTTAATTTTTTTTTTTTTTTTGTCTTGCTTTTGGCATGCGGAAGTTCCCAGGCTAGGGCTTGAACCCACTTCACAGCAGTGGCCTGAGCCACAGCAATGACAATACCAGATCCTTAACCCAGTGAGACACCAAGGAACTCAAGATGTCTTTAAATAGCAAAATTTCCTATAGATTTATTTAAATGTTTAATTTATATTTATCTTTAAAGTTGTGAAAGTTAAGTGCTCTTATACAGGGCAGATTCAAGTATTAATTAGGCTGCTCATTTAGATAACAGAATGAGGGATTGAAAGTCTGTTATTTATAAAATGTAATTATAAAATTAAGAAATGGATCTTTTGGTCTTGACCCCTGTTATCTTTCACTTCTTTTTTGCCTGACTGCCTGTGTGTTTGTCTTCTTTTATCTTTTTTGTTGTCGTTGCTTTCTGGTTTATTTCCTGTTCAGTTGTTTGTAAAGGGTGTGGAGTAGGGTAAGAAGAACTCAAGTTGGTTGGTGACCCCCTTCTGAACCAGGAAGGAATGACACATCTGACAGCCTGGGGCTTAGTGGGGAGGGACTTAGAATGAGCCTGCAGAGCTGCCCTGCACAGGGAACCTGTGAATTCCAGTCTTCTCACTCCAAATTGGAGAGTATGCAGTTCCAACTGTATGTGCATAACGAGCATTTCTGGGCTTATTTCATCCCTTATTTCCAAATGCTTACATTTATTTGTTTTTCCTTTTTAAAACCAGTAATTATGGGAGAACTATTTATGCAACAAAAATACAGAAAAAACAGAATGATAAACCCCCCACTTTGCCGCTACCCTGCTTCAACAATTTATCATCTTATGGCCGGTCTTGCTTGATCTGTAATTTGAACCACTTCTTCTCCCCCATACTGTTTTGAAGACGTTGTGTCAATTGATTAATTTGCTGGGCCTGTGGCACGCGGGAGTTCCGAGGCCAGGGATCCAACCCTCGCCACAGAAATGACTGATCCACAGAGTGGCAACGCTGGATCTCTAACCCTCTGAGCCATCAGGGAACTCAGACATCGTTATCACTTTAAAAAGATTTTAGGATGTATATCTGAGAGATGAGGGCTTGAAAATGAGTACATACACACATATATACTCAGGATCCACAGCCACATATTTGGTTGATTGGTTTGTTAAGTATAGTAATGTATAGGCTTCTCCTTCTCTCTCCCCCACTGTTCTTCTCTTTCCCCTTGTTTCTCCCTCTCCCCGCCCTTTCCCTCTTCCTACTCGTCCCCTCATCCCATCTTGGAATTTGCTTGAAGAAACCAGTGTTATTTGTTCTGTAGTTTTCCCTCAATCTAGATTTTGCTATTTTGTATTTCTCAGGATTTTGGGGGTTTTGTGGTTGTATCCCTGGCATGTGGAAGTTCCTGGGCCAGGGATTGAACCCACACCACAGTTGCGACATATGCCACAGCTGCAGCCGTGCTGGATCCTTAACCTATGACACATGGGAACTTCCTGTATTCCTTTTCTTTAATCATATTTTTATGTCTACTCTGTATTCTGTAAAGCTAGCTCAAAAAGATTGACCGGGGAGTTCCTGTTGTGTCTCAGAGGGTTAAGAATCCTACTAGTATCCATGAGGATGCAGGTTTGATCTCTGGCCTTACTCAGTGGGTTAAGGATCTGGTGTTGCTGCAATGTGTGACGTAGGTCACAGCTGTGGCTCAGACCTGGTGTTGTCGTGGCTGTGGTGTAGCCCAGCAGCTGCAGCTCCAATCAACACCTAGGCTGGGAACTTCCATATGCTGTGGGTGGAGCTCTCAAAAGATAAAAAAAAAAAAAAAAGCAAACAGCTTATAAAAAAAGATTGACTAGAGTAGGATTGAATTTGTTGACGTTTTGTTGAAGTATGGTTGATTTACAGTGTTGTTATAATTTTTGCTGTACCTTTCAAAAATTTTATTTAAAAATTTTTCCTTTTTCCTTTTTTGTCTTTTCTTTTCTTTTCTTTTCTTTTTGTCTTTTTGCTTTTTATCTGGAGCCGCACCCGCGGCATATGGAGGTTCCCAGGCTAGGGGTCTAACAGGAGCTGTAGCTGCCGGCCTTCGCCACAGCCACAGCAACGCGGGATCCGAGCCGCGTCTGCAACCTACACCACAGCTCACGGCAACGCCGGATCTTTAACCCACTGAGCAAGGTCAGGGATCGAACCCGCAACCTCATTGTTCTTAGTCGGATTCGTTAACCACTGAGCCGCGAAGGGAACTCGTTTTTTGTCTTTTCCAGGGCCGCACCCGAGGCATATGGAAGTTCCCAGGCTAGGGGTCTAATTGGAGCTGTAGCCACTGGCCTATGCCACAGCCACAGCAACGTGGGATCTGAGCCACGTCTGCGGCCTACACCACAGGTCATGGCAACGCTGGATCCTTAACCCACTGAGCAAGGCCAGGGATCAAACCCGCAACCTCATGGTTCCTAGTCAGATTCGTTAACCACTGAGCTATGACGGGAACTCCTCAATTTTTTCTTTTTACGGTTGCACCTGCAGCATATGGAAGTTCCCGGGTCCGGGCGAGTCTGAGCTGCACCTTCAGGCATACACCACAGCCACAGCAATACTGGATCCAAGTCACATCTGCGACCTATGCCGTAGCTTGCAGTAGCGCTGGATCCTTAACCCACTGAGCAAGACCAGGGATCAAACCTGCGTCCTCACGGATACTATGTCGGTTCTTAACCCACCGAGGCACAGGAACTCCAGGAAATTAAATTTTATCTAAGGCGTTTAATGGCTTGAAATGTATTTTATTTTGAATTAATATTCTCTCTTTTACTTTATAGCAATGATTAAAATATAGTATGTGATTTGGTGTTGAGATGTGCAATATGCTATATTGAGTAGCTGATTACTGTAAAATAACTTCAGAACCAAGTTGTTCATCTAGTTAGGAAGCTGTCTCAGTATTTAGTTATTTCTCAGCTAGAAATAATTATTAGGGCTAAATAAATAGGTCCTCTAATTAGTGTGTACTTCCCTACTTGGATAATATTATTAAGTGCTATATTAAACTCTTCACTGCTTTTGAAAGTTATTTCTTTTAATTAACTTATGTGCTTAATTTTTAAAAATCACTTCTGGGCTTGATTTGGAATTAGGAGAAATAGTCTAGAATATGTCTACTTAGTATAGTTAACTTTGTTATTACTTACTGAAGATCTTGATTTCAAAATTGTGCAGTTTCATGGAGTTCTCTTGTGGCACAGAGGGTTAAGAATCTAGCATTGTTACTGTAGTGGCTTGGGTTGCTGCTGTGGTGAGGTTTGAACCCTGGTCAGGGAACTCCCACATGGCGTGGGCATGGCCAAACAAACAAAATTGAGCAGTTCTTTTGTAAAATTGTTAAAGAGAAGCTTGGAAGATGATCTGATTTTGTCTAGTTTTCTAGTTTATGGTAAATCCTGTTTCATAACTGCTGCATTTTACATTTGAGTATTATCGGACCCACTTGGCCTCTTTGACGACCTTCCACATTTTCCTATTAATATTTATAATGTGGCAGTATTTTTATTTATGGAAAGAATTTGTTTGGAACAAAGCCAGTCATGTCATTTGTATTTCACTTAAAGTAAGTGGCCTAGAGAGTGATCTAAGGGTTAGCGCTTTGACCAAATCAGTGAAGTTCACGAAGGTATCTGTGGTGGGGTTAATAGGGCAGATTTTCTTCAGTAAATCTAAAAGTGACTAATAATCAGTTTCTTTCTTCTCATACTTTCTTACCACCTTCTTTACTTTTTCACACCTTGTTCAAGCTCAGTGCTCCTAAGGTGAGCCGACTTCTTTCCTGTTCAAAACTAGTAAGTATGGTTGAATTTATTCTTCAGATATATCTGCAATGGAATAAACCTGATTTTAATTCTGCATAAATTTCTCTTTTGCTCAATTATCTGAATATGTCCACAGCTGCTTTTTGAAGAAAATCAGTACCTTTAAATAGAGAGAACAGAATACAAGCCAGGTTTTAAAATTCCATGACTTAATGTTACCTCTGTTGGCTATCAGTTTGATATGTTGAAATAATGGAACTTCTTTCAGTAAACAAGACTTTGGGAGTTTGCATCGTGGCTCAGTGGGAACATATCTGACTAGTACCCATGAGGATGTGGGTTTGATCCCTTGCCTTGATCAGTGCATTGGGGATCTGGTGTTGCTCTGAGCTGTGGTGTAGGTCACAGACATGGCTTGCATGCTGTGTAGCTGTGACTATGATATAGGCCGGCAGATGTAGCTAGGATTTGATTTGACCCCTAGCCTGGGAACTTCCCTATGTGGCAGTGCAGCCCTAAAAAGCAAACAGACAGAAAAATAAGACCTGCCAGTGATTTCTACCTATTCTTATTTCTTTTTTTAGTCTGAGATTTTGTGGTGAACTGTAGTAGGTTTTCTAAGTGTAGATTTTCTGAAATAATATTTCTTCTCTCTTCTCTTCTTTCTACACCTTTAGTGTTGGCCATTAGGGTTAAATTTTATTCTGATAGTATTTGGTTGATGGTTAGCTACTTCCAGTCCTCTGGGAAGTAGCTAAATGTAAACATGGTTACCACATTTCCTGTCTTTTTCAAGACAGTCTGAGTTTCAAGTATGTTGTTCCATTTTTTGACAAATTTAGCTTTTTTTTTTTTTTTTTTGCCATACCCGTTGCCAGGGATCACACCTGTGCCATAGCAGCAACCTAAGCTGCTGCAGTGACAATGCCAGACCCTTAACTCACTGTGCCACAGAAGAACTCCAAACAAAATTTTATTTAGTTAGTAAGGGGTGCTTGAGGCCAGTACTCTTTAACCATGGGCCCTAATGAACCTCAGGGAGGTGTGGTTTGTAAATCTCCTGAAACTGCCCTTTACCCTAGAAGAAGTATTTCCTATCTTGATTTCATAGGTCCTACCATCTCTTTCAGGGGCTAGACTGAGCTGTACACAACATGTCATCATTTCCCCCAAAATGCACTGGGAGAAGAGAAATACTACTTCTCCCAGAATGTCAAAGTGCTTAGGGACTGCAAAAGGGTTAATAGCCACTATATTCTCTATAAATGAGATTTTAATTAATAGGAATGATGACATTTTTCCCTTCCAGACATTTTGCAAAAGGTAGAAGATTGTCCAGCTGTTACTATTGGAGCAGTGAGCTTCTGAATCACTTGAAATATTCTCTTGAGCCAGCCTGAATTATAGAGATCAAGTCAAAATAGCTTTCTTTCTTTCTTTTTTCTTTTTTTTGGTCTTTGGGGCCGCACCTGAGGCATGTGGAGGTTCCCAGGCTAGGGGTCCAATCGGAGCTGTAGCCACCGGCCCACCCCACAGCCACAGCAACTCTGGATCCCAGCCTCACCTGTGACATACACCACAGCTCACGGCAATGCTGGATCCTTGACCCACTCAGCGAGGCCAGGGATCAAACCTCATGGATACTTGTTGGGTTCATTAACCACTGAGCCACGAGGGGGGAACTCCCAAAATAGCTTTCTTGTTATTTTCTTAATTTTTTTCCCCGTTATGTGTTCTGAAAACATTAAACTTTAACCTTTGAGTTCTTACATTTACCACATTATTATGGGCTGAATTGTGTACTCCTCCCACCTTTATAGGTGAGGCCTAACGCCACTGCCCCCAGTACCTCGTAATGTGACCAAATTTGGAGGGAGAGTTATTTTTTTTTCTTTTTTGATAACAATACTTTAAAAAAATTCATTGGAATATAATTGACTTACAAAATTGTGTTAATTTCGAGTGTACACCAAAGTAAATGAGTTATACATATACATATAACCATTGGAGGGAGGGCTTTTAAAGAGGAGATTAAGATAAAATGGTGGTCCACAATCTGATCTTAACTGGTGCCCTTAGAAGGAAAGAAAATTGGAACACAAAAGAGAGACACCAGGGGTGTGTGCACAGAGGAAAGTCCATGCGGAGGACTAGTGAGAAGACGACCATTGGCAAGCCAAGAAGAAAGGCTCCAGGTAAAACCAAGCCTGCCCATGCCCTGGTCTTGAACTCCTAGTCTTCAGAATGGTGAGGAGCAACCGTACTGTTGTTTAAGCCACCCAGTCAGTGGCATTTTGTATGGTAGCCCTAGCAAACTCATGCACTCCTGATGAAGTAGCAAGTTGAGTGACATACAAAGTATATCTAGCAACTACTTCTCTTTTCCCAGGGCACTTTGGGGGAAATGATGACATGTTGTATATAGCTCACATAGTCTAGTGCCTGAAAGAGATGGTAGGACCTGTGAAATCAAGATAGAACATATCAATAGTTATTCCTATTCTTACTGGTTTATCATTTTACAGTTTCCCATTTGCCCATGGTTGTATTTTAATGTCAGTCTCTTCTATTCCCTAGCATTTCTCATTTTATGGAACTGATTTTTGTAAATAAGTTATTTTAAGTCAACATCAGAACAGTGTGTTCTGTATAGTCTTTCCAGCCCAGTCTTATTCTCTGGTAATGTCATCTGTCCTCAGGCATCTGTTCTAGGTTGACATACTACATTCAGCCCCCAACCCCCCTCACCCATGACATATGGAAGCTCCTAGACCAGGGATCCAGTATGAGCCGCCAACACAGCTGCAGCAATGCCAGATCCTTAACCCACTGTGCTACAGAGGGAACTCCTATTTTCAATTTTTGAAGTTTCTCTTTGCCAAAAATAAAATTTAAGTGTTTCTAATGATGTCTGTTTCTATTGCTAACTCAGTTCAATTCTTTGGAAACTTTGAGATTTGTAAATGAATGCAAGGCTAAGGGATCAATGTACGTTTCTCAGATTTTCCATGAGGGCAGGAATTCCATCAGTTTTGTTTAGGCTGAGGCCCCATGGTCTAGCATAACACCTGACTTCAAAGGAAATTAAATACTTGATAAATGAATAGTTTAATTTTAAGTAAGGTATCAAATGCAGAGTGTCCAAAATTGAACCCATAGCCCCAATTCTGCTTCCTTTCACAGTTGACTTCTCAGTCTTTATTCGTGACACTGAGAATAAGCTTGCTAAGAGTATCCACTCCATCCACATGTTCCTCATCTGCACCCTTCCTTACTGCATAGTGTGGTACCTAAGAGCCTGGCTTTTGGCCCCTGACCACATGCACATCTAGGCCCCTTGATGCGCTTTCTCAGTGTTTTTGGCACTTTCCTTAACTTCCCTTTACTTTGGTTTCTTCATCAGCAGTTGGAGATAGTAAAAGTATATAATTCTTAAGTTTTATTTCTAAGATTGTGAGCCTAGAACAGTGTCTGGCACATAGTAAACATTTTAGATGTCTGCTTTTATGTGATGCATTTTTTTAAAGTAACAACCAAGAGGGTTTTAACAGAAATGCTGAATATCTGGAAATCTTTGGAAGCAAAATTTTCTTGGTAACACTTAGTACTTTTCAAAAATATATTGATTTCAGAGGAACTAAACTTTTGAATTTTCGTTTGATTTGATGTTCATTCTGGTGGGAGCTACTGAATTATAAATGCCTCATCAGCTTAGGTAGTCAAATGGTGATTTGCCAGAGTTTTGTGAGTATTTGGCATTATGTTGCAGGAGCAATAGGAAATAATTTTGTGAACTACTGTTCACAACATGGTAACTTTAACAAAATCTAATACTTGAGTTTGTCTCTAATCCCAGAGTTTCTTTGTGGCTCAGTGGGCTAAGGATCTGGCATTGTCACGGCTGTGGCTCAGGTTGCTGTTGTGGTGTGGGTTCTATCCCTGGCCCAGGAATTTCTGCATGCCTTGGGTGTGGCCAAAACAAAAAAACAAATTTGTCTCTATTCCTAACTGTTACCTAATAATTTCTAACATCTTGAGCAAGAGTTCTTTCCTTCAGATATGTCCCTTTCCTCCTCACTGTAAGAGAAGGGGGAGAGGTCCCACATAAACTCGGATAACGTCACTAATTCAGTATTTTATAATACTGTTAAATTGTGTTAGCTGGTGCTTCTCTTGTGATCACAGTAGAAGAGCAGAAGAGTGGCTAGCTGTCTTGTAACCTTTTCTGGATTTTCAGATCCTTTATTGTTGCATCAAGTTTATTGTAAACCTTGATTTTCTGAAAGTTTTTAATCACGATGTAGAATCTATATCATAGATAACTATGAAGCAGGTATGTCCTGAAATTAAATACCGTTGTGAATTCTAAGATTGATGAAAGCTGTGACCTTTGAGCTCTTAAAAACCATGCTTGTGTGTTTTCAAAGGCTATTCTATGTATTCTTCAGTGTTTATTAATGGACAGTAAAGGATTTTTCCATTAAACTGGGCACTGCTAGCCATCCAGCCCTCCTGAGGTGAAGTTCAAATTTCCCATGAAATGACTTTAGATAATAATCCTTAAAAAAAAAAAAAAAAAAAGAACTGAACTTCCTCTTGGAAAAAAGCCGGTCCCCAATATTTTGGAGCTCAGTTTGAGAAATTCCGTCTTTTCTGGCTTAGAGTTTGTTCTGTTTTATTTTTAAGACCCTCTGGGAGTTGGATGCATCTGTCAGTGCTTAGAGGTTTATGGGAGTCTTTTCTTATGCCTCTGTCTGTTTTCACACCTTCTGGTCTTGGCATTTTTTCCACTTTAATGGCCATAGAAGCAGTTTCTACATACTTTTAGTTTGGCTTCCTACGTGATATGACATGTCTTATTTAATTCATCACAGTTCTTTGTAGAGGGTTTTATGTGACTCTTAGGAAAAACTGACCCAATTCTGAAAGATAAAAGTTTTTGAATAGATTCTGTCAGAATTATTTAATTTTTTTGTGTCATAATTGAACCTAAGAGATTTCTTTCTTTATAGTAAGGAAAGATATAGATCCAGGCGACTCTTATGTAATTCTTATCTGAATTCTACCGTTGTCTCTCTGTGGGGCTTTAAATGTCATTTTACCTCTGCCATCTCTGCCACAAAACAAGGATTTCATCATATGTTTATATATATATATATTACTTTGCTGAAGTTGCTGACATTTTTTATAATGGTCCAGTGAAGAAAGTGATCATTAGATGTTCTCTGGAAGCTTTTACTTTTTTTCTTTTTTTTTTTGTCTTTTGTCTTTTTTAGGGCTGCACTTGCGGCATATGGAGGTTCCCAGGCTAGAGGTCCAATCAGAGCTGTAGCCGCTGGCCTGCGTCACAGCCACAGCATCGTGGGATCCAAGCCATGTCTGTGACCTACACACAGCTCCTGTATACTTTTATTTACTGTATACCTTTTTCCCTGTGAGGTATCATGGGAGGGGTCTTTCGGGGACTCTTTTTTTTCTTTTTGCTTTTTAGGGCCACACCTGTGGCATATGGAAGTTCCCAGGCTAGGGGCAAATTGGAGCTGCAGCTGCCAGCCTATACCACAGCTCATGGCAATGCTGGATCCTTAACTCACTGAGTGGGGCCAGAGATGAACCTGCATCCTCGTGGATACTAGTGGGTTCGTTGCTGCTGAACCACAGGGGGAACTGCATGGGACTATTCTATTTTTATTACTCTAACTTTTTGTAAATAAAGGTAGCCCCATTATGCTAATAAATTACTCCTTTTTGGAATTAGCATTCCTGAACTTTTTTTTTTTTATGACCTTACTTGAAACATATGGAAGTTCCCAGGCTAGGGGTCAAGTAAGAGCTGCAGCTGCCGGCCTTTGCCACAGCCATAGCCACACCGGATCTGAGCTGCATCTATGAAATTTGCTGTAGCTTGCAGCCATTGCCAGATCCTTAGCCCACTGAACAAGGCCAGGGATCAAACCCACATCCTTACCAACACTATGTTGGATTCTTGACCCACTGAGCCACAAAGGGATCTCCCCCTACACCTTTAATAAAGCAGAAAGAAGCAGGAAATGCTTTATCTTTTAACCTGTTTAGATAGGCAAGGCCATAGACTAAGAGTGGCAAGTTGGAAAACAGTCATTGTCTTAGATGTTAGGCTTCTTCTTAGCACTAAGCCTGTTAGCACTGAGAGAAATCTCATCCTTTCCCCTAGTCTAGTTCCATATTGCCATTTGATTCCTCATTGATCAAGTTTACTCCTCCATAGTATGATTCTTTAGACTTGAGCATTTATGCTGGCACTTTTTTTTTCCCCCTTAAGCAGAGTTCAGTTTTCTTCAATGGCTTCATTCGGATGTAGAAGTGTGTATAGGTTAGAGTTTTTCCACCTTTTTTGAGCTGAAAATCACAAGTTAAGAGTTGAAAAAGAATACTGGAATTATTTTGAAAGCAAGATTTTTTTTTCTTTGCTGGAGGAAAGTTATTCAAGTTTTAATTGACTCATTTTTATATCTCACCTTATTCCTGGAAAGGATTTAAGGTGACAATATGTGCAAGGATTTTCTCTTTTACAGACAGACTTTGTGAAAGAGTTATTGAGACTCACTTTTTCACCTTCCATTCACTCCCTTGACCATAAATTTTTGACTCTGCTCTACTCATCCACTGCAATTCCTCACAGCAGTCACTAGGGCTCTTCAACACTAACTGGACACAGTCCTTGACCTTGTTTTAGGGTGTGTAAGTGATTCCTCTTTACTTTTCTGTGCATTTTTCTGATTGTAACAGTAATATATGGAATATATGTTCATCGCAGAAATTCTGGACAAAGACATCTGTTTGTAATCCATCTAGAAAAATTTTTCATCTTTGAATTTCTGTCACAGCTATCTTGTTCCTTTCCTCTTGTTTGTCTTGGCCAGACTGTGGTCAGTCTGCTCACTAGATATCTGTATCTTACATGCACCATTTCTTAACTGAACTTACCTCTTCCCTTGCTCCAAATCTGCTCCCCTACCTTTGTCTCCATCTCACTAAAAGGAGCCAGTCATCATCCAGTTGCTGCAGCCATGAGGGATCCATCCTTGACTCCCCTCTCTCAACCTCCATTTATAATCAAGTAGTTAAAATCTTGCCTGTTTTTCCTTATTAATCCATTTACTTGTGTCCATCTTAGCTGGGACTCTCATTATTTCTCACCTACCTCAGTTTCTTAAAGGCATCATCTACTTTTGAACTTTATAGGACTTTGTCTTCCTTCACGGCTTTTCTGGCCTGTGTCTATAACCTCAAGACTAATCTTGGGAGTTCCTACTGTGGCTCAGTGGGTTAAGAACACATCTTCAACAGCTCAGGTCGCTGCGGAGGTGCAGGTTCAATCCCCGGCCTGTGCCGTGGGTTAAAGGGGTCCCAGCATTGCCACAGCTGCAGCTCTGTCTCCTTAAGGGCATTAACTATATCTTATTGTACCAGATATTTAGTAAATTCCAGATAATAAATGGGAAGAAATGGGTGGCAGTTAGTATGAAAAAAAACTTGAGGCTGTTAGTTTTATGGTTCTAACTGCCTTAAAATTTATATCGTAAGTGGTATGATTGGTTTTCATTTACCTTGTCTTGTGGTAATGGTCTGTGAACAAGTTTCCTAAGTGTGAATTATGGTAGGGCAAAGGCAGGAATGAAGCTGATAGGTTAGCTGGAGTGGGCTGCATGACCTTGCATGTCATTGATAAAGAGGTTAGGCTTTCCTGGAGGTAACGACAGTGTAGCACAGTTAAGATATGGCAGCTTAAACTAGGGCGGTTGTCCAGGGATGGACAAGACAGGGGAGCTGTTTTAGTGACTTAGTGATTGGATGGTGGGGGTCAGGGAGGAGGAATCAAGTGTTTCAGGAAACTTTCTGGCTAGATACTTGGTGCTGTCATTAACTGGTTATGTTGATTTTTTTTTTTCTGATTTAAAATAATTTTACTTGTTTATTTTTTTTCATTTATGATGATTTTTATTTTTTCCATTATAGCTGGTTTACAGTGTTCTCTCAATTTTCTACTATACAACAAGGTGACCCAGCTGCACATACATGTATACATTCTTTTTTCTCACATTATCATGCTCCATCAGAAGTGACTAGATAGAGTACCCAGTGCTATACAGCAGGATGTCATTGCTTATCCTGTTGGAAGGCAATAGTTTGAATCTATTAACCCCAAATTCCCAGTCCATTCCACTCCCTCCCCCTCCCCCTTGGCAGCCACAAGTCTGTTCTCCATGTCCATGGTTTTCTTTTCTGTGGAAAGGTTCATTTGTGCCTTACATTAGATTCCAGATATAAGTGATATCATATGGTATTTGTCTTTCTCTTTCTGACTTACTTAGTATGAGAGTCTGTAGTTCCATCCATGTTGCTGCAAATGACATTATTTTGTTCTTTTTTATGGCTGAGTAGTATTCCATTGTGTATATATACCACATCTTCTTAATCCAATCATCTGTCTATGGACATTTAGGTTGTTTCCATGTCTTGGCTATTGTGAATAGTGCTGCAGTGAACATGTAGGTGCATGTGTCTTTTTCAAGGAAAGTTTTGTCTGGATATATGCCCAAGAGTGGGATTGCTGGGTCATATGGTAGTTCTGTATATAGTTTTCTGAGGTACCTCCATACTGTTTTCCATAGTGGTTGTATCAATTTACATTCCTCCAACAGTGTAGGAGGTTTCCCTTTACTCCACACCCTCTCCAGCTTTTGTTATTATTTTTATTATTATTATTTTGTCTTTTGTCATTTTAGGGCTGCGCCCACGGCATGTGGAGGTTCCCAGGCTAGGGTTCTAATCGGAGCTACAGGTGCTGGCCTACGCCACAGCCACAGCAACGCAGGATCCGAGCTACGTCTGCAGCCTACACCACAGCTCACGGCAACGCCAGATTGTTAACCCACTGAGCAAGGCCAGGGATCAAACCCACAACCTCATGGTTCCTAGTCGGATTCATTTTCACTGTGCCACGACATGAACTCCCAGCATTTGTTATTTGTGGACTTATTACTGATGGCCATTCTGACTGGTGTGAGGTGGTACTTCATGGCAGTTTTGATTTGTATTTCTCTAATAATCAGTGAAGTTGAGCATTTTCTCATGTGCTTTTTGGCCATTTGTATATCTTCTTTGGAGAAATGTCTATTCAAGTCTTTTGCCCATTTTTCAGTTGGGTTGTTGGCTTTTTTGCTGTTGAGTTGTATAAGTTTGTATATTTTAGAGATTAAGCTCATGTCTGTTGCATCGTTTGAAACTATTTTCTGTAAGTGTCTTTTTTTTTCTTTTTGGTTTCCTTTGCTGCGCAAAAGCTTGTCAGTTTGATTAGTTCTCATTGGTTTATTTTTGCTTTTTTTTCTATGTTGATTTTTGAGATTGTTTTTGACATCCAGGTGAGTATGTCTGTTAGGCGTGTCATAGGATATGAAGTTTGGTAGAGTCTTCAGTCTGTAGATGTTAAACTATATATCTAAGTGATCTCATAGTTTTAAGAGTAATAATGTGTTAGAAAAAGAAAGAACTCTGAGGAGTACCTCAGTGTTTAAAGACTGAAGAACAAAAGAGAGCAGGGGAAGCAGTGTCACAAAGAAACTGAGGAAACCATGGTTCAAAAAGATGTGTGTGACCCAGTGTTCATTGCGACAGTATTTGTAGTGCCCAGGACATGGAGGCAACCTGGATGTCTCTTGACAGAGAAATGGATGGAGAGGGTATGGAGCATATATATGACAGAGTGTTGTTCATTCATAAAGGAGAGTAGAATGGTGCCACTTGCAGCATCTCTAGGTGTATGAACCTAGAGACTGTCATGCTGGGCAGAGTGGGTCAGACAGGGAAGATGGGCATCATGCGATGTCACTTTTCTGTGGAATTTGAAGAAGGGATGCAGGTGAACTTGTTTGTGGGGCAGAGGCAGATTCAGACTTTGATAGTGGACTTGTGGTTCCTAAGGGGGACATGTTGCGGGGATGGATCGGGGGTTTGGGATTGGTGTGTGCACATTGTGATATGTGGAGAGATTGGCCAGTGGGGAGCTTCTTTGTAGTGCAGGGAACTCTGCACAGTGTCCTGTGGTAATCCACGTGGGAGGGGTGTCAGAAGGGGAATGACGTGTGTGTGTGTGTATGGCTGGTCACTTTGTTGTGAAGCAAAAGTTGTCAACAGTGTTGTGGATCAACAGCACTTCAATAGAACTTTAATAAATATAAATAAAATAATATGAAGTTAGGCCAAAAAAAAAAAAAAGAAAAGAAAAGAAACTGAGTTCTGAGTTGAAATTGGAGAGGAAATTTTTTTGTCTTTTTGCCTTTTATGTAGAGCCGCACCCGCGGCGTATGGAGGTTCCCAGGCTAGGGGTCTAACAGGAGCTGTGGCCGCCAGCCTTCGCCACAGCCACAGCAACGCGGGATCCGAGCCGTGTCTGCAACCTACATCACAGCTTACGGCAACGCCGGATCCTTAACCCACTGAGCAAGGCCAGGGATCGAACCCGCAACCTCATAGTTCTTAGTCGGATTCGTTAACCACTGAGCCACGAATGGAACTCCCTGGAGAGGAAATTTGACAGTAAAATAGCCACTGACTTTTTGTCCATCACTTCCTTCCTTCCTCTTTCTTTCTTTTCTTTTTTTTTTTTTTTTTTTTTTTT
>PVHT021183527.1:6530532-6614461 GCA_004024745.2 Catagonus wagneri | reverse complement strand
TTTCTTTTCTTTTTTTTTTTTTTTTTCTTTTTGCCTTTTCTAGGGCCGCACTCGCGGCATGTGGAGGTTCCCAGGCTAGGGGTCGATTCGGAGCTGTAGCTGCCGGCCTTCGCCACAGCCACAGCAACGCGGGATCCGAGCTGCTTCTGCAACCTACACCACAGCTCATGGCAACGCCGGATCCTTAACCCACTGAGCAAGGCAAGGGATTGAACCCACATTTTCAGGGATACTAGTTGGGTTCGTAAACTGCTGAGCCACAATGGGAACAACCCCTTCCTTCCTTCCTTCCTTCCTTCGCTTCGTTCCTCCCTCCCTCCCTTCTTCCCTCCTTCCCTCCCTTCCTCTGCACCTGAGGCCCCTCCCTTTGCACCCGAGGCATATGGAATTTCCCAGGCTAGGGTTCAAATCAGAGCTGCAACTGTCAGCCTACGCCACAGCCATGGCAACACTGGATCTGAGCCAAATCTTTGACCTACAGTGCAGCTTGTAGCCATTGCCAGATCCTTAACCCACTGAAGTGAGGCCAGGGATTGAACCCACATCATCACGGACAGTATGTTGGTTCTTGACCCACTTTGCCACAATGGGAACTCCAACTTTTTTGTGTTTTAAAGAGAATAAAAAGTAAGAAAATGAGTCTTTCTTTGCCCAGATGTTGGAGTAGCTGCTTTGGTGTGGACTGTCTGCTTGGCTTTTTGTTGGGCAGTTCCACTTTACCCCTATGAGTAGCCCTGAATCTGCCCAAATCCAGAATCCACTGACACTCTTATATCAAACCTAACACATGACCTTTAAAGTCCCTTCCAAATTAAATTTAAGGTTAAAAACAGATTCTTGGCCTGAGCACAGAAATTCTGACTAATTGGGTGCAGGTATCTTAATTTTTTACAAGGACATTTCTGAGCCTCTAATACTTCTGTGGATAGGTGTTATAATCCTAATTGCAAGGAAGCAGGACTTTATTATGGTGAACTTTTGAAATACAATCGTGAGAAGAGATTGGCAACCATGGAAACCTGGCTGGAGCTTCCTGCAGTGCTGTCTTTATTTGATGGGGTGAGGTGGGGGGCTGGGGAAAGCACCACCGTCTGGTGTAATCTGTTAGAGATGCAGAAAATTTAATATAATTTAATTTAATTTTATTTTATTTTATTTATTTTTTGTCTTTTTAGGGCCGCACCCTCAGCATGTGGAAGTTCTCAGACTCAGGGTTGAATCAGACCTGTAGTGCTGGCCTACATCACAGCCATAGCAATGCCGGATCCTTTAATCCACTGAAAAAGACCTGGGATTGAACCCACATCCTCATGGATACTAGTTGGGTTCATTACCGCTGAGCCACAACAGGAATTCTGAGATGCAGAATTTTTACTGTATGGATTTTTGCGGTAGATGCCCCTCATGCCCTGCATCGTATCCTCCTTGTCTGCCACTGATTTCAGCCCAAGCTAAGATTTTTGCAGTTTCTCTAAGTCTTGCTCATACTTTTCAATTTTAGGTTCTTCAAGCCCAATAAAGGAAGGGGAGAGGTTAATATCTCAGGGCATCCTTCAACCTGTGGGGAACCCAAGCCTGGGCCTAAATATTCTGCTTCCCTTGCGTGGTCCCACGGAATCACCACCCACCCTGCAGCAGTTACCCTAGTTGCATCCAATGACCTTACTGGCTTTTTTCTTCTCTGTTGTACCTTTCTTCACTTCTGTTCCCTGGGATTATCTCTTATTTTAATCCTGCTAAAATCTTGTCTGTTAGTAATGTGTCAATTCAGCTGACTTTACAGGCTAATAATGCAAACAAAAGTCTCTGTAATCACATTAGTTTATTCCAAATGTCCCTGTCTATCAATAATAGGACCCTAAAATAATGTGTGGAGGAGGAAGGCGAAGAGAACATATTGTGCAATGCAGAATGGAACACATTGCTGAAGTTTAAATTTATTCATAGACATTCTGTAATGAGATCATTATGTGAGAATTAATTGGATTTTTCAAAAACCTCCGTTTCTTACATTTTACTTAGAGAGGGATTGAGGGGATATGAAAAAACAGAAAATTGTTGACACAGAGAGATGGCACTAGATGTGCCTCTTTCATTCATTTATTTTATTCATATAGCATCATCTTGTTCTTGAATTCTAGGTGGTTCTTTTTGTAAGACTACAGTATAGAATATAATGTTTCTATATTCTATACATTATAAAGCTGTTAACAATACTACAAAGCACAGATGGAAAAGATATCTACAGATTTAAGATATAATTGCCAAAGATCAGAAACAAATCGATCTGATCTATTTCAGGAATGTCTTTATTTTTATTTTATTGGAGTATAGTTGACTTAAAATGTATTAATTTCAGGTGTACAGCAGAGTGAATCAGTCATACATACAAATATATCCATTCTTTTTTTCCCATGTAGGTTATTACAAACTAATGAAAAGATTTTCCTGTATTATATAGTAGGTTCTCATTAATCCTGCTTCCCCCCACCTCTTTTTTCAGGACTGAACCTACAGCATATGGAAATTCCCAAGCTAGGGGTGGAATTTGAGCTATAGCTGCTGGCCTGCAACCACAGGCACAGCAACACGGGATCTGAGCTGCATCTGCGACCTACCACACAGCTCACGGCAATGCCGGATCCTTAATCCCATGATCAGAGCCAGGGA
Source organism: Catagonus wagneri (assembly GCA_004024745.2). Classification (NCBI taxonomy): domain Eukaryota; kingdom Metazoa; phylum Chordata; class Mammalia; order Artiodactyla; family Tayassuidae; genus Catagonus; species Catagonus wagneri. Next base: position 6,611,791 of record PVHT021183527.1, on the reverse strand, counting down.
TTGAACCCACATCCTCAGGGATGCTGGTTGGGTTCTTAAACTGCTGAGCCACAATGGGAACTCCCATCATTAATCATGGTTTATACAGTAGTATTCCCACCCTCCCAATTCTTCCCTCCCCCTTAATGGTTTCACCTGTGGTAACCATAGATTGGTTTTGAAATCTGTGAGTTTTATTTCTGTTTTAGAACTAAGTTCTTTTATGTCATTTTTAATGAGATTCCATATATAAGTGATATCATGATATTTGTCTTTCTCTGACTTACTTCACTTAGTATGATAATTTCTAAATTCATCCATGTTGCTGCAAATGGCATTATTTCATTGTTTTTTTTTTAAGGGCAAATAATATTCCATTGTATATATGGCCACATCTTTTCCTTTTTTTGTTTTTTGGCATGTGGAAGTTCTTGGGCCAGGGATCTAACTGCACCACACTTGTAGTCTGTGCTGCAGCTGTGGCAACACTGGATCTTTAACCCACTGCACCACAAGGGAATGTCTTCAAATTTCTTTACATTTACTTATTTATTTTGGCTGTACCTGTGGCATGTAGCAGTTCTTGGGCCAGGGATTGAACCTGAGCCACAGCAGCAGCCCAAGCCACAGCAGTGACGCCAGATCCTTAACCCACTGAGCCACCAGGGAACTCCCAAGTTTCTTTATATTTAAAGTACTAATTTTACGTATAGAATGTTAATTAATATCCATTTCTGAAGCTCAGTCTAGTCACTCAGTCTGAAATGCACCCGTGTATTTTCTGGCCTGTACACACTGGAAAGTAGTTATTTTGCTTTTGTTATTCTTGATCTGTACATTAGCCGAAATGAGAGTTGGTAAAGATTTAGTGAACTGATAGAAAATATTTCTGTTACTTGCTAGAACCATCTGAGTGTTAAGTTTTCAAAAAACTTTTCTAAAAATGAAATCAGTGTCTTAATTAAATACATTTTTTTCTTCCTGTAGGGCCTCTGTTATGCACCTAAAGCCATACTGGAAACTCCAGAAGAAAATGCGACCTCTGGAAACCAGCAAGGAAACTCTGAGAACTCCTATGAGCCACCAAGAGGCTATAAATGATGAAAAATGCAAAGCTAGCTGTATGAAACCAGGTGTCTTTCCTTCAGCCACTCTTGGTAAAGCATCATCTCGAAAGCCTTTTGGAATCCTTTCTCCAAATGTTCTGTGCAGTATGAGTGGGAAGAGTCCTGTAGAGAGCAGCTTGAATGTTAATGTCAAGAAGAACACACCATCTGCAACCATCCACCAGGGTGAAGAGGGAGAAGGGCCACTTGATATCTGGGCTGTTGTGAAACCAGGAAATACCAAGGAGAAGATTGCGTTCTTTGCAGCCCACCAATGTAGCAATAGAATAGGGTCTATGAAAATAAAAAGCTCCTGGGATATTGACGGGAGAGCTACTAAAAGAAGGAAAAAATCGGGGGATCTTAAAAAAGCCAAGATACAGTTAGAAAGGATGAAGGAAGTCAATAGTAGGTGCTACCAGCCTGAGCCTTTTGCGTGTGGCATCGAGCACTGTTCTGTGCATTGTGTGAGTGACAGCGGGGATGCTGTCTATGCGGGGAGGCCTCTGTCAGTCATACAGATGGTTGCTTTCCTTGAGCAAAGAGCCAGTGCTCTGCTAGCCAGTTGTGCGAAAAACTGCAATAACTCACCCGTCGTGGTGAGGTTTTCTGGGCAATCCAGAGGTGTGCCCTCAGCCTCAGAGCCCTTCTCTGCCCCACGAGCATGTGAAGAACCCATGGAAAGGAGAAATCCTGAGGTTGGGGAACCACAGTGCGAGCCAGTCCGTGTCCTCGACATGGTAGCCAAGCTGGAGTCTGAGTGCCTGAAACGGCAGACCCAGCGTGAGCCTGGGAGCCTCTCTAGGAATAATAGCTTCCATCGCAACGTGGGCCGCGTGTTGCTTGTGAATGGCACTCAGGCTGAGGAAGGCAAAACAAACAAAGGCGCCCTTGAGGTACCTGACACTCAGGTGAATCCTGCAGTGTCTGTATCTGTGGTCTGTGATCCTTTAAGAGCTGACCATTGTCCTCCTAAGGTGGAGCAGGCCTGGGCTGGCACTCCATTGCCAGCAGGTGTGAGTTTCCATACAGACAGTGCAGAATTAGAGCTAGATCAGCAGACTGCCATGAAAAGCCGCAATAAGTATGATGTGGAAATGACAGAGGAACTTGTGGGGTCACCTTTTTCTCCTCGCACCTGTCCCCAAGCCATTGAATTGCCCACAGATGCTGTTGATTATATGAGTGAAGAGCTTGTGCCGCTTGCTAGCCAAAATCCTGATCAGAGGAGAAAAGAATCTTTATGCATTAGTATCACTGTATCTGAGGTCGAGAAAGACGAGCCTTCTGGTCTAAAGTCCCATGAAGACCCACTTCCAGGGATGTTATTCTTTTTGCCATCTGGTCAGCACCAGTCGGGCTGTTCCCAGTTGAATGAAAGCATAACAGAAGAGTCTTCCAAGGCCAGTCAGCTTGAGGCTGATGCTGAGGGTGACAGTGCATCTGAGGAAAAAATTGTCTCAGCTGATGCCTTCGACCCGCTGGCCTCTCCTGTGGAAAGTACGTTACCAGCGCTGGAGGCATCCACTTGGAAGAAGCAGGTGTCACATGACTTTCTGGAGACAAGGTTTAAAATCCAGCAGCTTTTGGAGCCTCAGCAGTACATGGCTTTTCTGCCCCACCACATTATGGTGAAAATCTTCAGGTTACTGCCCACAAAGAGTTTGGTGGCTCTTAAGTGTACCTGCTGCTATTTCAAGTTTATCATCGAATATTACAATATCCGGCCAGCAGATTCTCGCTGGGTCCGGGATCCACGCTATAGAGAGGATCCTTGCAAGCAGTGTAAGAAAAAATATGTGAAAGGGGATGTATCCCTGTGCCGGTGGCACCCCAAGCCCTATTGCCAGGCATTGCCCTACGGGCCAGGATACTGGATGTGCTGCCACCGGTCTCAGAAGGGCTTCCCTGGCTGTAAGCTGGGGCTTCATGACAATCACTGGGTCCCTGCCTGCCACAGCTTTAATCGCGCAATCCATAAGAAAGCGAAAGGGACTGAAACTGAAGAGGAATACTAATGTGGGAGGCAAAGGACTGGTTTTTACAACTGCAGACACCACCCAGATAACACCGTTCCGGTGAGTGTTTCATCTCAAGAGTCATCCCTCCAGGAGAATCTCTTCTTACTCCATCACGACTGCCATTGCTCAGGCATCTTCAAACTCTTCAGTTTATGAGATGTACAAGAAACTTGGTCTCATCGTTTTCTCCTGGTCCACGGTGGTATCCCCCCCGTTTGATTTACTTGGCTGTGAGTAACTGTGCCTGTTTTCTCAAATCAAATCCTTCCTCAAAGGATGAAGACTTGCCACCGTCAAGAATGTTGGGAAAAGTTCATTGCAGACTATGTAGGCGATCCCCAAAAAGAGGTTCTGAGAATGTTTCGAGCACTGGCACCGTATTTGAAATAAGTGAAGAGTGTCCTATGAATAGCAGAACTCTTGGGTGAAAAGTATACGTACAAAGGAAAAGTCAGGCACCTTACCTTAGACCTCGTATGCTTGATCTGTGAGATTGATGTTTGTGGTTGGAAATGGATTTCATGCCCTGTGGTGTTTACAGTGTATATAATGGTTGTGGTTTCATAGGGCTGTGAAAGTGCACATTAAACCCGAGCGCGTTTTCTTTAGATGAGTGCTTTTGGCTCCTCTGTAAATAACACTATTGAAATGCAGTTGTAAATAGCGGACAGCTGACCGAACAACATGATCACCACAATGCAGCTAGGATAGTGTTGCAGCTACAGTTGTGTGGGTTTTTTTTTTTTTTATTGTTTTGTCTAGAATTTGTACATCCTGTATAAAATATGAATGTTTCCAAATAAACTATGAATGTTTTCTGTATAATATATGAATGTTTCTGTTTCTGTATAATATATGAATGTTCAGTTAAGAGGTTAATCTGTTGAAAGGATACCAAATAATGGTTTAACTGGACAACCTTAAAATTAGCATAGAAAACAATCCTTTGTTATCTTTTAGTGATCCACCAAGAATGAAAGAATATCATATAGTCAGATTATAACATTCTCGTCTATTTTATTCTTTCTGTTGGGTTAAGCTTCAATAAAAACATGCATCTTAAATCGGACCTGAGGTTTGCAGATTTTTTTTGTTTTGTTTTTTTGAGATAATAGTTTTGAGAAGGATGTTGTGAACTGACTCCTAAGAATTAAAATATTTTTTGAGGAGTTCCAGTCGTGGCGCAGCAGAAACGAATCTGACTAGGAACCATGAGGTTGCAGGTTCGATCCCTGGCCTTGCTCAGTAGGTTGAGGATCCGGCGTTGCTGTGAGCTGTGGTGTAGGTTGCAGACGCGGCTCAGATCTGGCGTTGCTGTGGCTGTGGTGTAGGCCGGCAGCTGTAGTTCTGATTAGACCGCTAGTCTGGGAACCTCCATATGCCGAGAGTGTGGACCTAAAAGGACAAAAGACAAAAATATATATATATATTTTTTGAGTTGTTGGAGTAGGGGAGAGAATTCATGGCTGCCAATGGAAAGACATCATCTTCACTTAACATTATGAGGTTACAACCCTTTGCAACCCTTTAACATATTTTTGTTGTCTTCGCAGCAGCCCACAGGATTTCCTGTTGATATGATCGGGATATGACCTAGGCACAGTGAGTTAACTGTTCAGAAGGCATTGAGGATATGTTCAGCCCCATGATCATGTAATGTTTAACAGGACTGGAAGGTACCAGGCCCCAAAATGCTGCCGTGGAGGACCGACGAGCCAGGTTGGTTTGAGACTGAGTTCCCACCAAAAAAGCCTTGCCTCGGCATCAGCTCTAGGCTGTGGAGAATAGGTGGTAAGTGTTGCACGGGTTGGGCAGATGGGGAAGTGGTGAGAGAAGCCTGGGATGGCCCCACAGGAGGATGATGTAAAGGTTGAGTAGGCTTTGGCCAGGTTTACCTGGGGCTGAGGCGGGGGGTGGCCACACAGTGGCTGCTTCTGCCATTCTCCTTGGGCAATAGCTGCTTTTCCCTGAAACGGGCCTCTAGAACTGAAGTGCCTCTGGATGCAGAACAGGTTGGCCTGCCAGGCACATTGGGATGGAACCTCTCTGTCAGCTTGTCTGGATTCGTATGACACAGCATGGAGGAGGGGCTGCCAAGTGGACTTTCCCTTGAGGGTGTCGGTGGCCTTCAGGACCCCTCCAGCTGAGATACGGGGAATGCTCTCCACCCCCTGGGCCGAAGCTGCCTGTGCCTGTCCTCCTCCCTTTGGTTAGCTCTAAACTGGCAATCTCAGTGTACCTTCCTAGGGGTTGTTATGACTCCTAATTTAGGATTAAGGATGTGCATGCAGGGCTTAGTGCTGCTTGCTGTGTGGAAAGCACCTGGTGAATGTTAGCTCTCATTGATTTTGGCTCTTTGTTCTACATATGCCCAGGGTGGACACTCTCCCCTGGTCTTCATTTCTAGACCATTGTGGCTTTTCCCTTAGCAGCAAGATTCTGGCTTCAGAGCCCCCTAGTGCCAAGCTGGGGAAACCAGCTCACTTTTCATTTTCTCAGCAGTGCAATGCTACCTGTCTTCCTGCAGTGCTGTAGCATCCTAGTACACTGGCTCATAAGAAAGGAAGTGACTCTGTGGGCATGGGGACCCTCGGCTCGCCGCTACCCCACCCCTGTGGGGAGCCAAATAAAGAAAACTTGCCCCTTCAGCTTCTGCTCAGAGGCTCTGATAACGCTTGGCCTAGCTTCTCTCTCACCCCTCCTTTCACCTTTTGAAAGAAAAACCTGAACCAGAGAAGGTTTGGAAGAGTCAGCAGCTCCTTCCCCCATCTCTGGGACAGTTCGGCTTTGTCCCCTGCTCAGTGGATGAGACAAGATAGCCGGGGCAGGGGTGAACTGGAAAGGGCCAAGATGAAAACGTCCTTCAGGCTTTGTCTGACCCTGGCATTGCAGTGGCCATGGAAACGGATCATCCACAATTGCCCACGTTCCCTGCCCTGACATATGAATAGCTCTGTGTGCAGCGGGTGCCTCCTTCCGGACCCCCTCCCATCCTGCCCACCTTGTTTGGCGGGTGCCCTTCAGTGTCTCATGCACATCGCCTGCCTTTCATGTGTGGATCTTGCTCCCGCTCCTCTCTGGGCCCATGGAGGGCAGCCGGGTCATGTCACCCACTCAGTGCCTCACACACAGTCCATGAGCCATAAAAATGTTTGTGTCCTCTAGTGATCGTCTTGATGTTAGGGCTTGCTGGCAGGTTCTGATTGCTCTGGGCTCTGATGTAATTCTCCATCTAATATGACAAACCTGAAAGGAGGATGAAGAGATCTAACCATGGCTGGTCCCGTGGGAGTTTTCTGGGTTAAGGTCGCTTCCACAGCAGCCCTGGGAGTTTTGCTGGGTAATTGAGCTGTGCGTTTGGTAGGATCTGAGCTTTGCTGGTGGCTCCCCCAGTAGCAGGCTGCTTTGGGCTTTCTGACTGCAGAAGGCTGTGAGCTGATGATTATACTTGATCTAGAGGTCCCCTTCCTGGACTCGGTCCTACCGCCCGTCTCACATGGACTTGTCAGGGCCTCCTTGCCAACCTTTATGGGCTGGCTTTGGATGCTGGTTTTATTATGTGGGTCTTCCAGGGCATTTCCCACAGCTTTAAGAGCCTCCATCCCCCCCCCCATATTTTCAAAACAGTTTTTTTTTTGATAAGCAAGAAATAGATTTATTAAAGATAGGACGCTTGTGAGAGGTACAAGCAGGCAGGCACGGAAGCTCTGCCCAAAATAGTTTTTAATCATAGCTTTATATACAAAAATTGTTGTAGCTTCCATTCCTTCTTTACTTAGTAGACTGGCTCTTCCCCCTCTCTTGCATCCCACAGCCTACCTGAAAAAATAGAATAAAGCCAGACTGTGCACAAATCCCATCATCTGCTGTAGACTGCACCAATAACCAGAACTGATGTTATCTAGCGCTTACTGTAGGTTCCATGCTGCATTTACCTAAATGCATCTCCTGCTGTACACAAAGCCTGGTACTTGGGAAATCTGACAGTTTCTATCCCAACTGTTCCTTTGGGTTCACAGAATCTTGTGTTGCAATCTCTGTGACTTGGTGAAGGTCTCTGTGGGAAATGTGCAGTCCCTTATACCGATGTGCCTGAGTCTGTGGCCACAGCTGGTGTCTGCATAACCTCACGGAAAGAGCATTGTGATTATGAACCCTTGGGGGACTTGCAGTGCATTTGCACCTACCAGGTTTAAGAAAAGCCATGGTTAGGCAGCAGCCCTATGCTAGGTGGCTTATTTGACCTTGTTATTTTTAAGGGAGTAGAGCCACTGAAGTTGGCAGTTGGGAGGGAGTGGGAACAGAGGGATGGCCATCCTTACACCACAAAAACCCTGTGAGAGGTGATGCTGCTCTGTTTAAAAAGCAAGATGGAACCTTTTCCTCTCAAAGGCAGAGAACAAGCCTCAGAACAAGTTAGTTTTCAGACCCGTTGTCCCAAATTCCTTTTGGATTAAGATTCTTTCTGGGCTATAAAAGTTTAAAATTAGAAAGTTCTACCAAATGTTTTGCTTTTCTCTTTGGAATGATAAAACCCAGCAGGGATCAGCTTCTAAAGTTAGCGATTAGAGGGACAGTGACATACAGCTGCAGTTTCTTTGAGAAGTCCTGTATGTCTGTCATCCACCCAGTAGAGAATGTAACATACCATATACAGCAGTGGGAAATGCCTAAGTCATGAAAGAGGATGTTTTTTTGCTGAGTGATGAGCAGTGTACAGAAACCAAGACTTGGGGAATAGCAGATCCCATCTCTTGGTTAATTGGGGGTAGAATCACTTGTGTTATTTAAATTATCTCCCTTCTTTCTGTCTACCCCTCTGCTCCAAATCAGAGAATTAAACCATTGCTTTACCAACTGATATTTTCAAAAAGTAGTATGAAAAGTTTGATACAGATTCAAAATCAATTAGTTGCCAATCAGTAAAATGTAGAGCACAGTTGTATTTAATTGTGTTAGTCCCCTGTCCATGAGGAGAGGAAATGGCCCACTTGTATAACCTAATATATGCAGTCCAGTGGAAGGACAGGGCTAGAACCAGGCCTGGGCCTGCCCGGCTTCCCTGTTCTGGTACTGAGCTGCTGGCCTTCTGTGCTCTTCCTCAGCTAGCCTCCTGTATGGGCAGCTTAAGCATGATTTTGCTGTAGGGTGGGTGTGGAGCCTGCCATGAACAATTCTCCTTGCACCTCAGCCCTGATTGATTCTTCTGTGCAGAGATGGTGGCTCGGCTGCCCCAGCATCCATGCTGGGACCTCTCGCACGACCTTTTCCTGTAACAGGGCCAGTAGTTTATGTTTCAGACCCCTCAGTTTGCTTCCAGTGTGTGCTCTGCAGAGGCTCTTTAACGCACACCTTAACAGGAAACGGCTGATGCACCCAAAAAGTGAATTCAAGGAGGGTTTATTATAAGAGTATATATACCAGGACAAGCTCTCCCCAGTATTTATGTGGCTCAGAGTAAGAATACAGATAGAGCTCTCTTGCAGCGCCTCCCTCATCTTAATATTCTTCATTAAAAAAAAAATTTTTTTTTGGCCATCCCCAAGGCATGTGGAAGTTCTAAGGCCAGAGACTGAACCCACACCACAGTACCAAGCCACAGCAGTGACAGTGCTGGATCCTTAATCTGCTGAGCTTACTAGGGAACTTCTTGGTATTTTTCATATTGATACACGTGAAATATTTTTGGATATCCTGAGGTAAAATAGGTAAAATTTATTTTTTACCTATTTCTTTTTATTCTAATCAGACCATCAGAAAGTTTAAAATTACAGGTATGGGTTACATTAAATATTATCTTGGAAAGCAATGCTATAGATTGATGCCTTTTAAATATTAATGTATATATGAATGATTGAAATGATTTGGATTCAGTGGGTCAAAGATGGCACCCCAAATCCTTTTTTTTCCTTTTTTTGCATTTTATTTTTTAATTTTTTAAATTATAGTTGATTCCCAATGTTCTGTCAATTTCTATTTCTACTTTACAGCAAAGTGACTGTTATACACACACATATATATACTTTTTCACATTATCCTCCATTATGTTCTGCCACAAGTGACTAGATATAGTTCCCTGTGCTATACAGCAGGATCTCATTGCTTATCCACTCCAAATGCAATAGTTTGCATCTACTAACTCCAAACTCCCAGTCATCCCACTCCGTCCTCCTCCCCCTTGGCAACCACAAGTCTCCTCTCCATGTCCATGAGTTTTTCTTTTCTGTCCTGGCTATCATGAATAGTGCTGCAATGAGCATAGGGTGCATGCAGCTTTTTCAGTGCAAGTTTTGTCTGGATGTATGCCTAGGAGTGGGATTGCTGGGTCATATGGTAGTTCTATATTTAGTTTTCTGAGGTACCTCCATACTGTTTTCCATAGTGATTGTACAAGTTTACATTCCCACCAACAGTGAAGCAGGGTTCCCGTTTCTCCACACCCCCTCCGAGTATTTGTTATCTGTTGACTTGTTAATGGCCATTCTGACTGCTGTGAGGTGGTACCTCATTGTAGTTTTGATTTGCATTTCTCTAATAGTTAGTGATGTTGAGCACTTTTTCATGTGCCTGTTGGTCATCTGCATATCTTCTTTGGAGGAATGTCTATTCAGGTCTTCTACTTATTTTTTTCAATTGGGTTTTTTTTTTTGCTGCTGAGTTGTATAAGTTGCATAAGTTGCATTAATCCCTTGTTGGTTGCATTGTTTGAAACTATTTTCTTGCATTCTGTGGATTGTCTTTTTTTTTTTTTATAGTTTCCTTTGCTGTGCAAGAGTGTGTACATTTGATTTGAGTTTATTTTTGTGCATGGTGTGAGGGTGTGTTCTAGTTTCATTGATTTACATGCAGCTGTCCAGTTTTCCCAGCACCACTTGCTGAAGAGAATGTCTTTTCCTATTTTCTATTCTTGCCTCCTTTGTCAAAGATTAATTGACCATAGATGTCTGGATTTACTTCTGGGTTCTCTATGCTGTTCCATTGGTCTATATGTCTGTTTCTGTATCAGTGCCACACTGTCTTGATTACTCTAGCTTTGTAATATTGTCTGAAGTCTGGGAGAGTTATGCCTGCTGCTTGTCCCCTCTGCCACAGGATTGCTTTGGCAATTCTGGGTCTTATGGTTCCATATAAATTTTTGGATTGTTTGTTCTAGTTCTGTGAGAAATGCCATGGGTAATTTGATAGGGATTGCACTGACTCTGGAGATTGCTTTGTGTAGTATGGCCATTTTAACATTAATTCTTCCAGTCCAGGAACATGGAACACTATTTCTTTGTCTTTAATTTCCTTGATTAACATTTTATAAATGTCAGCATATAAGTCTTTCACGTACTTAGGTTTATTACTAGGTATTTAAGTTTTGGGGGTACAATTTTTTTATTTTTGTCTTTTTAGGGTCACACCTGCAGCATATGGAGGTTCCCGGGCTAGGGGTTGAGTTGGAACTGTAGCTGCTGGGCTACGCCACAGCAATGCCAGATCTGAGCCCTGTGACCTACCCCATTGCTCACCACAATGCTGGATCCTTAACCCATTGAGCGAGGCCAGGGATCAAATGTGTGTCCTCATGGATGCTAGTCAGATCCATTCCCACTGGGCCACGATGGGAACTCCTGGGGTGTTATTTTAAAAGGTATTGTATTTTTATATATTTTTTAATATTTCATTGTTAGTATACAGAAAGGCAGCCTATTTCTGAATGTTAATCCTACATCCTGCTACTTTGCTGAATTAACTGATCAGTTCAAGTAGTTTTTGTGTGGAGGCTTAGGGTTTTCTATATATAGTATCATGTCATCTGCATAGAGTGACAGTTTACCTCTTCCAATTTGGATACCTTTTATTTTTGTCTGATTGCTGTGGCTAGGACTTCTAAAACTATGTTGAGTAAAAGTGGTGAGAGTGGGCATCCTTGTCTTGTTCCAGATTTTAGTGGGAATGCTTTCAGCTTTTCTCCATTGAGTACTTACTGGCTATGGGTTTGTCATAAATGGCTTTTATTATGTTGATATGTTCCCGCTATACCCACTTTGGTAAGAGTTTTTATCATGAATGGATGTTGGATTTTGTCAGATGCTTTCTCTGAATCCATTGAGATCATGTTTTTTGACTTTTGTTACTGTGGTATATGACATTGATTGATTTGCATATGTTTAACCACCCTTGTGAACTTGGAATGAATCCTACTTTGTCGTGGTGTATGATCTTACTTATGTGTTGCTGGATTCGGTTGGATAAAATTTTGTTGAGAATTTTTATGTCTATATTCATAAAAGATAGTGGCCTATAATTTTATTTTTTGGTAGTATCTTTGGTTTTGGTATTAGAGTGATGGCTTCATAGAATGTGTTTGGGAGAGTTCCTTCTTCAACCTTTTGGAAAAGTTTAAGAAGGATGGATATAAGTTCTTCTTTGTATGTTTGGTAGAGGTCACCGTTGAAGCCATCTGGTCCTGGACTTTTCTTTGTATGGAGTGATTTTATTACATATTCAACTTCATTTCTAGTGATCGGTCTATTCCACTCATCTATTTCTTGATTCAGTTTTGGTGGGTTGAATGTCTCTAGAAAGTTGTCCATTTCTTCTAGGTTATCATATTAGTTTGGATATAATGTTCATACTATTCTCTTACCATTTTTTGTATTCCTGCAGCATCTGTTCCTTTTTCATTTCTTATTTGTATTCTCTCTCCTTGGTGAGTCTGGCCAGAGGTTTGTCAATTTTGTTTACCCTTTTTTTAGGTGGTAGGTTAGGTTGTTGATTTGAGATGTTTCTGCTTTTCTGAGGAAGGCCTGTATGACTATGAACTTCCCTCTAAGAACTGCTTTTGCAGCATCCCATAGATTTTTGAATGGTTGTGTTTCCATTATCATTTGTCTCAAGGTGTTTTTTAATTTCCCTTTTGCTTTCTTCATTGACCCATTTTTTAGTAGCATGTTTAGTCTCCATGTAGTCAACTTTTTTCTCATTTCTTTCCCTGTGGTTGATTTCTAGTTTCATGCCATTGTGATCAGAGAAGATACTTGAAATAACCTCTATACTCTTATATTTGTTGAGGTTAGTTTTGTGCTCCAGTATGTGGTCAATCCTTGAGAATGTCTATGTGTACTTGAATTTTGTACATTCTGATATTTTTGGATGTAATGTCCTGAAAATGTCAATTAGTCTAACTTTTCTGTTGTTTCATTTAGGATCTCTTTTGTCTTATTTTGTTTAAAGGATTTGTCCACTAATGTGAGTGGGGTGTATCCTACTATTACTGTATTCCCATCAATTTCTCCTTTAATGCCTGTTAGTATTAGTTGTATGTATCTCGGTGCTCCTAAGATCCTCTATGTCTAACAAGCTCCCAGGTGGTGCTGGTGTTGCAGGTCCAAGGACCACACAATAGTAGCAGGGCTCCAGAGAAATTTAGGAGCTAGAGATCTTGGGCCTGTGGTATCAGACACCTTTCATTGAGCTCTCCTGCTCTTAGCAGGCTTTTTTTCAAACGCCATCAACGCGGCAGAACTCCCAACTTCAGCCTTTACTAATATTCCCAAACCAGAAAATAGGTTTATTTCCCCCTGTGGATGGGAGCTCAGTGTGGCCCCTCCTACTTTGAAGGCAGCTGTGAAATTGCTGACACAGAAGATATGCTCTTTCTAATCATTAATCAGCCTTGAATTGGGAGGTGTCTCTTCCATCCACAGCTTCCAAACCCTTTGCTACTTTCTTACTGAAATCAAGAGCCATCTTAATTTGCTTAGGCTCTAAAAGTGTCTTCCTGATGATGTTTTAAATTTAGGGGAAAAGCTGCCAGGAAGGTTAGGAAAGACTCTTCCTCAGAATCCAGGTGTCTTCTGAAGTTGTACAGTAAATGCTAAAAAGCCACACCCAAAGGAGGAGATAATGAACAGTCTGACATGGACCCAGAGGTATTAATATCCTCATTACTCTGAGCTGCTTTTACTCTGTAGGCTCCAGTCCAATTTTTAAACAATTAACTAGTGCTATCAGATATGTCCTGCCTATTTCTCACTTTTTAAAGGGACTATTCAAACTCTCCTTCAGATTTTCTTGCCATCAGACTATCCTTCACTCTTTCCTACAAAAAACACTACAAAAAGTCACTGATGTGAGTATTACTGTTTTAACATTCTTTTCTTCTAGAAAAGATTACCGTTTCTGGTTAAAAAAAAGATTCTATTTCATCTGTGTAGCTCCGAGCAGATAGTAAACCACTTTTCCGGGGTACTTTCTCATCATATCTTTAGAATGGGGTGCTGGTGGCATCTTTGAGTGTTTCATAGTTGAGGTTCATAACCTGCCCAAAAGCCAGTTTCACATTTCCTGGTGCATTCTGTTGAAGCAATTTTCAAATGACCTGCCAACTACTAAGGGCAAAGTTATCCTTAGTTCTTTCCCTCTGCTTCCACCTGACTCCCGCATCAATCATGATGTAACTCTGAGGGCTGGTAATCTATGTGTAAACACTGTTACCTAGGGAGCCTGCAGGACTAATGGTGAAGCACATGGCCTGTTCAAGAACCCTTCCATTTCCTTGTTTGTTCCCCCGCTGCTGCTGGCTGGTCTCCTGTAGTAAAGGGGCAGGGTGACCATGGCACCAGTTCATTGGTATATCTCTGAGTTGGCCTGGCTGTTCCCCAGTAATCACTCTTGGTATCCCCATCCACCTGTGGGTGGCCCTGCCCCATAATAATCTCACCTGAAAGGTATAGACTGTCCATCTGGGAGAGACTATGCAGTTAGAAAAAGAAAAAGCAAAGAAGAGGAGGGATTCTCCAAAACTACTTTCTTCTCTCAGCTTTACAGACCCCCTCTACCATTTCCCTTTCTCACCTGTCGTGGAGAAAGCCGAGGCAAATCCCATGTGGGCAACCCAACCTAGAGGCCCCATCACTCCTACCCTCCTCAAGGGGCTGTTGCTAGACACAAACTCACCGCTGGATACCTGCATCATGTGATGGCTTACAAAGGAAAACTTCGTCTTCAGAGAAAGTATGTAACCAATAAGTAACTGATTTCTGAGCTTACTGAAGATGAACCATTATTAATACCACCATGATGTACACTTTTTCAAAAGGTATTTTTCATTACCGGGCCAAAATTTTTTTTTTTTTTTTTTTGCTTTTTAGGGCCGCACTCAAGACATGTGTAAGTTCCCACGCTAGGGGTCAAATTGGAGCTACAGCTGCTGGCCACAGCCACAGCCACAGCAATGTGGGACCTAAGCCGCGTCTGCGACCTACACCACAGCTCATCACGATGCCAGATCCTTAACCCACTGAGCGAGGCTAGGGATCGAACCTGCATCCTCACGGATCCTAGTCGGGTTTGTTAACCACTGAGCCACGAAGCGAACTCCACCTGGCAAAAAATTCTTTTAAAAAAATTATCCCATAGTTTGTATAAAACACTGCAGAGTTAGAGCTCATTCTTGCTACCTTCAGTTTATCAGCAGAATAGCAGATCTTGAAAAAGACATATGTATTTGCAAAGTACTCTTAAAAGATTTATTGTAGTAATACAATAAAAGTTTAGAAAACTTGTATGACTCAAACTGGTTTGGAAGTCGCAGAGCAGTGGGAAATCCCTGCAACATGACACCATGAGGAGATTCTCAGACATTGGAGTTCTTTTAACAGCATGCCAGCAAGCGCTGTTCCCCAAGTTACCAACTGGGGAATGAATCCTGTCCACTACCCAATGACGACATTGTTTTCCGCCTTAACTTATATATGTGCAAAACTTTTCTTAGTTGTTCTCCATTACAAAAGAAGTCTTTAACAGACCATTTTAAGCAGCCTATTTGGTGCCTGTGAATTTTTTTTTTAGTATTACTTTGTTTCAACAGATTATTTTATTTTGGAACACATGACCAAGTTCTATGGCTTTTTCGTTTAAAAAAAAAATACCAGCTTCAATTTTTTAAAAAGCTGTTTACATACATATGGTTCTGGCACCTACCTGAAAGATTTTAATGAGCAGCAAAGAGAGTAGAAAAAACAGTGGTTGAAATGTATATTTAAGAATATTTACAGGGTGGATCCAGTGCAAAATAATGAAAACCAAAATATCTCAGCAGTGTAAGCCAGTATGTTGGTGTTCAAAACCATTAAAGGTTTGATCATTTAACCCTAAGTAAAGTGCCTCTAGTCGATATTAACAACAACAAAATGTACCCTATCAAGCCCTACGTTTCCCATATCCTGGAAAGTTTTGTTGAATTACTCCAGTTTGTCACCTCATGGTTTCATAAGAGGTTTACTTGAGAAAAAAACCATGACTGTTGTGCATCTTTCAGCTGAAGTCATTTATACCCCTAAGCCCCAAAATCCCAGTGTTCCAGCTCTTAAGATTAAGCTCTTCTTTCTGAGGGTCTGAGTACCTAGACGACTCCTATCTCAGGATTTTAAGTTCATTTGTATTTGTTCGTGTCTGCCACAGGCACTCTCTATGAACTACACTAGAGACCTGCATGACAGTGCAACCCAGCAATCATGAAGCCCAGCACTTAAAACAGATAGGAGCTGTATAAGAACCCAAAAGGGGAAAAGCCTGTTTCCTAGGTGGAAAATTCATAAAGTTAGGGAACTTGGGACTCCTGGATAGCAATAAACACCCTTCTGCAATTCTACCCAAAACTACCACACACTAAATATACCAATAGCAAGAGCTATGTATATAGCACCTCGGATTTGGGGCAAAATATCAACTATAATAATTGTAACAAGAAAAGAAACTAGGGCAGGACAAACCTCCGAGTGACTTATGAGGTACTATCATGCTAATTACACTAATAAGATATGGTAATAATGCCTGTTAGGAATTTTTCATAGGATTTCTTTTTGTAGTTCATAGGATTTTTTTTGCAGTTATTAAAAATAAAAAACTACTTACATATTTGTACATAATGCCTCTCTACAGTTTTCTTATAAGATTGTCACTAAGAGAATGACAGGACACATTAGCTGAAAGTGATCTTTTGGGAAGCGAAAAGACCTTTCCCAGGATATAGATGACTGCTATGAGCTATAATGACTTGCTCTGCATTTCAGAGCAAAGGTAGTGTCCTTAGAGCAACAAAGAACTCCAGGAAACAAATAAACGGTAGTTTTCCCAGGGAAAAACTTGTCACCTACTAGATCCCTTAGAAAGAAACTAGACAACAGAAGAATGACCAGAGGCCACTTTAGTGGCTTTTAACCTGTGTCCAGGCAGGCATGTAGCCTCCATAAGGGAACAACCTCAATAACTTACTTTTCACTCATAGAAAATAAGTTCAGTTTCAAAATGTACATACTGTGGATGGCAGGGATTCAATAATCTAGATAAGAGTGAACTTAATTCTCCTCAAAATACAAGAAAATAGTTTTAAAATATCTAGGACATTACTGCAGCTAGGATTTCTTCTCTTCGTGGACGAGTCCTAAAAAAACTAAAAAAAAAAAAAACCTTTCGTTTCTTTGGTGTGTGGGGAGGAAAAGAAAAACAAAACAGGAATGTCCCACAGGCCACAGCAAAGCAGCACAAGTGAAATCATTTTTAAGCTACATCTCCCTCACCAAGAAAACCCCACCCCTTCCAAACAAAACAAAAATCCTTGACCTAAAAACCTAAGGTGAAAAAAAATAAAAACCTAAGGTGACCAAAGTATAAAGAAATGAAGTGTGTCAAATTGCCTGCTGGCTCTCTGTACAAAAACTGGCATAAAAACAAACATATTAAACACTTTTTACTTTTCAAGTCCTAATCATCAAGAATCACTTCCTTGTGATTCAGTCTCATAAAACAGTGTTCAGGAGCCGTCTCTGCCTCACAGCGACAGCTCGTGTCTGTGGGGCCTGTGGCCGAACTGGCGGGAGCTCCGTGGTTTCTGCCTCAAAGGAACTGGCCACCCGTAGAGGGTCTGTCTCCCTCCACCAGCTGGTCTGGGAGAAGGACCGTGACCCGCTGTTAATTACCATAAACATGGATACGGCCGCTGCCTGCCAGCTGATGAGAAATGCTAGTCTCCCAGGTTCAAAAAACCCCACGGCTTAACCTCTTTTGTTCCAGGCACTATTTTAACTAAGCACATAATCTAGAGCGTAGTGCAGGAGTTTTCTTGACGCAGATCTGGTGTATCTCGTTAGCGGTGTCCAGTGTAAGCTTTAAACCAGGAGGTGACGGAGGCGGCGGCCGAGGAGATCATGCCGCCTGCGCTGCTGCTGGCAATGGGCGGGGACGCCTGGGAGCTCCGGCTCTGGGAGACTTCCACGGGCTGGGAGGGGATGTCACAGAACCGCGGGCTGGGCAGGTTTTCCCAGTCCGTGCCTAGGTCGGTTTCCTCGTCACTTACGTGCTCGTCTCCACTTTCGTCCGATTCTCCAGCAACTCCGGGATCCACAAACTCCATGGACTCCTCCAGGTCCGCTCGCACTTCAAAGGGTCCCGACCTGTGTGCAGATAATGAGGGCCCTTTAAGACAAGCATCACCCTCACCACCCAAGGCTGCACCCACTGCAGGTCCAGGACTGAGTAAGAGCCATCCAAGTCATGAATAAAGCCACTGCACCACACTTTCCCTCAATTCATACTACTTTATCTGTGAAGACTCCGGATGGTAAAAACCTATCCGCTGAGACTATGCGTGCTGGTCCAACATAAGAATTCCCATGTCAAACGACTGCAGTATCTACTAGGTCCAGGAAGAGAATTCTGACAGAAAGTCACCTGATGTACACACCAGTGTATAAATGGAATAACAGAACCGTACAGGTGTTCTCTGCCTTACGGAAGCCCCCAAATTATTAAACTTTTAAGACTCAAAAGAGGCTAAATGATAGGGCTGTATGCCCGCTGGCAAAACTTGTATTAGTGTTAACATCAAGTTCTTGCACACATTTTAAGATGTCATTACATAATTTTCTAGGGACACATTTATAGCATTGAATGAGATACCTATTTAGAATACATTCAGCTGGAATAGTGCATATTTTTGCACTACATTTTAGGATAAAACTATTTTTATTTCCCAAAGGTCCATATGACATCATGCCCCGTGACGGCTCCTCAGTGCCACTGTGGAACCCTTGTCAGCAAACCCCACAAAGTCCTTGCTGACCCTCCTCGCCACCTTTCAAATGCCCATCAGCTATTGCCTCCCGGGAGCCATGCTGCCCTTCCCTTGGGTGGGCGGGCAGTCCCCATACCCACTACCCTCCAGGGGATTTCTCTGCAGCCAGCCACAGGATGGCACCAAGTCAAACCAGCAGCGTCTCCCCCCCATCCCCAAGATAAGGACACAGTGCATTGGTTCACTTAAGAGTTTCACTGATAGTGGAGTTCCCATTGTGGCTCAGCCGGTTAAGAACCTGACTAATATCCATGAGGATGAGGGTTTGATGCCTGGCCTCGCTTAGTGGGTTAAGGATCCAACGTTGAGGTGAGTTGTGTAGGCTGCAGACATGGCTCAGAGTTGCTGTGTCTGTGGCATTGGCCTGCAGCTGCAGCTCCGATTCGACCCCTAGCCTCAGAACTTTCATATGCCACAGGTTTGGCCCTGAAAAAATATAGGAGTCATACAGCCTGCCATTTTAGGCTATGGTCCAACATTCTCTGCACGCTGTATCAAGATAAAGCCTTGAGTAGGCCTCCAAAGCCCTTCATCAGACTTACAGCTTCTGACTTACTTTTTCCAGGATCAAGCAACCTTTATTCTTCCAAGACAACCCTGCTTCTCAGCTAAAACAGCACCAGTAAGAGCTAACATTTCTGCTCCAGGCACGGTTTTTATAGCTTTACAGGTATTAACGAAATTGGAAGACGCGCCATAGGTTTCCTCTTGGTCTGCAGTGAGCAATTTACATTTCCAGAAGCCCCTAGACTAGGAGCACCCAAGTGTAATCAGGCCTCCATCCTGCCCAGAAGTCTCTGCTTTGCAAGAAGTGAAGGGAGCAGAATGGGAGGAAGGCTCTCCAACAGTCTCCCTACCTCCCCTTGACATGCTCTTACTGCAGTGGCTGCAGTAACCACTGCACCCAGCATCACAGCTCTTAGTATCTCTGTTCTGTTTCCTGAAAAGGGTCTCCTTGACAGTCCTTTTCTCCCTTCCCCCTTTTTTTTCCTTGACAAACACGTCCAGTCTGAAGATATTTTCTCAGGCTTCACTCTTCAGTGCCCCCCACCCCCCCAGGCTGCCAGAGCTCTCCATCTGAGGGTGGCTAACCTCTCAGACCCCTCTTCTCAGGTCTGAGCCAGTCTCAAAACACAAGCCAGCTGCAAATCTCCTCCTGCCTCACGCTCCTGCCCGCTATGACCAATAGCCCCCTTTCCATCCCGTGTCCCCCCCCCACCAGATCCTCACGGCACCCCATCCCACCTCCTCTCCAGGGTCCTGCCTCCTCTCCACCCTCTGCCCTCATGGCACCTGCCTATCAAGAATTTCACAATTTAGGAGTTCCCTTTGTGGCTCAGTGGTTAATGAATCCGACTAGGAACCATGAGGTTGCGGGTTCGATCCCTGGCATTGCTAAGTGGGTTAAGGATCCGGTGTTGCCGTGAGCTGTGGTGTAGGTTGCAGACGCGGCTCGGATCCCGCATTGCTGTGGCTGTGGCGAAGGCCGGCGGCTACAGCTCCTGTTAGACCCCTAGCCTGGGAACCTCCATATGCTGCGGGTGCGGCTCTACATAAAGGCAAAAAG
This sequence comes from Catagonus wagneri, assembly GCA_004024745.2. Classification (NCBI taxonomy): domain Eukaryota; kingdom Metazoa; phylum Chordata; class Mammalia; order Artiodactyla; family Tayassuidae; genus Catagonus; species Catagonus wagneri. The sequence continues at coordinate 6,591,997 of PVHT021183527.1, read as the reverse complement.
ACAAAAAAAAAAAAAAAAAGAATTTCACAATTTAAGTCCCTTAGCTAGGCTCCCTGTTTTCCAGAACACAAAGTCTCTTAGATTCTATTCCGTTCAGCATCTGTCCAGGGGCCTCAGCCTCTACCACCAGGCTGTGTCTCCAAACCCTCCAGGTTCCCTCACAGACCCAGATCTCCTCTTGGGTCCCTCTTGGCACGAGTCTACCATCACCCCCAACCCCCTCTTCAAGGCAGGAGTGATACAAGGCGGGGATAACCCTTCCTCCAAACAATAGCGTTCTGCTCCTGGACTCTAGTTCCCTGCTTGGAATTCCAGAGGGCAGAGGCCACCATGGTGCGGAGAAGGTGCCAATTAATTACTTCAAGTGAAAAATAAACTAGTAGCCAGTCAGAACAATTTCAGACCCAACATGTAAATCACATCTTCAGAACCTGCAACGTCAGAAGACATTTCTCCACTCAGCCTCTCTCCTGCCACTTCTGGCTCAGAAACCAATTATCTGCCCAGCATACCCCAAGCCACACACACACCACACAGAATTAACCAGCAAAAGAATCAAGTCTTTTCATCTACTGTCTCTGGGGAACAAAGATTATAAAATCATTCCTCCAGCTTTCAGTTTAGTGAATAATTTCATGACCCTTGAAGCCGGAGTACTCATTTTTTCATGATGCTGTATGGAGTTATTCTTATCAAAATGATCTTTTTGGCTTTTAAGAAGTCTCTTTTGGGAGTTCCCGTCATGGCTCAGTGGTTTAATGAAGCTGATAGCCACCATAAGGACACAGATTAGAATCCCTGGCCTTGCTCAGTAGGTTAAGGATCCCGCGTTGCCGTGAGCTGTGGTGTAGGTCGCAGACATGGCTTGGATCACACGCTGCTTTGGCTGTGATGTAGGCTGGCGGCTGCAGCTCCAGTTCAACCCTTAACCTGAGAACCTCCATATGCTGTGGGTGTGGCCCTAAAATGGCAAAAAAAAAAAAAAAGTACTTAGGACAACACTACTTAAAGAAAAGCAACAAACACCCTTCTTACCTGCCTAGGTGTTCAGAGTTCGGACTGACCAGGTACATTAGATTCCTGAGAGTATGCAGTGGTTGTAATTGATCTAAATTTACGTGCTAGAAAAAGGAAAAAATTGATTAAAATTTTCAACAATGTAACAAATTAAACATTAGCTCGTGGCATATTTTCCATACCTGAGAAAAGCACAGGTAAAGAATATTTGCATTTAGTTTCTTCACTGCTCGAGTAAATTTCTGTCTGCTGAGGTTTTCTCCACAAAATTCACTGTAAAACAAACATACAATTTATAAAGTTGCGATTTTTCAAGAAATCCTATGTTCATTTTGAAGAGTATGCTTTATACTACAGTCGAGTACAAAACATACCCATCTCCTTTACCTCTTGATAAACTGCACTTAAGAGAAACTTTCTAAGAATGAACTACTGCCCTCACAGAGGGCAATTTCCCTGCACCCATGAATGAATATTATAAATGCACACACCCTCTCACCAAAATCTTTTTTTTTCTTTTTTTGGCTGCCCCTGGCATATGGAGTTCCCGGGCCAGGGATCAGATCTGAATCACAGTTACAGTCTAAGTCACAGCCTGTAGCAACGCCGGATTCTTAACCCACTGGGCTGGGCTGGGGATTGAACCCACATCCCAGTGCTCCCAAGATGCCACTGATCCCGCTGTGCCACAGCAGGAACTTCTGACCAAGTAATTCAACACAAATACTTGCACACTAATGAAACGACAAATGCATAGGATTATTTCTTGAAGTATAAATAGGGAACATAAGGGACAAGTAAGATAATTTTGCAATTATCCACGTTAATCCAGGTGACTGAAGGCCACTGCAAGGCCCTCAGGGCCCCACAGAATCTGCAGGCGTCTGTCCTCGCTGCCTGTTCCCTCACTTTCTTTGGCTTTGCACCTGCTCTTCTTTTTGCCCGAAGTCTCCTTCCCTAAAGGACCCCCTGGCTTGCTCTCAGCCACCCCCCAGGTTCACACGAGCTCCCTCACCTGCCTGCTCAGACACACGAAGCCTGTCCTTACCCCCACACTCCCTCTTTTTCATCTGCTCTCATGTTCTCCCCACACTCATCACCATCTGACATTCTGTTTGCCTGTTATGTGTCTCTCCATTAAAATTAAGTGCCAAGAGTCTATGTAGAGACGGCGTTTTCATCACCACTGTACCCTCTCAGTGCCTAGCATACAGCTGGCACTCAATAAATCTTTGTAAATAAATAACAAACTTTAAAAGTCAGGAGCAAAACACCTAAGTTTATTTAGCATGATACCTTTCGTGTTTAAAGGGGGGGAGGGTGACAATAATACATAGTTATATTTATTTGAAATGCAAGGATAACTGGAGAGAGGTTGGAAGGTCTTAGTAGACCATAAAATTTCACAATTAAAAAAATTTTTAGGAGTTCCTGTCGTGGCACAGAGGAAATGAATCCAACTAGGAACCATGAGGTTGTGGATTCGATCCCTTGCCTCGCTCAGTGGCTTAAGTGAGCTGTGGTGTAGGTTGCAGACATGGCTTGGATCCCGTGTTGCTGTGGCTCTGGCGTAGGTCGGCAGCTATAGCTCCGATTAGACCCCTAGCCTGGGAACCTCCATATGCCACAGGTGCGGCTCTAAAAAGCATAAAAGCCAAAAAAAAATTTTAAACCACATTTTGTTTTTTGTCTTTTTTTTAGGGCTGCACCTGTGGCACATGGAAGTTTCCAGGCTAGGGGTCAAGTGGGAGCCATAGCTGTACACGACAGCCACAGCAACACTGGATCCTTAATCCACTGAATGAGGCCAGGGATCGAACCTGTGTCCTCATGGATACTAGTTGGGTTGTTACCGCTGAGCCACGAGGGAACTCCCACCTGCACATTATTTTAAGTTGCTTCCACGTCTTGGCTATTGTAGATAGTACTGCAGTGAACACTGATGTGTATGTATGTTTTTGAATTATAATTTTCTCTGGATCTGTGCCCAGGAATGGGATTGTTAGATCATATGGTAGTTCTATATTTAGTTCTTTAAGGAAATTTCATACTGTTCTCCATAGTGGCTGCACCAACCTACATTCCCACCAGCAGTGTAGGAGGGTTTCCTTTTCTCGACAGCCTCTCCTGGTGTTACTGTTTGTAGATTTTTTGATGACGGTCATTCTGATTGGTATGAGGTGATACCTCATTGTAGTTTTGATTTGCATTTCTCTAATAACTAGAGATGTTGAGCATCTTTTCATGTTTTTTGGCCCTCTGTAGATCTTTTTGGAGAAATGCCTATTTATTTATTTATTTTTGAGAAATGTCTATTTAAGATCTTCTGACCATTTTCTGATTGGGTTAGCCAAGACATGAAAGCAATCCAAGTGTCTATCAACAGAGGACTGGATAAAGAAGATATGGTACATATATAAAATGGAATATTATTCAGTCATAAAAAATAATGAAATAATGCCAGTTGTGGCAACATGGATGGACCTAGAGATTATCATATTGAATGAAGTCAGTTATCATAGGAGATCACTAATATGTGGAATCTAATAAAAATGATGTAAAAGAACTTATTCACAAAACAGACTCAGAGATTTCAAAACCAAACTTACGGTTACCAAAGGGGAAATACTATGGGGAGGGATGGATTGGGATCTTGGGACTGGCATATACACATCACTACGTATAAATTAACCAGTAACAAGGACCTACTACTATATAGCTCAGGGAAATCTATTCAGTACTCTGAGAGAGTCTATATGGGGAAAGTATATGAAAAAGAATGGATATATATGTATATGTATGGCTGATTCACTTTGCTGTACACCTGAAACTAACAAAACATTTTAAGTCGCCTATATTCCAATAAAATTAAAAAAAAAACAAAAACAAATCCATGTTACTTAAAAAAAACAAAATAATATTAAAGTGTTACAATTTACTTGTTCTTACATATAAGCACACCCTCTGAATATTCCTGGTTTATCCTTCAATTATCTTTTCACATGGGAGAAATCTGTGGTCTTCTCAAAGACTTCATGGGCAATTTTAAGACAATGACACGAATTTGCACATTAGACTTACAAAATCAATCTCAGTATTTCATGGTCAGATTTTTTCTGTATGGAAAATACTTAAATTCTTGTTTGTTTTTGCTTTTTAAGGCCGAACCTGGTATATGGAGGTTCCCAGGCTAGGGGTCCAATTAGAGCTGCAGCTGCTGGCCTACGCCACAGCCACAGCATCATTAGATCCGAGCTGCATCTGTGACCTACCCCATAGCTCACAGGAACGCTAGATCCTTAACCCACTGGGCAAGGCCAGGGATCAAACTTGCATCCTCATGATACTAGTTGGGTTCTTTACCACTGAGCCACAATGGGAACTCCATTGTTTTTGCTCTAATTAAAATAAACACAACCGGAATATGGGAGAGCCATGATAAAGATGATATCACTTGCCTGTTGCACAACTTTTTGGGAAGGTTCACATCGAGTATATGAGACAAAATGTTGACCAGCTGAGTGGCATAGCACAGCGCAGCACTGATTGTGTAAGCAGGGTTATTATGCTCCATGTCTGAAGAATAAAAACAAGAGCCACACAGAAATAACTTTAATTTCAACAAAAATATTAGTGAACCTAGATTTATGAGATGCGTGGTTTTGTCAATACATTATTGATGGCTATGCTTTACTCTTTACTAATAAAAGGTCCATGGCTAGACATTATTTCATTGTTTACGACTTTTGCTGTGTGGAATGTAACCTAAGCAAATGGGCCTAAATGGACCCATCAAAAATGAAACTGAAGTCTGAGCTGCTTGGACCCGATAAGGCATTATTTATCTGAACAATTAATGCCCAACTTAAACGTCACCTCCTCAGAGAGGCCTCCCCTGACTACCCTGTAGAAAAGTAGGCTCTTCCTTGGTAGCCCCATCCCACAATGGTGCTAGTTCTGTCCATAACCCACACTCAGTGTGTGACGTCTTTGATCACGACTGCTCCCTTTCCTCTCCACAGAAAGGCAAAGTCACCTGTGCCTGACTTGGCGACATCACCTCTGTATCACCAGCACCCAGCACTGTGTGTGACAGAAAGCACATACTCACTAAATACTTGCTGGATTATTAAATGAGTAATCTTTCCCCACAAAAGGGAAGCAATTTTGTGTTTAATTTTTTTTTTAACTTCTCAGGGCTGTATCTTTGGCATATGGAAGGAAGTTCCTGAGCTAGAGGTTGAATTGGCGTTGCAGGCCCACGCCACAGCCACAGCCACAGCAACACCAGATCTGAGCTACGTCTGTGACCTATGCCGCAGCTTGCAGCAACGCCAAATCCTTGATCCACTGAGCAAAGCCAGGGATCGAACTTGCATTGTCACTGATACTAACCTCCTGAGCTACAGCGGGAACTCCAGCTATTGGGGTTTTAAAGAATTTTTCTACTGTGGTATTTCAATATCCATTCAGGACTGGTTTAAAAAAAAAGTTTTTCAGAAACTTGGAAATTATAAAAATAGGACCCAACAGGCTAAAGACACTTCTTTAAACACTGAGATCTTTTTATATAAATAAAATAATACTGACCCCCAAAGGTGAAATATCTTAAAATACCTTAAATATCCACGGATGGATAAACAAAATGTGGCATATCCATGCAATCGAATATTATTCAGCCATAAAAAGAATGAAATGCTGATACATACTACATACAATGTGAATGAACCTTGAAAACATTATGCTAAACGAAAAAAGCCAGACACTAAAGGCCACATATTGTATGATCCCATCTATGTGCAATATCCAGAAAAGACACATCTATGAAGACAGAAAGCAGAAGAGTGGCTGCCAAGGCCCAGGGAGTGGAGGAGGTGGGGAGTGACTGCTTCAAGCCCCAGAGTTTCTACTTGGGTGATGAAAATGCTTTGGGACGAGACAGAGGTGATGGTTATACAACACTGCAAATGTGCTAAATGCCGCTGAATTGCTTAGTTTAAAACTGTTCATTTTGTTACATAAATTTTACCTCAATTAAAAAATATACTTTGGAGTTCCTGTTGTAGCTCAGCAGAAACGAATCTGACTAGGATCCATGAGGATGCAGGTTCGATCCCTGGCCTTGCTCAGTGGGTTAAGGATCCGGCATTGCTGTGGCTGTGGTGCAGGCCTGCAGCCACAGCTCCAATTCGACCCCTAGTCTGGGAATTTCCATATGCTGCAGGTGTGGCCCTAAAAAGACAAGAATGAATAAATACATACATACATACATACATACATACATACATCCTGAAACTTAAAAAAATATACATATATTTATATGAGTTTTCAAAGACTATCCTGCTTCTCACCAGGCCCCTGAGTGGTTTTCTTTTCTTCCACCCAACTGTAGTAGGCAGAGTAGTCTCCGTTGTTGGGAAGGCTAATCCAAGGTCCCGTGATGCTAATGCTGGTGTCCCCGTTGTGGTCATCACAGACCCATCTGCCTGAGAGGTAAGTCGTCCTCCGGGCTTCGGCGAGCTTGCTCACAGTGCTGGAAGTCATGGCACTGTCACTCTCTGAAGACACATCTGCAGGATCTCTACAGACCAAAAATGCATATGGATGTCAGGGGACTGGGTTTTTTAGAGCATGCAATTACTTGGCAGCTATGCAAAAGACGGGGAAGATGCACACGAGAATAGGAATTTAATTGGAATATAGAGACCAAGAATTCCATCACAAATGAAAATCAAACCAGCTGTGGCACAGAAGCCTACAGCATATGAGGAAGATGGCATCATGAATTAAGGCTTCAAGTATTAGCTTCTCAAACTACTTGGTCTCAAGACCTCATTACATGCTTAAAAATACTTTGAGGACCACAAAGAGCTTTCATGGATGTGGGTTAGCTCTACTAATATTTACTGTATTAGAAATCTGAAAACATTTTACGGAGTTCCCCTTGTGCCTCAGCAGAAACGAACCCAACTAGCATCCATGAGGATGTGGGTTCAATCCCTGGGCCCACTCAGTGGGTTAAGGACCTGCACTGCCGTGGCTGTGGTGTAGGTCGCAGACATGGCTCAAATTTGGCATTGCTATGGCTGTGCTGTAGGCTGGCAGCTGTAGCTCTGATTAGACCCCTAGCCCAGGAACTTTCATATGCTATGGGTGTGGCCCTAAAAAGAAAAAAAAAAAAGAAAAGAAAAGAAAAAAGAAATCTGAGAGAATTTTAATTAATGTACTCAAAAATAATAAACTCAGGAGTTCCCGTTGTGGCACACCGGTTAACGAATCCAACTAGGAACCATGAAGTTGCGGGTTTGATCCCTGGCATCGCTAAGTGGGTTAAGGATCTGGAGTTGCCATGAGCTGTGGTGTAGGTCACAGATGCAGCTTGGATCTGGTGTTGCTGTGGCTGTGGCATAGGCCAGCGGCTACAGCTCCGATTAGACCCCTAGCCTGGGAACCTCCATATGCCGCGAGTGCAGCCCTAAAACAACAAAAGACAAAAAAAGAAAAAAAAATTAAATGCATTACATGTAACATAATATTTTTATGAAAAAAAAAACTATTTCTCAAAATAAGAAAATTAGTAAAGAGTGACATTATGTGTTGACCAGCTGAGTCATGTGGCACAGTGTGGCACTGATTGTGACTTCTGAAAATCTCTTTAATACTCAGGTCTTTCTGTGGTTCTTTCAAGTAGATACAACCCATGAAAAAAACCTACTCCTGGATTTCCCTTCGTGGCTCAGTGGTTAACGAATCTGACTAAGAACCATGAGGTTGCGGGTTCGATCCCTGGCCTTCCTCAGTGGGTTAAGGATCCGGTGTTGCCGTGAGCTGTGGTGTAGGTTGCAGATGCAGCTCGGATCCCGCGTTGCTGTGGCTGTGGCGAAGGCCGACAGCTACAGCTCCTGTTAGACCCCTAGCCTGGGAACCTCCATATGCCGTGCGTGTGGCTCTACATAAAGGCAAAAAAGACAAAAAAAAAAAAAAAAACCTGTTCCTCCTCTTGCAACTCACTCAGGAGCTTTTCCTCGAGCTACTTCAGTGTGTATGCAGCATGCTTTCTGCAGACTGTCCATGTCACCACACCGCTCAGTCAAAAGATATAAACATGAGAATCAAGACAATAAAATGTAAATAAAATTAATAATTTCTGTTGCTCCATCAGTAATATTCTTGATGTGAAACTGGCTGGTCTTTTACAGTGCCAGGACAGGGGTGGAATACAATGGCCATTTCTACAGTTTGGTGTCACCGCCTTGAAATCTGTCAAAGCAACAGAGGTTTTACCCACCAGGGCTCTGGAGCTGCCAGTGCAAATGTCAGCAGAGTGAAAAGGGAAAACAAAGTGTTAGTGTTATTATGAAAATAGTTTTGACTGCACGGACCCCCTGAAAGGGTGTCAGGGACCCACAGTGGTTCACAGACTGCACTTTGAGAACTGCTGGCCTAGAGAGTGGAGGGGAATGGGGGGGGGCAGGAGGACACGGTAGCAGAGAGGATCAGCGTGGCGGCGGGCTGAAGGCAGGAGGGACGGGAGATGGTGCTGGAAATGGACAGGCTGGGAAGGGCCTTCTGTGCTGCACTAAGTAAGGAAGAGCAAGCTTTCCGTGTCTTCTCTTCTGAGACTTGGTATTCCGTTGTCAATCTCCCCAGTTTCCTGAATTCTGGAATAGTATCTTAGTCTTGGTTTACTGTAATGTGTTCTAAGATTGAAATCTTGGCCCAAGAAAACTTAATTTAGCATTATGTTTCTATTTGTCAGCTTTTTTCCCTTCAAAGGCCTGGCCAGCTGTCTTTACACCGATTTCTGATAATCCAACTTTTCCAGACTGATTCAAAATGCCACCTTGGGGTCTATTTCTGAACTTTCATTTCCTCTTTCTCTCTTTTTTTTTTTTTTTTTTTGCTTTTTAGGGCCACACTAGCGACATGTGGAGCATCCCAGGCTAGGGGTTGAATCGGAGCTACAGCTGCCAGCCACAGCCACAGCCACACAGGATCCGAACCACATCTACAACCTACACCACAGCTCACGGCAACGCCAGATTCTTAACCCACTGAGTGAGGCCAGGGATTGAACCTGCAACCTCACAGTTCCTAGTCAGATTCGTTTCCGCTGCGCCACGACAGGAACTCCCCAGAACTTTCATTTCTTCTCTTATTTTTGTCTGCCTTTTTACTTTTGAAGTTGCCATCTATTACTAATGACAAATTACGTGGTAAGAGTCAAAGAGCAAGAAGAGTTAGCTCCCCTTGTGGCTCAGTGGTAACAAACCCAACTAATATCCATGAGACCGCAGGTTTGATCCCTGGCCTTGATCAGCGGTTTAAGGACTCGGCACTGCCACGAGTTGTGGTGTAGGTTGCAGACATGGCTTGATCTGACGTTGATGTGGTTGTGGTGCAGGCCCGTGGCTGAAGCTCTGATTCGACCCCTTAGCCTGGGAACCTCCATATGCCACAGGTACGGCCCTAAAAAGAAAAAAGAAAGAAGTCAGCAGTTTTTCAAGCCAGAAGCAACTTCTAGGCTTTTAAGCCGCTAATTCTGGCAACAGAGGAAAAGACAGATTGAAGTAGAGGCAGAAAATATTAAGCCCTAAGTAGCAACAGCTGGCTGACTGTCCAGTTCTAGGGAAAGGTGCCAGAAAGAGAGGGCGACCAGGACAGACGAGAAAGTTGTCCGCTGGAACAGCCTGATGGTAAGTGAGAAAGCAAACCAAACTCTTTAGTGGAAGTTTCCAAACCTGGATGATCGCCAGCATCATCTGGGGAAGTTAATAAGAGTATCATGGGATGGACTGGGAGGCTGGAGCTGTGTCCCTGGAACCTGTCTTTTTCTAAAGTCCCTGGTGACTAAGGACCGGCCAGCTGGGAACAACCACCCTGTCCACCACACTGACTCCTAAGGGTGTCTGTGCACCATAGTCTGACTCAACGTCCACCCTCCAGTGCCCCAGCTGCTAATTACCAGGAAAAGGCTGAGTCAGCAAGTCTTGCCCACCGAATAATAGGCCCCCGAGGTGTTTTTCTCCCATCTCAGCTCAGGATGTCTCTGTGAAGCAGGCATTTCTCACTTGCCTCTGACAGACCAGGAAACCAGACTTCCAGGCTCAAGAACCTGCCTCCCAGCACTGAACTAATGAACAGCCCAACCGGTCCTGCAGCCACGCCAGGTGGTTCCTGATCAGGGGCGTGAGCCCGCACCTCATCTCTGAGAGAACACGGGTCTGCCCCCCGCACGGGGCCACTGCCCTTCACCCTGGCCTCCTCCCCAACTTGGTCCTGGTGTGTAGTGTTTGCTGAAGCCAATAAGACTTAAGTTTCATTACCAGGAAAACCCAGAATGAGGCCCAATAAATGAGGTGCTGACATACTTGAAAGACACTTGACCTTTGGAGCCTGTGTTTTCCTAGAGTCAAAGAACTCGAGCGCCGTACCTCACACTAGTCTTTACTTCCTCGATTGGAAAAATGACAGAGGTGAGCTCCAATATGTGAGATCGCCGAAGATTTGCCAGACGCTCATAATGATCTCGTAAGTCAGTGGTTTTTTTTTCTACCAGGTCACCAAGTTTGCGATTGTGCCTCTGAATCTTCTCCTTTTTCTCTTGATGCCGTTGTGCTCGAGTATAGAGTTTCTGATTCTTTTCCTTGGTTTTGAGGAGGCCTTCAGAATCTAAAACAAATAAGTCACACCCACCAATTATCTCTAAGGATAGTTCCTGGCTACTGTGGACTCCCCACCTTTCCCCCCACCCCTAAAGCCTAAGTATTTCCCTGCAGTCGAAACTGAAGGCAAAACCTCAATAAAATGAACTACAGGATGGTCACAGAGTATGGAGACAGAGTTCAGTTCAAGTAGGTATTACACATGGAGCAAAGGGGACCACGACTAAAGTGACTCTGGGTCTCCCTTTGTAATCAACATTAGTGAGCATCACTCAAGACTATCAGGTTTGAGTTTAGCACAGCAAGTACCCGCCTTTCTCACAGCAGGCTCTGAACAAAAGTCACGCTGGGCAGAAAAGAGATCTAAGTTTGAAAAACTTACTGGCTATCTGATTTTCCTAAGAAAACTATTACGTGTGCCTTGGGCTACATTCAGAGAACCCAGGGAATAATCTCAGGGCAGGTGGTCATGCAGCAGAGAGACTAAGAGTTCGGCAAAGTAGCAGTGGCGTGTGGCAGCGCCCACAGGGTGGTAGCACCTACCATCCACCAGCATTATAAGCACTGCAAGGGGACAGTCAGAGCTTGATGACACAACAAAGAAAATGGGCAGACACTTTGTCCTGCCCAATATATGTCCTTTTCATGAAGCTCCTACAGACCTGCTCCTACAGACCTGTATCAGATTGTAGCTAAACTTCTCTGAAGTGGCAATAACAGGTTCTAAAATCTCAGACACCCAGGATCATGCAGGCGGCTCAAACAAGTTAAAAATCAAGCTCATTATCTTTCCTCTTAACATATTTTAAGCTAGGTCCCCTCCTTCACAGGCACCCTTTTATTTATTTATTTATTTATTTATTTTAGGGCCGCACCCGCAGCATATGGAGGTTCCCAGGCTAGGGGTCCAATCGGAACTGTAGCCGCCGGCCTACACCACAGCCTCAGCAATGCCAGATCTGAGCCACGTCTGTGACCTACACCACAGCTCATGGCAACGCCGGATCCTTAACCCACTGAGCGAGGCCAGGGATCGAACCCGCAACCTAGTCGGATTCATTAACCACTGAGCCACGATGGGAGCTCCCACAATTACTTTTGACCGGTCCAGTTCCTAAATCCATCTCTTGATGGCTCATCCCATGAGTGGTCCTACGGTTCCTCACATCTAGGTCTTTCTTTCATTCCCATGCCACAGTACTGGTTAACTCTTACCCAAACTCTGCCTACCTCCAGTGAGCTCCATCCCACAAACCTCCATGCCTCTCACTGGCTCAGTCTTCATCATAAAGTCCAGCCAGTGTCAGCAGTTCTCCACTGCTGATCAAGTACCGACCAGGCCCCTCAGTTCCTGCCACCACCAAGCTGGCACATACCCCACAGTCCCCTTCTGCACACCCTTTCCTCCAGTCTCATTCAATTACTAGACACCTCAAATCCTTTCCACAAGGTGGAACTACTTAAGCCTTGTCAGGAGTTCCTATTGTAGCTCAGCGGTAATGAATCCGACTAGTATCCACAAGCATGAGGGTTTGATTCCTGGCCCTGCTCAATGGGTTAAGGATCTGGTGTTGCTGCGAACTGTGGTGTAGGTTGGAAGACGAGGCTCATGTCTAGCTTTGCTGTGGCTGTGGCGTAGGCCGGCAAGTGCGGCTCTGATCTGACCCCTAGCCTGGGAATTTCCATATCCCACAGGTGGGGCCCTAAAAAGCAAAGCAAAACAAAACAAAACAAAACAAAAAAGCCTTGTCATCTCCTAACTGGGATAGGAGAAGCAGTTGATAAATGTCTATGAATCAAAACCACCCTCCTCAACTGAGGACCAATAAACCTAGTCATTTCATTGCAAGCATAAGGTTTCTTATTTTTTTTTCCTCCCTCAGATAACATCTCTTCACCATTCCTACTCAATATGAATGTCCTAAAGGTTAAGACTCTGGTTCCATCACACACTTTGCAGCAAGTTTATTCATTTTCATGATCTCTCCTGAGCTCTTAACAAATATTCAAATGTACCTGACTAGCCATGGCCTGAGCCATATGGTGGTCAGATTTTTTTTTTGTCTTTTCAGGGCCGCACTTGCGGCCTATGGAGGTTCCCAGGCTAGGGGTCTAATCAGAGCTGTAGCTGCCGGCCTGCGCCACAGCCACAGCAACGCGGGATCCGAGCCGCGTCTGCAGCCTACACCACAGCTCACGGCAACACCGGATCCTTAACCCACGGAGTGATGCCAGGGATCGAACCCACAACCTCATGGTTCCTAGTGGGATTCGTTAACCACTGAGCCACGATGGGAACTCCCAGTGGTCAGATTTTTAAAGGACATTTTCCAGTTTATTATCGGGACTCCTCAAGGTAGCAGGAAATCATCACAGTCACCCAACCTTCACTTGTGAAGACTCAGCATTTAATTCACCCTTCTCTCCATGTCATTTCCCCCCGAACCTTAAAACATTTGGATGCTGTGCCTGTAATCTCACACTTGCGTTTTTGGACAAGTAACCCTGTCTGCATCACAGATCAAATCAACTCTGAAATTTCAAATACAATCCAACTTTCCCTGTCTATGCAGTATTATTCCATACCATGAGACCTTAAATAAAAAGATTCTGGGAGTTCCCATTGTGGCACAGCAGTTAACGAATCCGACTAGGAACCATGAGGTTGTGGGTTCGATCCCTGGCCTTGCTCAGTGGGTTAAGGATCTGGCATTGCCGTGAGCTGTAGTGTAGGTCACAGATGCGGCTTGGATCTGGCTCTGGCGTTGCTGTGGCTGTGGCGTAGGCTGGCGGCTACAGCTCCAATTAGATCCCTAGCCTGGGAACCTCCATATGCTGCGAGTGCGGCCCTAAAGAGAGAAAAAGAAAAAAAAAAGATTCTGGAGAAATATTTATCTGGTTCTACAGTTAATAATTTATGCTCTTTTCTGAATATATTTGATATTTTGATTAAAAAATATATTTTTAAAAAAGGACAGACTACTTATTAAGCAGCAGTCTCTTAATCTAACCCATGGACTTGAGCTCATGCATAGCTTCTGGAATCCATTAACTCTCTTAAAATTGTTTGCAAAGTTTTATGAGACTGGTCCAGAGAGTGGCAACCAGACTCTATATTCCAAAGAGCAGCGGTCCCCGAGGCTGGCAGGTCATCAGAACAGTGCTACTATTCAGAGTATGAGCTAAGGATCTGGCCTGTCTGCACACTTTTACCAGACAAGAGAAGTACAGAAATATAGAGCAAGCCCTCCAGCATATGGAGTTCCCGGGCCAGGGATCAGATCTGAGCCACAGTTGTGACCTAGGCCACAGCTATGGCAACTCTGGATCCTCAACCCACTGCACTGGGCTGGGCATAGAACCTGCACCCCCGGCACACCCAAGATGCCACCAATCCCACTGTGCCACAGTGGGAACTCCTTTGACATAGTTATCTGACAGTGCCATGATATCTAGGTGTACAGTCATTTTTCTAGTAACTAACTCCATCATTTTTTTATAGAAGTATTAGTATCAGTTTACAACACATTGTAAAAGAGAGGAAAGCAGTGTTTTTACTAGAGAGGGTTGAAGAACCACTGACCTCAGTCCCCATGCATGAGATGTTAACTTCCTAAGTTCGGGGCAGGTCCCAGCGTTCTCTCTCTCCATCTTAAAAAAGGTTGCCAGGTGACCCTGCTGATTTGCCAGGGATGAAAACCACGCTTATGGGGTCCACTAAGTTAGAACCTTATCTTTTATTTTACGCAGTTGCTGCTTCTGTATTTTGGGGTCAGGAACCTATTAAAAAGAGCTGATTGAAGCATTAAACTTGCTCATCAAGAGTTCCCATCATGGCACAGTGGAAACAAATCCAACTAGGAACCATGAGGTTGAGGGTTTGATCCCTGGCCTCGCTCAGTTGTTTAAGGATCTGGCGTTGCCATGAACTGTGTCGCAGGTCACAGACGACGCTCGGATATGGCGTGGCTGTGGTTGTGGTGTAGGCCGGCAGCTGTAGCTCCAATTAGACTTCTATCCTGGGAACCTCCATATGCCCCAAGTGCGGTCCTAAAAAAAAAAATAAAGTAAACTTGCTCTTCAGAGAAATGCACAAGCTCAGTAAATCCAGCAATTTTAGGAGTTCTCAAATGGCCCATGGCAAATTCCTAACATGACAAGCAGGGAGGAGGGAAAGGGAGTGAATCCATGGCAAGTAATGAGCCCCTGCACTGCTACTGGCTCGGAGCCTGGGCAGAGCGCAAGCCAGACTCGGTGCCTGAGTGGCTGGCTGTAGTCCCCAACACCGCCTCACTGGGGTACCCTGCTTCTCTAGCTTACTAATCCTGTGAAACTCCACGCAAGCACTTTACTAGGACAAGCATTTTCAAAGGCAGTGTTTACACCATTACATACCACTATAAAATACTTGCTTCTGAAAGCAATGAGTAGACAAGAAAGTGACTCACAAGGTTATGATGGCAACCCATTCTAAATTTCAAACACTGGTCTTTGAAAATACAAGACTTACTTATAAGTACACAAGATTTCTAAAAGGATGCTTCTAAATCTGGACAAACATCTGTGATAAAGTAGGAAGTACACAAATGTAACTCAAGATTAATACAGATTAAATTATGAATAATAGGCGTTCCTGTCGTGGCGCAGTGGTTAACGAATCCGACTAGGAACCATGAGGTTGTGGGTTCGATCCCTGCCCTTGCTCAGTGGGTTAAGGATCCGGCGTTGCCGTGAGCTGTGGTGTAGGTCGCAGACGCGGCTCAGATCCTGCGTTGCTGTGGCTGCGGCGAAGGCCAGTGGCTACAGCTCCGATTAGACCCCTAGCCTGAGAACCGCCACATGCCACAGGTGCGGCCCTAAAATGACAAAAGGCAAAAAAAAAATAAATAAAAAATTAAAAAATATATATAATACTTTCTCCGATGGAGAAAAAGCCAATATTCTGTGCTTCTGGCATGAACTAATAATTATCATACCAAGATAAATGCTGAGCTTCCTGTCATCTAAGGGACATGGGACACATACATTCCTTAACTTTTTTAATTTAGAAAGGTAGCAGTTTATTTAAATGTCATTATATTTGCATGTGTATGCATACAGATACATGCATGTGTTATATATATATAAAACACACACTTACTCCTTATACAAATATTTTACAAAGAAAGAAAGACAAGCAGTAAACTTTTCCAGGTTTCTGTTGCCTCTCCCCTCCCGTAAGTCTCTCTAGCTACTTAATCCCACAAGATTCCACAGGAGCCCTTTATTAGAGATGAGAGAGAGAAGCAAGCAAAGTTACTTACTTTTCTTCATTTCTTCATTTCCTTTACATATGGTTTGTTTCAGCTGTTCAATCCTCATCTTGTAGGACATTATTTTCCATCTCTTAAAAAAGGTATGCAATAAATATCACAAATGTTGGTCTCATGATTAATAAGATTATTATTTTGAGGTATATCTCAGAAAATGTAATGAAGAAAAGACTGATATATTTTATTGTAGCTTTTGAACTAGTGGATCATACAAAAGAATAAATGTTCTGGTTCAGTGCAGAAACCGCTAAGAAACCAAGAAAGAAGGAGAAATTTACATAGTTTTTTTATTAATAAGCACAGAGAAACATGTTTAAGTATATTCCCTTAACCTCCCCCATCTAAATATACAGCTTCTGTTCCCATGTGGCTATCTGAAAGTCAATTAGATTGTATGAAATTAAAAAATCTAGTTCCTACTGTCACTACCCATGTGGCAGGTGGTACACAGTCAACACCATGTGTGGCTAATGATACATATTGGGCAGTGAAGACAGAGAACATCTGCATCATTGGAGACTCCTATGGATGCCGAGCTCTAAACTCTCAGTGCTGGAAACTAAGGAGACCTTCACTGTATCATCTCATTGGTATAACAAGCAAGTATTACTTGCAAAATAATAACAACTGCAATAAAACAGAAGCCTTCTTACATTTTTTTTTTATTATTTTTATATTTTGGCTGTACCTGCAGCACATTAAAGTTCCCAGGCCAGGGACTGGACCCAAGCTGCTGCAGTGACAATGCTGATCCTGAACCTGCTGTGCGCCACAGAAGAACTCCACAGACGCTTTTTCTTTTTTTTTCTTTTTTAAGTGAGATTTCTTGAAAAGCCTCAGAAAATATGAAACATGAAACTGCCTTTTTACAGTACCAGGATTTTGACTAAACACCTTCTCCAGAGAGAATAAGGGATCAGTAAAAACCCAACCCATTAGTTTTAAAAAGTCTGATTATCTATTCCATAATGCCTTCATAAATGGGGATAACTGAAAACTTAGGGTAACAAGCAAATGTTTATCACATTTAACATTTGTCTAAAGTAGTCTGCTGTAAAAGATACAGAGTAGTTTACAGGGATGTGTGGTGGTCCAAACTCTCCTCTCCAGCAGCGTGAGAGAAACATCCGAGAACAGATTCATGGGAGCTGGTGGATTCAGTCAGGAATGAACTTGCAATGAGATGTCTTAATATTTAAGTTTTTGGTATAGGGAGTTCCCGTCGTGGCTCAGTGGCTAATGAATCCGACTAAGAACCATAAGGTTGCGGGTTCGATCCCTGGCCTTGCTCAGTGGGTTAAGGATCTGGCATTGCCGTGAGCTGTGGTGTAGGTTGCAGATGCGGCTGGGATGCCGCGTTGCTGTGGCTGTGGCGAAGGCCGGCAGCTACAGCTCCTGTTAGACCCCTAGCCTGGAAACCTCCATATGCTGCGGGTGCGGCTCTACATAAAGGAAAAAAGACAAAAAAAAAAAGTTTTTGGTATAAAAACTTGAAAACAGTACAAGGAACTTCTGGGATGAGATTCTTCATAGTCTTTTATAATCTTTTCCTATATAACATACTACTTTATATAACATTAAGAGCACAAGCAGAATTCACTTATATCACACTTCAAGTAACATTTAAAAATTCTGAGGAGTTCCCATTGCGGCGGAGCAGAAATGAATTCAACTAGGAACCATGAGGTTGTGCGTTCCATCCCTGGCCTCGCTCAGTGGGTTAAGGATCTGGTGTTGCCGTGAGCTGTGGAGTAGGTTGCAGGCGTGGCTCAGATCTGGCGTTGCTATGGCTGTGGTGTAAGCCAGCAGCTGTAGCTCTGATTAGACCCCTAGCCTGGAAACCTCCATATGCCAAGGGTGTGGCCCTAAAAAAGAAAAAAAAATTTTGTTTTGAGTGATACTTATTACTATGAAAAAAATTAAACATCACAAAAGAAAGGTTAGCTTGACTCCTTCTCACTCTTCAAGGGGTGATCTCAAAGTTTGACATGTGTCTTTTCAGTTTTTTTTATAAGAATAAATACATTTAAAACATATACACAATTAGAATCATACTTTATCCTAGCCAACTTTCTGCTTGATTTTTCATTAAAAAAATATAAATCTTGGGAGTTCCTGTATGGCTCAGTGGGTTAAGGATCCTGCACTGTCACTGCACCAGCCTAGGTCACTGCTGTGGCATGGGTTCAATCCCTGGCCCAGAAACTTCCACATGCCATGGGAGTGGCAAAAAAAAAAAGAAAATCTTGGATATCATTCCATACTAACCCATGTAAACTATCCACCTTCTTTTCAGTGCCCCAGAGTACCATAATTATCTCATTCGGTTTGATGAGTATTTAGATTATTTATGTATTAACTTTAGTTTTAATGATGCACACAACTTCTTTATCCATAAATCTCCACATTCATGTGCATTTTCTTAAGAAGGAAAATTGCTGGCTATACCAAATGTGCATTTAAAAACCCAACAAATCACCATCAAATTGTCTCCCAAACAATTATGTCAATGTACACTCCCAATAACAGTGAATAAAAGAATAATCAATCAAACCCCTTATTTTCATATGCTGTACTTTTACTAGGGTCTTTAGGACTTGTAAACTTTTATGTAGCTTGTCAAATATTTTCCTTCATGGCTTATAAAGGTCTGTTCACCTCCGGATTATATAAATAATCTCTCATATTTTCTTTTAATATTTTTGAGTTTATTTTTCACATTTAACCATTAATCCATCTAGAAAGTATGTGTTTACAATGAGTGAGTTTTTTCAAAAAGGACACCTCAGGAGTTCCCGCCGTGGCTCAGTGGTTAATGAATCCGACTAGGAACCATGAGGTTGTGGATTCGATCCCTGGCATCGTTCAGTGGGTTAAGGATCCAGTGTTGCCGTGAGCTGTGGTGTAAGGTCGCAGACGCAGCTTGGATCTGGCGTTGCTGTGGCTCTAGTGTAGGCTGGCGGCCACAGCTCCGATTAGACCCCTAGCCTGGGAATCTCCATTTGCCGCGAGTGCGGCCCTAGAAAAGGAAAAAGCCAAAAAAAAAAAAAAAGGACACCTCACTCTTCTTGTTTGTCTATGTAAATACTGGACTTCATAGGTATTCCTTATGGTGGTTCCATAATTAATTGCCAACACCTCATTTTGGTATCTAGTTGATATATTTGAGAAGCTCACACTACAAATATATTCACAAAGGGCTGCCAAAAAATGATAAAAAATAAATTTAAGTTCAAAATGATTCTTTAAGCTCTCTGCCAACTTAAAAACATGCAACCTCAAGTATAAAGGGTATTATTTAAATACTTCTTAGAGCTTACCAACTGATCTGTTATCCATTTTCCTTCCATAGCTTTTAACACTCTGTATGGAGAAGAAGAGAAAGGAAATAAGCTCTTAATAAATTTGGTGAAGCTCAAAAACCCAAGATCAACAACTTTTTAAAATAAGGTCCTAGAAATGGCTGGAAACACCAAAATGTTTTCCGAAGTCCCTGCTCTCCATGATTTTCTTTCTCACCTCCTTCCTTTTGCAATTTTTTTTTTTTTTTTTGCCTTTTAGTGCCACACTTGCCACATATGGAAGTTCCCAGGCTAGGGGTCGAATCAGAGCTGCAACTGCTGGCCTATGCCACAGCCACAGCAACTCCAGATCCGAGTCTTGTCTGCAACCTACACCACAACTCACGGCAACACCGGATCCTTAACCCACTGCGTGAGGCCAGGGATTGAACTCCCGTTCTCATGGATACTAGTTTAAGTTCGTTACAGCTGAGCCACAATGGGAACACCAAACATAATTCTCAACTTTTTTTTTTGTCTCTTTAGGGCCACGCCTGTGGCATATGGAGGTTCCTAGGCTAGGGTTCAAATCTGCCTCTTGCACTTTTAATACAGCTCAGGGCTTTCTATAAATGCTCACAATAAACTTCCCTAAAGCTATAGCCTTTGTCCTCAATCATAATCAATAAACTCTATCAGTCATAATTAATTAATAAATGATAGTTACAAGAGAATTCATGATCCAAAATGTTTTTGTCTATTCCTCTCAAAATGGCACAAGTCAGCTCTGATAAACATTTATTCTAGGAGTGAAGTGTTCTACAGGGAAAAAAAGTTTCTGTAATACAGTAAGTTTGAGAAATGACCGAGTTAAATAAATCCAAGCCAGTATCTCCAAATCTAGGCATCTCAGAAGACTTCGTTTGCTTATACCCGTGTTAATCAGACTCGGGGTGTGCTGGAGAATAGTGACTAGTCAGTTTGGGACATGAGGTTCTAGAGGAGAATTCTCAGATCCAGAGGATGGGAGATTCAGCAGGGGTGCTTGTTAATATTCAGATTCCTGGGCCTCCCTCTAGACCTACTGAATCCTAACATCAGGATAGGATTTCAAGAATCTGCATTTTTTACCATTACCCAAGTTAATGAATTCTTATGTAGACGATCTGCAGACCACATTTTGCAAAACCTTAACATAGGAGAATGAAGCAATAATGTCCTACAAGAGCCACTACTACTAATTTAAGTCTAATAAGCCTGAATCCATTTACCACACATCGATTATCAGTGTCAGGGGGCTGATTCATCCATCCAGTCACACTGCCTGTTGTGAATCAGGCACCAGGTCTGATCCCAGTGTTTTCTAGAAACTTAATCTCTCCTATTTTGCTTCTCCCAGATTCAATGCTTTTCACACTTTAAAACTGCATCCTAAACTCAGTAAAATTCACAATCCATATATCTGCACACCACAGCACAGAATAACACCATGTGGTGACTAGATAACCTCCATAAATTAAAAAGCAAAACGAAAACTCACTGTTTTTGAAATTCTTCTTGCTTGCTCTTAAGTTGGCTTAACCTTTCCTTCTTGTCTACAAACCTGTAAGAAAAAAAATTCAATGTTCATTTTTTTTTCCTGTTGAATGAAATTATGTGATTCCTGAGGGCCAATCTTTTCTGCAGACTCATCCAAAAATGTCACTGTTTGAGCATATCTTCTCAATGGGACGCACATAGCTTACCATTTGGTTATTTAAAACTAAGTTCAAATTCTCATCTTTAAAACTCTTTCATGGGTTTATAAAATGGCTATAGGTTTTTTTCACTCCTAGGTTAAGTGGTCTTCCAAAACAGTCAGATGAGAACACTAAAGTGGATTTGAATTCAAGGAAACTGAGACTTCCATTATAAAAATAATTTTAATTATTAAGCTTAATTTAACCTTGCTCTCAACTACGAACTGGTCCCTTATAATTCTTAAAGAACAATTTTTTTTCTAATTTTATTGCTAGATATTATGGGCTAGAAAGTTACTTAATAAAAGTTATCAAAAAGAAGGAATATCACTTTTGCCATTTGTGAGATTTCTACCCTTATCCTTATTTTCTTCCCAGTACCTTATTTGGGATTTAGTTTGCTTTTTTAATTTTTTGCAGTTTAAGGTAGAAACTTGGATCAATGATTTTAGGTCTCTCTTAATATAACCATAAAGTTATAAATTTCCCCCAAAGCATTGCTTACAATAAACCCTAAAAATTTTAATATGGTGTATGTTATCATTTAATTGAAATTTCTAATATCTAGTTTTTCATAAAATTTCCTCTTTGACCCATATTGTTCAATTTCCAGATATATGGGATTTTGGGGTAACTTAACTGTTTTCTATTTTAATTCTGCTGTTGTCACAGAACATACTCTGAGATTTCAGTCACTGGATGTGAGACGACTCTCTTACAGCCCTGCATATGACAGGCCTTGGTGAAAGTCCCACTTGGAACGTTGTGTATTCTACAGCTGCTGGGTACAGGGTTCTATCAAATGTCAACCAGTTGACAGTGGCTAGCAGTGATATTCAGATCTTCTAGTCCTGTGCTGGTCACTACGGTAGCCATCAAGCACACGAGGCTACTGAGGACCTACAATGTGGCTTGTTGCTTAACAAGAATTTGTTAAAAAAAAAATTGTATGACATCATGCAACTGATTTTGAATTGAAAATTGCTCATGATTTTCAAAGAAACAAAGGTAATGCCACATGCTACAGTAACATGGTATGAAGTCCAAGATTAGGCTTTTGGTTATCTCCCGAATTCCTAGCCTAAATGAAAACAATTTAAAAGAACCGTAACAGTCCTAAAAATCTCTTCCTTAAAATAACCCAGATGTCGAATCTCTCTAACATACTATTTCTATCATACAACATCTCAAATATACCCAGATACCTACTTCTAAATGGAAAGGACAGAATGGTCTAATTAAGACCCTATCATTTTATCTTTTTTTTTTTTTTGTCTTTTTGCCTTAGCTAGGGCCGCACGCGCGGCATATGGAGGTTCCCAGGCTAGGGGTCTAACAGGAGCTGTAGCTGCCGACCTTCGCCACAGCCACAGCAACGCAGGATCCGAGCTGCGTCTGCAACCTACACCACAGCTCATGGCAACACCGGATCCTTAACCCACTGAGCAAGGCCAGGGATCGAACCCGCAACCTCATGGTTCCTAGTCAGATTCGTTAACCACTGAAGACCCTACCATTTTAAAAGTCAGTTACTGGGGAGTTCCTTTGTGGCTCAGCAGTTAACAAGTCTGACTAGGATCCACAAGGGTGTGGGTTCGATCCCTGGCCTTGGTCAGTGGATTAAGGATCCAGCATTGCCGTGAGCTGTGGTGTAGGTCGCAGATGCAGCTTGGATCTGGTGTAGCTGTAGCTGTAGCTCCAACTTGACCCCTAGCCTGGGAACTTCCAAATGTGGCAGGTGTGGCTCTATTTTTTTTTTTTTTTAAAAAAGGTCAGTCACTGAAAATGCACAACATGTATTAAACAAGAAAGCAAATCAGGCAATGTAATATGTGACGGAATTGTATACTCATGTGACAAAATTAAAATTAAATGAAAAAGTCCGTTTCTCAGTTGCATTACCCACATTTCAATAGCCACACATGGCTGGGGGGTACCTTACTGGACAGCACACATACAGAATATCACTGCACAAATATCATAGCACTGCAAATGGCCAGTGAGGCTGTAACCACATGAAAGTGTCAGGAAACTCAGAAACCAATGTGGGA
The DNA here is from genome assembly GCA_004024745.2 of Catagonus wagneri. Taxonomy (NCBI): domain Eukaryota; kingdom Metazoa; phylum Chordata; class Mammalia; order Artiodactyla; family Tayassuidae; genus Catagonus; species Catagonus wagneri. The sequence goes on along the minus strand of PVHT021183527.1, from coordinate 6,568,932 downwards.
TGTAGACAAATTCACAGATTCACCAACCAGTTTATCAGGCATTTGTTATGTGCCAGCAACTTCTAACAAAGCATCTTACACAATATTAAGAAATCTAATCATACATTCTGCTGCAACTGGCTGCATCCTGGACATGTTACTTAACTGTTATGTGTTTCCATTTCCCTGTATCCAAAATGAGAAATGTGGTGTCTACCTCTGCCTCACTGAGGCAATGTGGTGATTCATGCTCTAAGAACCTGAAGAAGCTGACAAACTCGCCAAGACTCATCGAACTGTGCAAACAAAGGGTGACATGGAGAGTAAAATCCTGCTTTAGAGGCTAAAAAAGTTCCTTTTAGATCTGTCGTAAAAATGTCACTTTGCACTAAAATAAATTGGGATAACACTGTCCAGCTTTATATCAAGCTGGTTAGTTCTCTTGGGCTTTGGTTTAAAACAAAACAAAACAATAACAAACATAAAACATAAACGTGAAGATGACGGCAGAAAATCACACAGAAGATAACTATCCTACTGTATCAGACACTTCATGATCAATGCCATTCTTCATGGAGGAAATTAAAAATACGTGGTGTTAGCAAAGCTAAGAGCAGATGAATGTAAAGAATGTATCTGGTCAGCACATCAACTGCTCATCGGCACACTTGTCCAGTCTCTGCATTCTCCATCCCAGGACTCATGGAGATTTAAAAAAAGAAGAAGAAGGAGGAGGAGGAGGAAGAGGCATATTTTATATACCATGTTTTCAAGCTGGACTGATCACATGAAATGTTTTCGTATCTTTTTCTATGTCAGAACATACAGACCTATCTCATTCTTTAGAGTAGGTACACAGAATTTCACTGCATGGATATCATATAATTTGTTAATAGAAACTCCTACTGATGAACACTGCCATCACTTGCAATTTTTCACTATTATCAGTAATGTTAGAAGATGAGGATCCTGGTGCCCAAGTCTTTACAAGCTTTTAGGTTTCCCTATGAGAAATCCCTATACATAAAACGAACTGTTGGGTCAAATATTTACATGCAAACAGATGGCAAGTATCTCCAAACTTCCTCTGAATCACTTCATAATATGTACAACCATAACAACCTGTTTTCTTACTCTCTCCCTCAACAGTGCAGTTTGGTCTTTGCTAACCTGACTGGCCTCCTACTCCTTCCCCTCAAAGATAGTTCACAGTTCATTTATTTGCCCTTCTTCATTTCACTATGAGAAATGTGAACACTGTTTATCTTACTGGCTACTTTTCTTTTGTTATCCCACGTCCCTTGTTCATTTTTTTCTAGTTTTTAAATTTTTTTTTGTCTTCTAGGGCCGCACTCACAGCATATGGAGGTTCCCAGGCTAGGCATCGAATAGGAGCTGTAGTCACTGGCCTACGCCGCAGCCACAGCAACTGTGGGATCTGAGCTGTGTCTCGGCAAAGCTGGATCCTTAACTCACTGAGCGAAGCCAGGGATCGAACCTGCATCCTCATGGATACTAGTCGGGTTCGTTACCACTGAGCCACAATGGGAAATCCTTAAAAGGTTACTTACTAGAGAAATTAGCCATTTTTCCGTCATCTTGAAATTATTCTTATGCCTAGTGCCTACTTTTGTTTCTGCTCTACAAATTTTCCAAAATCTATGCAGACACACTTACCAATTTTTTTTTTTTTTTTTTTTGCACCTGCGGCATATGGAGGTTCCCAGGATAGGGGTCGAATCGGAGCTACAGCTGCCAGCCTAAGCCGGAGCCACAGCATGCCAGATCTGAGCCGCATCTGTGACCGACGCCACAGCTCATGGCAACGCCAGATTGTTAACCCACTGAGCAAGGCCAGGGATTGAACCCCAACCTCATGGTTCCTAGTTGGATTCGTTAACTGCTGTGCCACGACAGGAACTCCATCAATTTTGTTTTTTAATTATTCTATAGTTTTGTTTCCGGAAAGGAATCTGCTAGTGAACGTGTACCATGTACCAGGGCTTTATACTATTTCTCAGAGTTTTTCTTTCCTGGTTTAAAAATTCCTTCTATATTATTTACCAGATTCCTCCAGATTTATGTTTGCTTTTTACTCCTAAAAAAAGTACTCCCTTAAATCAACTTTAAATAGTCCTCCAGTGATAGAGACTGATGAGAAGGGGGAGCAGGTGGTCACACACTCCAGCGCAGGCTTGGGGGCAGCTCTCCCGGGTCCCACCTGCCCGGGCTGTGACTTGAGGATGGATTAGAGTTGGCCATATGAAGCTGAGGCAGGCAGTAGAGGCCGAGGACATTCTGCTGTTTCACAAGGTAAGAAGTTAATTTGTCTTGCCCCAAGGAATTTCAACACACCAATGAGACAGCAAGGATGGGAGTGTGCTGCTGCTGCTGGGGATCAGTTAAGAGCATGAGCTACATCACTCCACGCTGTTCCCCTGCCAGAGACCTGCCTGGGCAAGCGAGGTCAGTCTGCTTCACACGCACATAAGGGATCCTACTAGTAATTCATTTTCTTTTTTAATCTTTTTAGGGCCATACCTGTGAGAAATGGAAGTTCCCAGGCTAGGGGTCCAATCAGAGCTTTAGCTGCCAGCCTACACCACAGCCACAGCGACTCCAGATCCGAGCCGCGTCTGTGACCTACACCACAGCTCACAGCAACGCCGGATCCTTAAACCACTGAGCAAGGCCAGGGATCAAACCTCATGGATACTAGTTGGGTTCGTTTCCACTAAGCAACAAAAGGAACCCCTAGTAATTCTGTGCCAGGTGATAATTAACACCGTCATCACACCTACAACTAACTGAGCACTCACTGAGTCCCAAGCATAATACCTTTCATAAAACTAATCTGTCCATTTGCCTGCCCAGTCCTCTTCCTCGTCCTAGTGGTTTAGGTTTACTTTAGGCCTAGGGTTATGGCAGTAGAATAGTCCAAGAAACACTACTAACGTATTTTAAGAAAGGCAAAGAATCTCAATGAAAAGCCCACAAAAATAAAAACCTTTTCAAATATGCAACTGAGGGCCTTAAAAAAAAGTGTTAAAGCTTTTGAATCAGTTATGCAGTTCAAGGAAAAGTTCAGAGAGGAGGAAGGTTTATGTTTGAAGGAGCCAACTGTGAAATCAATCATAACAGCAAAACTTGGAAACTTTAGTGTCCAATGATTATCAGAATGATTATCAGAAGACACCTCATTGCCAGGAAGGACACTGTCCCCCCTTTGAGGATCATGTCCACTATAAAAGCATACACAATCCCCTAAAAGTGTCTAAAGTCCTGAGGCCTCTTGACACAGATTACATATTTCATAGGTTCCTTAAATCTAAGAGGGGAGAAGTTAGCACCCAACAGTTTTTAGGTCAGCAGTGGGGAACTTTCCATATCTGATGTGGATACAGGTTTGGTGAAGAGTTAAAGATTCTGGATGTAGAAATAAGGCAGCAAGGCTTATAGAGTAAGAGAGAGCTCAGACGTACCTGAGGAAGAGCACAGCAATCGCCTTTATTTAAGGGGAAATGGTTAAAGAACTAAGTATTTCCTTTTCCTTTTTTTTTTTTTTTGCTTTTTAGAGCCGCACCTGTGGCACATGGAGGTTCCCAGGCTAGGGGTCTAATCGGAGCTACAGCTGCCGGCCTATACCACAGCCACAGCAACACGGAATCTGAGCCGCATCTGCAACCTACACCACAGCTCATGGCAACGCTGGATCCGTAACCCACTGAGCAAGGCCAGGGATCGAACCCGCAACCTCATGGTTCCTAGTAGGATTTGTTAACCGCTGCGCCACGACGGGAACTCCAAGAACTGAGTATTTCTTGAACTAGAATACTAACACAGCAAGAAATACTAGCCACCAAATTTTCTTCCCTTAAATTCTTCAGGCATTCAAAGGTATGATGTTTACAACAAATGCGACAGGAAAAAACAGTCCTTATTTGGTGGTGCGTCTATGTTACAATATTTGGAGCATGAGAAAATACACAGCTGATCCTTGAACAATGTGGGTTTGAACTGTATAGGTCCATCTAGATGCATATATTTTTCAAAAGTAAATACTACAGTGCTACATGGTCCAAAGTCAGCTGGATCCACAGATGTGGAGGAATAGTGAATCTGGTGGGCTGACTATAAATCACAGGAAAATTAACCTCTGTTGTTCAAGGGTCAACTGTAATAAAAATATACCCCACGAGGAGGAATGAAGGTTAAGTCATTAACAGGAACAAGAAACAAAGCACTGTTTAGTTTCCTCGCCTGTAAAATGGGAATAATGATTACCCTACTTGGTTATAGGGCTTAAATAAGATAAAACGTGAAAGCATCAGACATAGGAACTTCGCACATGATATAGGCTAATTTCCCTTCACTGCAATGAGTGATTTCGCACTGCATATTACTAATGTGTTAAACTGAATATATTTCAGATCTGGAAGTAAATTTAAGAATTACTAGCCCAGTACTAAGTAAGGCACAACCACCCTGAGTTTCCGTATTTTAAAAACAGGTTAATAACTCATGGTTTTACGGTAGGGGACAAATGAGATAATAAATGTGAAATTCTACTATAAATTCTAAAATGCTAAGAGTGGCCAGTGATATGGACTGAAAACAAAAGTTAGGAGTTCCCATTGTGGTGTAGCAGAAACGAATCTGACTAGTACCCATGAGGATGAGGGTTTGATCCCTAGCCTCGCTTAGTGGGTCAGGGATCCAGCGTTGCTGTGAGCTGTGGTGTAGGTCGAAAGACATGGCTCGGATCCTGCATTGCTGCGGCTGTGGTGTAGGACAACAGTTGAAGCTCCAATTTGACCCCTAGCCTGGGAACCTCCATACGCCACAGGGGCGGCCCCAAAAAGCAAAAAAAAAAGGAAAGAAAACAAAAGTTATATTTTCTTAGCAGATCCACATGTACTGGTGTAAATACAATTGATAAGCTGCATGGGATGGCAATTGTAAAACATAATCAAATAGCAGTCAGGGTGATAAACTCTTGTCTTAAAGATGGGGAACCAGCTACCTGTACAGCTTTTGTTCGCTGAGTGGAGTATACAAATGTGGATCCAGAGCTGAACTCTCATGACGAGAGCTTTTTTTTTTTGGCCTTTCTAGGGCCGCACCCATGGCACATGGAGGTTCCCAGGCTAGGGGTCAAATTGGAGCTGTAGCTGCCGGCCTACACCACAGCCACAGCAATGCCAGATATGAGCTGCATCTGTGACCTACACCACAGCTCACAGCAACGCCGGATCCTTAATCCACTGAGCGAGGCAGGGGATCGAACCTATGTCCTCACAGATTTAGCCAATTTCGTTCCCACTGAGCCAAGACGGGAACTGCAACAAGAGATTTTTATACAGTGAGCGACAACCAAAAAGATAGTAGAGGAAGAACAGAAATGTCTAAAGGATAGGTTTTTGGATGTCTGCTGTGTCTTGCCCTTGAAATCTTCGGTAACCTCTAAATTTCATGCTCGTCCTTTATCCCACCTCTCAACTTGTGTGGCACCCACATTTCTGTTTCCTGGTAAAAGTACAGTCATATATTCTTAAAACGCATCAGTGAAGGTTATGCTGCATCACTCCCGAAAGTTTACTTATGAAAGCAATATTCATATGCTCACAAAATATGCCTTTCTTTTTGACCCACACTTTAAAAATAATAACTGGTTCCTAAACTAGCAGGCAGATTTTCTTGGGTGCTATGGTCTCTGAGTATCCTCAGATTATACTTTCTGTCTCATTCCCATACCTGTCATAAACTGGGGACCAACTGTTTCCAATTTTGTGTGGAAACATTACTTCAACTCATAAGTTATTTATTGGGTAACAGTGTTAGCTTTGGTATCAAATAAATGTATACAAGCTAGAAAATTATGTCCCGTTAAAAGACCTGTAACTGGAATTCCCGCTGTGGTGCGACAAGATCGGCAGCATTTTAGGAGCGCTGAGATGCAAGTTGGATCTCCAGCCCAGGGCAGTGGGTTAAGAATCCAGTGTTGCCACAGCTGTGGCTTAGGCCACAACTGCAGCTTGGATGTGGTCCCTGGCTTGGGAACTTCATATGCCGAGGGGAGGGAAAGGATGGGAGGGAGGGAGGGATGGAGGGAGAGAGAGAAAGAAAGAAAGAGTTCTGAAAGACAGAGAGAGAGAGAGAAAGGAAGGAAGAAGGGGGGAGGGAAGGAGGGAGAAAGGAAGGAACCTGTAACTTTAAAATGTTCACCAGTACAAGATCCAAAGAAGTCTGTGTTGAGAGTACTGCTTGAAATCATTCCTCTTCATCTTAAGGAGGCACACAAATGAAAAGCCAAATGAAAGAGTAGAGAAGAAAGTAGGCAGTATTTTAGGACTGGGGTCAAGATGGGAGATAAGGAAAGTATAGTGCTGATAAGGAAACCAAGGTTATAAGGAAGTGTTCCCTCTGAATAGTGACAAAAAGCAATGAGTTTAGGAGCTCCCATCGTGGCTCAGTGGTTAACAAATACGACTAGGAACCATGAAGTTGTGGGTTCGATCCCTGGCCTTGCTCAGTGGGTTAAGGATCCGGCGTTGCTGTGAGCTGTGGTGTGACTCAGATCCCACATTACTGTGGCTGTGACATAGGCCAGCAGCTACAGTTCCAATTAGACCCCTAGCCTGGGAACCTCCATATGTTGTGGGTACGGCCCTGGAAAAGAAAAAAAAAAGAAAAAAAGAGCAATGACTTGAGATACTTTCCAATCAATCTAACTGCCTAACTGATATTGTCCACAAAATTATATATAAAGACACATGTTCCCTTCTTATGGTGTCAAAAGAATTATTTTTTTCTTCCTTTTTAAGGGCCTCACCTGCATGCATGTGGAAGTTCCCGGGCTAGGGGTTGAACTGGAGCTATAGCTGCCAGCATACACCACAGCCACAGGAATGCCGATCTGAGCTGCATCTGCGACCTATACTGCAGCTCATGGCAATGCCAGAATCTTAACTCACTGAGCAGGGCCAGGGATCAAACCTACATCCTTATGGTTACTAGTCAGGTTCTTCACCTGCTGAGCCATAATGGGAACTCCCAAAGGAACTAATTATTGGGAAATAGATTTGTTATTTAGTATCTAATTTTCCTTGAACCACTAAACCATTAGAACCTTCTATTTAGCTAATCTATTAATACAAACCTGAAAAAATGTATTTACATTTACAGGAATGTCGACATGCACATGACATTCAAGATCCATGTAAGCACAGCTAATGTGACTAGTTTACTGAAAAGAATCAGAACTTAAGGGCATTTAAATGCTTTTGTTTTTGGCCACGCTTGAAGCATGTGGAAGTTCCTGGGCCAGGGATCGAACCTGTGCCACAATAGTGATCCAAGCTGCTGCAGCAACAACACTAGATCCTTAAACCTCTGTAAGCTTCCATATTTTATTTCCAAGTGGTTTTCTCACAGTTAGTGAGGAGCTTTTCATAAAGTAAAAGAGTCTGAAAGCAAAGCACAGACTACAGAATTCTTCATAAATACTGAAGATAGTAGAATATCTCACAGCCAACCTCTGGCCCAAGAAACTGAACGCTTATTAGTAGCCCCACTGAGAGCAAAGACCTGCCTTTCTCTTCTGTAACTGCCAGAATATTTTATGCAGCTAGCCTTAACCAATGATTTTGCCATTAAGTCAGTGATCCTGGGTCTCAAAGGATTCTCACATCCTACTAGATACTAGACATTTCCGGGAACAAAGGAACACAAGCAAACTCCTTTTTGGATTACAGTTCTGAAGAGGGAACTATGGCAAGTGAAGCTGCTGAGCAGTCCTGTTACCCCTGAGCTCTAGTTTCTTTTCCATTTCTAAATGGGAATGGTTCTAGTATTTATTTTTCATTTTTCTGTTAAAATGAAATCCACTATTACACACCCTTCTTCTGAAAATAACTTGTACTTCCGGGCTTTTCTTTTTCTTTTCTTTTTTTTGGTCACCCCCCTCAAAGAAATTCCTGTGCCAGGGACTGAAACCAAGCCACGGCAGTGACCATGCTGGATCCTTAACCCACTGAGCCACTGGGGAACTCCTGAACTTCAGATTTTTAAAGTTGTCTTGCCTTGCCATTCCTTCAACAATCTGCCTGCTACATGATACCCACTGCCACTGCACAATTGCTGAGGATCTGACTGAACAAAACCAGAATGCATGTCTGTGTGGAACAACATTCTGGATGTGGTTGTCATCTTCGAATAAGTGACACCACTTACCATACTCAATACCATGAAAGAATTGAGAACTCTAACAGAAAATAATGAGGGGAGAGATGGAAGTAGAAACATACCTTGGTGAAGGTTACAGATGGCGAGGCAGTGACATTTAAGTTGATATATGGAAGGAAAAGTTGCTAATCAGGAGGAAAAGTGTTGCAGGCAGAGGGTACAACATGGGAAAAGCCCCAGGGTCGGGGTGGGATTTCATGTGTTTGAGGATGTGAGAGAAGGCCCCTGCTTACAGAGCTGTGAACAGGAGTGAGCATGGCATGCTCCATTTGGAAGTACTAGAGTGCATGCTCTTATGTAATCGCTACCAGAAATTAATGAAGTTAGATACCTCACCATTTCCAAAATGAAATAAGCTCAGGAGAGATTAAGAAAATTATTCAAGATTACATAACAAGTGGTGGAGCCTGGAATCAATTGAATGCAGCTTGAATCCAAAGATCACATTTTCAACTCAAGCACAGTCAAAGTTAGAAGGTAGGCAGTAGCCAAATCACATGGGGCCTAATATGCCATAGCAAAGAGCTAGAATTTAATTTTAAAAAGCCACTGAAAAGTTTAAGCAAAGTGACATTATCTGATTTACATTTCTACTGTGGCTGCTGAGTGGGGCCAGAGAGAGGCCAGGGAGGAGCTGTATGTGTAAAAGAAAGGAAACTAATGTGTAGCCAGGAGAGAAATGATAGTAGTCTAAACTAGAAATAGAATAAAGATCTCTTCTGGAATAGATCAAATTAGACTTGTCAATGATTTGGATACATGGAATAAGAAAAAAGGAAAAGCTAGGATAACTTCCAGGTTTCTGCCTTTAGTAACAAATGGGTCATGATGGATAATAATGAAGTAGTTCAGAATCAGACTAAGTTGGGAAGGAAGAATAGATTCATTCAATAATTCAACAAATATTTATTAAGCTTCTATGGTGTGAGGATACAGCAGAGTACAAAACTGTCTTGTGCTAACAGGGCTTACATCCTTGGAGTGGGGGCAGGGCACAGTTAGACATATTTATATGAAAACCATAAAATGGTGATAAGTGCTATAGAAAACAATAAGGCAGGTTAGGTGGGAAAGGAGGTTACTATTTTAATTGAATGATCAGAAAGAGTTTCTCTAGTGTATGAGTAGAAGCCTAAAGGAAACAAAGGAAGCAGCTCTGAAACCTTCTGGGAGAAAAGAGTTCCTGGAAGTCTGAATTAGACTGCAGTGGTCCTGAAGCAGGCATGTTCTTGGTATGCTTGAGGACGGATAAGGAGGCCAGGGTGGTACTGCAAGTAGGTAAGGGGAAAAAAAAAAAATAGGCAGTCAGAGGAGGAACAGACAATAGAGAACTTTGGTTAAGGACTTGGCTATTTTTTACTTTGGGTAAAACAAGAAACCCCTGGAAGATGTGAACAGAGGAATGGAGGAGGAGTGTTACTCTAGCTGCAATATGGAAATAACACTATAAAGGAGCAAAGGTGGGAGCTAAACAGGCAGTAATCCTCTGGTGGATCAGACCAGGAGGTAGTGAAAGGGCTGGCTTTAGGATAGGTTTTGTAAGGCAGATGGGATTTGTTGATGGGATTAGATATGGGGGCATTAGGAAGGAACCAAGGCAGACTAGGTTTTTTGGCCTGTGAAAGAATAAGGTTATCATTTATTGGGTTGGGGTGAGCATGAACAGAATTATGATGGATAACTGTGAATTCTATTTGCAATATCCAGATGGAGATCCTGGAGTTCCAATCGTCGCTCAGTGGTTAATGAACCTGACTAGTATCCCTGAGGACTAGGGTTCAATTCCTGGCCTCGTTCAGTGGGTTAAGGATCCAGTGTTGCCGTGAGCTGTGGTGTAGGCCGGCAGCTGTAGCTCCAATTCGACCCCTAGCCTGGGAAGCTCCATATGCCTGGGGCGAGGAGGTAAAAAAAACAAAAGAAAAAAAGAGATGGAGATCCTCCTTACAAATTTAAGTACAGACAGAGGAGGCAGCTGTCTTCTCGATTTCACAAAGGCCTGAGTTGGAGATATAAGTCTGGCAGACTTCAGCCTGCAGAAGATATTTAAATCATGGGAATGGATCATCTGGGTAAAAGTATACAGCGAAGAGGATCCAGAACTGAACCCTTACATATCAACAGTTTCTAAAGCCATCAAGTATATCAATGAGGCACAGCGATTAACTTAGATTTTACCATACAAATCTCAAAAGAAAAAGAAATGAATTCCACTCATGATCAGAGGACTACCAGGAACTCAAAAAACATTTCCAAATACCGACGTTGTACAATCCAGTGGTTAAGTGCATGGCATGTGGGCTCAGGCTGCCTGGATATTACTTCTGGTCCCTACACTTATTATCTCTGTGACCCAGGGCAAGACACTGTGCAGTTTCCTTAGCAGTTGAGGATAATAACTTAATTGGGTTGTTGTAAATGAATTAATACCTAAACTTCTGAACTCAAAATATTGGCTCTTTTACTATCAGTAAGTTATTGAAACAAATGTTGGGGCTGAGAGACCTTGCAGCTAATCACACTATTTTGTCAATTATCTTAACCAAGGACTTGTCTTTGTTTAACGAATTTCAAAAGAAGGCCAAAACGTGTTTCTAAGCTCAATTCTCTTAACTAAGGGCTTGCGGCTCCCAGTCTAGATTTTAAAACAAAGCCAAAACACATCCCCAAACTCCCCAGCACCCAAAACAATCTTTGGAGACAAAGCGGAAAAGCGAGGACTAGCTAGCCTAGTTAACACATTAGAGTAAGCATGTCTGATAACAAGGTCCATCTGTGACAGGCTACAGGGGCCCCAAAATCTTTTAACTAGTTATTTGATTCCCTTCTGGACTCTTTTCTACAAAATGAACGTGCTTTCGAAGGTAAAGGTTAAACCAAGCTTTTGAATGGGAGTGTAGCAAAGTAATGAGAATCCAACTCTATGGCAGTAACCGGGGAAGACCTCTCCACAGTAACATCTATCCCTTTTCCCGAGTACCCAGGAGCACCGTGAGGTGGGACTCCTCCCTAGTGGGTTATGAGAAAATGACAACCTTCATCTTTTGGCCCCCATCCTGGAACCTGTGCCCTGGGAGCAAAGCGCCAGCTCAAAGCAGCTACCCTCCCTATGTCCCCTTCCTCTCTCCAGGCTCCGGTCTCGGAGCCGGTGGAGACACCCAGAGAAGAAACAATAGGGCCGTGGCGGCTGCCATACCTTTCACGGTCGCGGCCGTCGAAGTAGACGAAATCGCCGCTCTGGACGCACTTGGCGCAGGTCAGCCGCCGGCGGGTGGTGTTGCACAGCGGGCACCGCTCCACCGCCACGTACAGCCCCTCCGCGTCGTCCACGGAGTCCACCAAGTCCCGGGCGAGTTGCTGGGGCCCGCAGCCAGGAGGCTCCGGCGCCCGGGATCCCTTCCCACTGGGAGACGCCATGATGGCCTGAGAGAAGAGCCAGTCACGTGGGATTTTGTTTTCAACCAGGTGCATCCTGGGCGAGGAGGAGGGGCCTGGGAGGGGCCTGAGGAGGAGCCGGGAGCGCCTCGGGGGTCCAGCGACCTCCAAGCCCAGCCTCGTCCAGCCTTCGGCCCCGGCCGCCCGAGGCGCTGTCGCTTTTCCTGGCTGCTCAGCGGTGACCGAACCCGAAGCAGGAATGACGTTAGTGGGACGAGTCACCTCAACAAAATGTCATCAGCCGCTTGATCATGATCAAGCTACAAGTTAACACCTCAAACTTGTGCAAGAAATAGTAATACGATGCCCTAAGGATTCTGGGAAAACCGATTGGGAACACAATAGGGAATTCCTGTAATTCGCTGTGGATGCTTTTAAATTTGGCTAAAAGTACAGCGGAGTTGAGTAGCGTACTGGGTCTTGGAGCTAGACTGAATTTTGGTTCACCCACCTCCCTAACAGCTGTGTGATTCGGGGCAAATTATCCACCGCACTGTGTCTGTGTTCTTTACTTGATTTAAAGAGAGAGAATTACAGTACCCACAGTAACACTGTGAGGAGTAATAAGTAAAACCATTTAATAGGAATCTGATAAGTACTCTACTGATAATAGCTAAGCAGTGGAAACTGTACTGAATGTGGAAATCAAAGATGTATCTTTCTGAAAAATAAATTTTAAATTAAGGTCCAGCATTCCGCCCCTACTCTGGGCCATGCTCTGAGAAAAAAAAGTGAACTCGGGACTTCCCGTCGTGGCCCATGAGGTTGCGGGTTCGATCCCTGGCCTTGCTCAGTGGGTTAAGGATCCGGCGTTGCCGTGAGCTGTGGTGTAGGTCGCAGACGCGGCTCGGATCCCGCGTTGCTGTGGCTGTGGTGAAGGCCAGCAGCTAAAGCTCCTGTTAGACCCCTAGCCTGGGAACCTCCATATGCTGCGGGTGCGGCCCTAGCTAAGGCAAAAAGACAAAAAAAAAAAAAAATTACTCGGTAGAATTACTTGGTAGAATCGAACATAGTTATATTACTCTAAGTTTCTTTCTATGAGCATAAATAGGGTGGGCTGGAGGATTTTTATCAGAGTAATTAATGTTTGAATATGCCTATAAACTACAGAAGGAAAAATATTGGGCTCCTAGGTCAAATGATCTACACCAGTGAGTCTCAAGGATTATTCTGGTAGGCTGTAAATTAATGACTGCCCTAAATTCTCTGTCCAGCTAGGGTTTCTCTCCCAGGTTCCATACCCTAAAATTCCTAACTGCTTATACTAGGTCTAAAGTAATGTACAGTGCCCACCAGAAACTCAGTAATTTGGAAACTGAACTGAAAACCTCCCTGCATATGTTTCCTCATCATAATGAAAGGAGGGACCTTTCCCTCCCTGCATATGTTTCCTCATCTTAATGAAAGACATAGTCACTGACCACTTGGAATCAAGGTCCATGACTCCTGTTAGCCCATCCCTCCTTGTTAATCTCTACATCTCCATCAAATGTGGATAATTGCACAACCTAATTAGGTCTTGAGTCTGCACTCTGCTCCAGCCTCTTGATCTATTTTAATACAATTATATAGGATTATAAAAGTATGAAAAAAGCACAAAATCCCAAAACACTTTTCAAAATAAACTTTCAGGAACCATTCAGGTTTAGTGTAAGCTCTAAGATTTATTTTTAAGGAAGAGATATAATTTTCTCTGACCATTTCAAACAGAAGAATGTTTAATTTATCTTAAGTTTTCAGACTTTCATGTTTCATTTGTACTCTGACAAGATCCTTCACAAGCCTGTACCTAGTGGCCAGGATCATCTACTCAATATTTTAAAAAGCAAAAAAAGAGACAACTTCTATCCCACTTTATGCAGCTATTTGAAATTTCTACATATTGCTATGTATTTTCAGAGAACACGTTAATGGACTACATCACTCTAGCAAGGCCCTAAACTCTTCAAATTCTGAAATAAGTTTACTTTTTTCATAAAAATAACATGAGTTATTTTGAAAAAAAAAAAAGGTCTTCATTTCTTAAGCATGGTTACACATACAGAATCACACTTTAATAACTAAAGTCAAGGAGTTCCCATCACGGCACAGCGGAAACAAATCCGACTAGGAACCATGAGGTCACGGGTTCGATCCCACTCAGTGGGTTAAGGATCCAGTGTTGCCATGAGCTGTGCTGTAGGTTGCAGGTGTGGCTTGGATCTGATGTTATGACTGTGGTGTAGGCCGGCAGCTATAGCTCCGATTGGACCCCTAGCCTGGGAACCTCCATATGCCTCAGGTGCGGCCCTAAAAAGCAAAAAAAAATTTAAAAAGTCAAAATGTGCATGGAACAGCAACAATCCAGCCATTTCTATGCTGGGCTTATGCATATATTCAAACTAATATACTGTAAGATACTGAATACTGTATTCAGGCTTTTTTAAAGTCCTTTAGAATAGGATAGATGTTTTCAAATGCTTCATAGATCTCAGAACGTTCTTTGGCACCTATAAAGAAATCCACGTTTACATAATCTTTAATATTAAAACAATACTACAATTTTTTAAGACTAAAATTTCACTGTCAACCCCAATTACTTTTAATTCAATGACATCTCTTTAGGTGTCCCTGAGAAATGACATTTATTCCTGGTAAAGACAAAAGAATTTGGTGACTAAAGCCACATTCCCCTACACACATCCCTAGAGCAGAGCTTTATAATACTTCTGCTAATGCAGACACATCAGTACATCTTTAGCCTCATAGGGAATAGTATGAAATATGAACTGTTTCTCAGGGTGTCATGAATGTGACCACAGAACATGACCTTCATCAGCATCTGTGGGCCCTTAGCTACCAGCAAAAGGGACTTCCTTTGATCTACTCATCTCTAGTCGACATTCTGATTCCCTGATATTGACCAACAGAGTGCGACAAACTGTAACTATTCAAAATTTTAAATTTCAGTACATGGAAAGGGGCTATTAGTGGGAAAACTGGGGAAATCCAACCACTGTTGCCCTGAGTTAAGTTTCAAGGGATCTTTAATTATAACTGCTGTAGGTATTAAAATGGATTAAAAACATGAATTAGATACAATCCCCACCTTGAAAGAGATTATCAGTCTGTCCTACTCATATCTAACCACTCCCAAACACTACTAACTACTTTCAACTTCCAAAGCTATGCAGTCACATTATACTGAGAGTTAATTCCTGGTAGTACTTGTGTTTAGGTGGAACTGTCAGCTAATCAGGAAACTATTATCTGATAGGATTGGGCAGGAGGCAAGGAAATCAATGAAAAGCATATAAAAACCATTAACATAGAGAAAAATGAAAAATAGTTTAAGCTGATAAATTCTTGAGGGCTATAAACTCAGAGAGGAGGAAGGCTCTGTAAGAGAGTAGGAACAACCTGTGCTAAGTGGTTATCCGGTTTAATGATGGGACTAATGAGACGGAATTACCAAAAGAGAATCACCAGATTTGAGAAGCAAGTAGAAATCAGGATTCAGAATCCAGGATGAACAATAATAATTTTAAAAATGGAAAATAGCAAGTTCTGGCAAAGAGCCTGAGAAATTGAACTCTCATACGTTGCTGGGGGAACGTAAAACTGTTCAGATACTATGGAAAAAGGGTTGGCAGTTTTTCAAAAATGTTAAAATAAGAATTACCATGTGACCCAACAGCTTCACTCCTGGGTATCTAGGTGTATACCCCCCCCAACTGGAAAAAAAATTTTAAACCAATAACACACACGTAGACACATATCCATTGTAGTACTATTCATAGTAGCCTCAAAGTGGAAACAACCCTAGTGTCTACTAAGAGATGAATGTATAAACAAACGGTGATGAATAATTATCTATATCTATCTATCTATCTATCTATATATATATATATACACACACATAACATACATATACACACAATGGAATATTATTCTGCCATAAAAAGGAGTGAAGCATTGATACGTACTATAATGTGGATGTACCTCAAAAACATTATACAAAGTGAAAGCAGCCAGATATGAAAGATCACATATTGTAGGATTCCATTTATATGAAATCTCCAGAATAGGTAAATTCACACAGACAAAATGAAGCCTGGTGTTTGCCAGGGGCTGGGGGAGGAAGGAATGGGAAAAACTGCCCAATGATATGTATGGGACTTTATTTTGGAGCAGTGGAAATGTTTTGGCACTAGACAGAGGTGGTGGTTCCACAACATTGTGAATGAACAAAAATGGTTAAATTTATGCTATGTGAATTTCACCTCAATAAATCAAAACAAAAAAACTTTTATTTCTTTTTAGGGTCAAACCTGTAGTATATTTAAGTTCCCAGGCTAGGGGTAGAATCAGAGATGCAGCTGCTGGCCACAGCAACACCGGATCTGAGCCGCATCTGTAACATATCTTGCTGCAACTCCAGATTCTTAACCCACTGAGCAAGGCCAGGGATGGAATCCTCATCCTCAGAGACAACATTGGGCTCCTAACCTGCTGAGCCACAATGGGAACTCTTAAAATTTTTTTTTTAGAATCAAAAATGAAGTACTTGTAAGCTTAAAATTGGGGGAGGGGTAGATAAGGGCAAAAGGTGACTTACTCATTGCTTAAGCGTTTACTTTCTGAGTCTCTACCCTCAGAGATGAGGGGTGGGAAGGAGGGTAACAGAAACTCTGTACCTTTGGGATAGGAAACATCCCTTTGGTTACAGCACTAAAAATTTAGTTTCTAAAGAGATTGGTTTTGGAGTTCCTGTCGTGGCGCAGTGGTTAACAAATCCGACTAGGAACCATAAGGTTGCGAGCTGGATCCCCTGGCCTTCCTCAGTGGGTTAAGGATCTGGTGTTGCCATGAGCTGTGGTATAGGTCGCAGAGGCGGCTCAGATCTGGCATTGCTGTGACTGTGGCGCAGGCCGGCAGCTGTAGCTCCGATTTGACCCCTAGCCTGGGAACTTTCATATGCCGCGGGTGTGACCCTAAAAAGACAGGGGAAAAAAAAGAGAGAGAGAGAGATTGGTTTTGCAGTTCCCTGGTGGCCTAACAGTTAAGGACTTGGCATTGTTACTGCTGCAGCTCATTTTTTGATGCCTGGTACTGTGGCATGCTGTAGTCATGGAGGGAGGGAGGGAGGAAGGGATTGGTTTTACAGAAACTAAACAGTGAGTACAGAAGTAGAAAGTAAAACACCATTGTAACAAGACTCTCTGCCTCTTGGTTTGATGGACTTTTTCAGCTTCTGAAAACATTTGAATGGAACAAACTCCTAATTGGGAAACAGTGACGTACAGTAAGTACACCAAACACACACAGACATTCACCCCACATCATCAAACCACATGCAAATTATTTAACTTCTGAAGTCTCTGTTTCCTTATTTATAAAGGACAACAGCCTTCTCATAGGGTTAGTATAGGACTACATGAACAAATGCCTACAAAAAAGTCCTTTACAAACCCAGCATTTAACAAGATATAACCCATTTTTATTGTCCTAAAAGAATGTACTTCAGGATTAGGGATGTTGGGATGGCTGGTCCAAGTACGTATGGCTTATCATTTGGTTCTATGAGAGCCAATATCACATAATTTGTCTCCTTCACCAGGGCTAGGTTTTTGCCAGATGAGGAGTGTGTTATATTTACTAACCTCATCCTCAGCACCTAAAACAATATATGTACCTGGTAGGTACCCAAAGTTTATTAAACATCTGTCATCTGTCGCTAAGGTTCATAAGCTCATCCCTACCCCTTAGCCAGCCTATATATATCAATTTCCAATCCTACTTGGATTTTCTAATTCTATTCTTACACCAAGCCACAACCTCATATCTTATTATTTTTCCAAGTGATATCATATGTGTGTGCACACAAGTGAAAATCTTACAAACTGGAAAAAAAAAAAAGCCATCATCAAACCCCTCAAGGTATATACATTTTACAGTATATACGAAGCCACTATTAGTGGTAGATTAGCAGTAACAACTTACAGGGACATTCTGTTCTCTCTCTGACCCACTCACTACTAAGTCTTGCCATTTTTATGCTGCCCTCTAACCTACTCATTTCCAAGAGCCACTGACCCTTGGTAACAAAGACCCAGCTTCTTTGTCCTTAATGCTGCAAGGAAATAAGCACAAACATTTTACTAAACGTCTCTTTAAACTTCATATTCCTATCATCTGGACAAAGCGTGAGAGCAAAATTTCATTTTTTTTTTTCAATGCTAGGGGAAAAAAAACAAGAAGAGTGGTCTGGAGTTCCCGTTGTGGCTCAGTGGTTAATGAATCCGACTAGGAACCATGAGGTTGCGGGTATGATCCCTGGCCTCACTCAGTGGGTTAAGGATCCAGCTGTGAGATGTGGTGTATGTCACAGACGTGGCTCAGATCTGGCACTGCTGTGGCTGTGGCGTAGACCAGCAGCTACAGCTCCGATTAGACCCCTAGCCTGGGAACCTCCATATGTCACGAGTGTGGCCCTAGAAAAGGCAAAAAGACAAAAAAAAAAAAAAAAAAAAGAAGAAGAGTGGGCTTTCCTGGAAATAGTAACAGCTAAAGTTTATACCATGTTTACTATATGCCAGGCCTTGTTTTTCTGCCTCCTTGCATCTCTTAGCAAGTAGTTTCTATGGCCACCTGTCTTTTACATACACGCAAGTCAAGGTCGAGAATTTAAACTCACTCAATTCACACAGGCAATAAATGGTACAGTTTGGATCCAAACTGGACAATTGGTTTCCAGAGCTCAGCCTCTTAGCCACGACACCTGCTGCCACTCATCACTAAGAGGATTTTTTTCACCCTTCAGCTGACAAGGAAGATGAGGAGAAAGGTGCCCAAAAGACCACACGGGTGTTTTCAAAGACCTCTAAAGAGCTGGAGGACAGGGTGAGCACGTGAAGATGGTGGGCTCTGAAGCCGGGCTCCTTAAGCTCCCATGTATTGCAGCACGTACAACTGTTTGACATTTTTAAGGTTACTTAACCTCTCATCGTCATTTTACAGGTGACGAGACAGCTATTAAGTACAGCCACACAGAGGTAACTAGAACCCACATAAAAGCCCTTATTTATCACAGGGCCTGGCACATGAGTGCCCAACATATGGTAACTCTGTTACATCTCAGAAGTGAAAGTTGACATATTTGCTGTTCACTGTACATTGTTCCAACAGATCCTAGCTATACTATTCATTTTACTATGAGTTAAGAAAAAGCATGGGTCCTAAATGTCACATCAACCATTAGAAAGAAGCACAAATCTGGGAAAGGAGTGTTAAGCTTGATCCAGGTCCCTTTGCTGTTTGTTGTCTGGGAACTTGACAAGTAGGATAGTAGGGCCTCTTTGTCCTCAACTCAAGTAACTATTCATTCATTCAAATGTAGCCTTGGACATGGGTCCTGCAGCTTTAACGCCTCAAGGAGTAAGAATTTTACATGGATAAATTATTTTCAAAGCCCTTGAAAATGGCATGTGATACAAAAATTTCAAATTGCCACCAATTTCTACTATGTGCACTGGTGAGAGCTGGGATCCATTATTTAATTCAGTGAAATTCAAAGTGCATTTGTAATTTCAACACTCTAAGATTTTCTAGACCAAAGTTATTCACATTTGTTAGGACTTGCCTTTTAAAACAGCTCTTCAGGAGTTCCCATTTTGGCTCAGCGGGTTAAGAACCCACCTAGTATCCATGAGGATGCAGGTTCAATCCCTGGCCTCACTCAGTGGGTTAAAGATCTGCTGTTGCTGCAAGCTATGGTGTAGGTCACAGATGTAGCTTGGATCCCACGTTGCTGTGGCGTTAGGCTGGCAGCTACAGCTCCAATTCAACTCGTAGCCTGGGAGTTTCCATATGCCACAGGTGGGCTGGCAACCTATTTTTGTAGAGCCTGTGAGCTAAGAGTGATTTTAGTATTTGACCCTTCGCAGAAAAAGATGTTGACCCCTTGGTCAGAACCCTGTTCACAATGAGTTAAGCTACATATGTTATAATGGTTATTAAAAAGGCAGGATGTAAAGATGAATATACATATCAAATGATATAAAAACATGAGAAAAAGTTGTATTGTTTGAGTATTAGGACCTATATGTGATGTAAAATTTCTACTTTTCTTTTTTTCCCCCAGGTATTCTATAATAGCAAGAATTATCTTACAGTGGTGACCAAAGCTATTTAAAAGGTAAAGCAAAGTACATGCAAAGCTACTGAATTTTATGAAAGTCATAACCTTAGAACTTACCTGTCAACACAACTTTCCCAGATACAAAGATAAGCAACACAATTTGTGGTTTCACCATTCTAAAAATAAGGCCAGGAAACAGTTCAGGTTCGTAACTGTTAAGATATAAAAGAAAAAAGTGAAAAAATAGCACTACGTAATCAGTTCCTCATGACATTTGAGATCCAGAACACAAAAGCAGTTTTAAAAAGCTATTTTACCAAAAACCTTCTGGTTATCTTGATAAAAGTAGTCTTGAGTGTCCTAGGTAATTTCTGTGGCAATTAAGAACACAGTTCATTTTTTGTCATTGTATTTTTCAAGTGCCAGTAATCCTAAACTATTAGAAATTAAGGTAACTTAAGGGCATTAGATTGTCTATATTAAGATCTTATTAGTTAAATGTTCTCCACCTTTCAAAAATAGTCTATCAATAAAAATACATAAACACATTTTCTAAATATTACAAGTTTTCCAATAATGAGTATAAATTTATAAACTACAAAATTTTTTAGCAGATAAAACCCAAAAAATGTTTTGGACCACTGTTAGTTTTTTTAGGATAGGTGCTGTATAAAGAAAACTAAACCATCCCAACTTTTAAAATTCAAGACTTGTTCCTTTAAATAGTAACTCACTCATCTATACTACTAAATGTAAGTTGATTTCTCTGAGGAACAAAGGATGATTGGGCTAAGAACTGCTTCTCCACACCAGCATAGAGAAGAGGAAAGATTCTCAGAAAAGCTTGAGGAGCCTACGAAAAAAGAAGTCAGTAGTTAAGAGGAAGTTGATGAAATAAAACTATTCTCAAGACAATGGAGATGTAAGAAAAAGAACAAATCTGAAAAATGGAACATTATAAATCACATGAATTTTAGCACTTAAAAGAGTGAATTCAGATCACACAGAAAAACTCCATTCTATTATGCAATGAATAAGACCCATAGCACGGCAGATGTGAAACCTCTTATTGGCACCAGAAAGATGTATCACAGTGGAGAGGCTACCCATCTGAAGAATATGGAGGCTGTTATGAGTGGACATGTCTACCTGGGAAAGCCCATCAGGACTTCTCCCATGAACCACTTCTGGACACTAAGGAGACAGTGATACTATGCGGAGCCCTGGAAAACTTCTGTGGGAATTACAAGGTTCGAGTCAAGAAAGTGAAGACTTGGGGCACAGAAAAAATGTTTCCAACTGATCTTCTGACAAAATCTTAAGACACTAAAAGGGAAAAGGGAAAAGTCTTTGGTATGTAAATATTTGTGAACTTTCCTAACCTGGGAAAGGAGAAAGGCATTCAAATCCAGGAAGCATGAAGAGCCCCAAACAGGATCAACCCAAAGAGGATCACAGTAAGACAACTATAATTAAAATGACAAAAATTAAAGATAAGAAATATTAAAAGCAGAAAAGGAAAAGCAGTAAGTTACATACCAGGGAAGTTCCATAAGGCTATCACAGCTGATTTTTCAGCAGAAACTCTGCAGGCCAGGAAGGAGTAGCACGATACATTTAACATGATGAAAAGGGAAAGCCTACAATCAAGAACACTCTACCTAGCCAGACTGTCATTCAGATTTCATGGAGAGAGCAAAGTTTCATAGACAAACAAAAGCTAAGAGTTCAGCCCCACCAAATCAGCTTTATGGACCTTCTCTAAGCAACAAAGTAAAGGCCACAACTGGAAATATGCAAATTATGAAGGTATAAAGCTCACTGGCAAAGGCAAATACACAGTGAAGGTAGTAAATCAACCATGTTCGAAGCTAGCAGGAAGGTTAAAAAACAGAAGGAGGAAAATCATTTGTATCCTCAATAAGTAGTTAAGGAATATACAAAAGAAAAAGATGTAAAATATGTCAAAAAAGTAATAATGGGGGAGGGTAGTAAAATGCAGACTTGTTAAAATGCATTTGAACTTAAGAAATCAAGTTAAAAAAGATATATACATACATATTTATTCATGGTAACCACAAACTAAACATCTAAAATAGATACACACAAAGAAGAGAAAGGAATTCAAACATAACACTACAGATAGATCTCAAATCACAAGCAAAGAGATCAGAAGAAGAAACAAACAGAAAAAAAACTACAAAAACAACCCCAAAGCAATTAACAACATGACAATAAGAACACACTTATCAATAATTACTATAAATTGTAAATGGATGAAATGCTCCCATCAAAAGACACAGGCTGGCTAAATGGATACATAAACAAGATTTGTATATAAAATGCCTACAAAAGACTTGCTTCAGACCTAAAGACACACACAGACTGAAAGTGAGAAGACGGAAAAAAGATATTCCATGCAAAAGAAAATCAAAATAAAGGTGGAATAGCAATCCTTAAATCATACAAAAAGACTTTAAAACAAGAGACAAAGAAGGACATTACCTAATAATCAAGGGATCAATCCAAGAAGAAGATATGACAATTGTAAATATATATGCACCCAGCACAGGCACACCTAAATACCTAAAGCAAATACTAACAGAAATAAAGGGAGACGTTGCCAGTAACACAATGGTAGTAGGAGGTCTTTAACACCCCACTTAACATCAATGGATAGGTCATTAAGACAGAAAATCAACATAGAAACACCTTAAATGACACATTAGATCAAATGGATTTAATAAATATATTTAGAACATTCCATGCAAAAACAAGATACACATTATTTTCAAGTAGACATGAAACTTTCTCCAAGATAGAGCACATGCTAGTCCACAAACAAGTTTTGGTAAATTTTTAAAAATTGAAATCATACCAAACATCTTTTCTAACTACACCACCACGAGACTAGAAATTAACTACAAAAACACAAGCAAGTGGAGGCTAAACAATATGCTATTAACTAACCAGTGAATCACTGAAGAAATTGAAGAAATTTAAAAATACCTGAAATATGAGTTCCCGCCGTGACTCAGTGGAAACGAATCCGACTAGCAACCATGAGGTTGCGGGTTTGATCCCTGGCCTTGCTCAGTTGAGTTAATGATCCGGCGTTGCTCTGAGCTGTGGTGTAGGTCACAGATGTGGCTCGGACCCTGTGTTGCTGTGGCTCCGGTGTAGGCTGGCAGCTACAGCTCCTGTTAGACCCCTAGCCTGGGAACCTCCATATGCTATGGGTGTGGCCCTAAAAATCAAAAAAAAAAAAAAAAAAGGATGCAGAGGAAAAAAGAAAATATAATCAAGGGAAAATACATATTGCTGAAGGAGTATCATAAAAGTGAAATCTCAGAATGAACAGTACTTTTTGAAAGTTGGGGAAAAAACAAAGCAATTTCTAACTTCTGTTCAGGTCATGTCTCAAAGAAAAGCTAACGAATGTTAGTAAAAGCACAACTATCTGATCCTTTCCCATTCTATTAAACAGAATGGTTGCTCCAAGGTAAAGGGAAGGATAAGTAGAGTGAAAGGACTTCAGTTCAAGCTCGATTGGGAGAACTTAAGAGCATCTGTGGTTCTAAGTCAGTTCAAGTGCCCTGGCCTCAGTGTATATCCCAAGGGGTGGTGAGATTTGGTGTTTGCCAGTCAACTTCCATCACTGCTCTCTGGGGGCCTGAGGCAGGCTGGGAGAAGAACCAAAGCAGCTGAGGGGGTTGAGAGGGGGAGGAGGAGGAGGAGGAACGTTTGCTGTTGAGAAGTTACATTGGAAGAAACCAGGCAGGCTAGAGATACTCCCCCAAGAATATGAATCTGTGACAGAAAAACTGTGGTGGGGGCTACAGCTACATACATACACAGAAAAAGAAAACCTTGAACAAACTCAACAGGACAAAAACTAGATAGGATTGCCTTCACAGCATGTGCAATGGCCTTTCTTTTTTTAATCCTCTCTCCAGTCCTTTCTCTCCTCACTGGCTGTCAGTCCTTTCTATTTACCTAATCCATATCATACTCCTTTATCTTCCCTCCATTGCCACCCCCCACCCCAGCCAGGTGTGCCTGTTTTAGAAATCTGTACATCAGTGGGTCTCAATGTGTAGACCTCTCGCTAGCAGCACTGGCATCACCTGTGAGCTTTTTGAAACTGCAAAGCCCAGCAGAATCTCTGGGGACCTCAGTCCAGTAGGAACGTGGCTTGATAAACTGTCTGGGTGGTTACTATGCAGCTGAATTTTGAGAATCACTATTTCAGAAGATATGGAAGCAATGGTAACCAATGAGTACGTAACTATAGCATCTTAACCGTTTCACTTATCGTGGCTTTAAAAAATATACTTTCTCCGAAAGTTACATTTATATAAGCAGCCCATAATACAACTTTAATATCTTGGTAACCTCAAAGTTAAGTTATGCAACAATCATACCTACTGAACTCCGGATGGGTTAGCACCAATCCTTCCAGCCTAATAGGAAATCTCACATCACAGCTTCCAACCATGTTCTGAATTTTAAAATTGAGGAATCTGGCAGGAAAGCCCAGCTTCTGCACCACACGAGCATACTTTCTTGATGCAAGTCGAGATTGCTCTTCACTGGGGGGGAGGGGTAGGTAAAAACGTAATTAAGGACTTCTTAATCACCATAACTGCTATACTAGGTGGGCTGTATTCACACACTTCCCTGATTGTATTTTTAGCATTTGTACCATGTTTATCATTCAGTGTGTCCTATGAGCCTGTGGGTTCTAAGGACCAAGGACCTACCTCCCCCCTACTTGTGTCCCTAGCACCTAGAAAAAGGTATGGTACAATGAATATTGTTTTCATGTTTTGTTTTTTGGCTTTTTAGGGCCTCACATGCAGCATATGGAAGTTCCCAGGCAAGGGACTGAACTGAAGCTGCAGCTGCTGGCTTTGCCACAGCCACAGCAATGCTAGATCTGAGCACTTAGGCCACAGGTTACAGCAATGCTGGATCCTTAACCCACTGAGTGAGGCCAGAGATTGAACCTGCATCCTTGTGGATTCTAGTCAGGTTCTTAACCCACTGAGCCACAATGGGAACTCCGAACAATGTTGAACTCAAACAGATATTTTTTTCTACATTTGTTGTCTTTCACATATAAGGTGATTTTTTTTTATTTAAGTGCCTTTAGATAAAATTAACTATTTTACTGTTCTCAAAGGGTGTCCTCAGACTGGCAGCAGTATTACCGTCTGAAAATTTTCTAGAAATGCAAAGTTTCAGGTCCCACCTCAGATGTGTAGATGCTCTGAGGGTGAGGCCCAGCAAAACTATGTTTTAACAAACCCTCCAGTGATTGTGATGCTCACTAAGGTTTTAGAACCATTCATAAGGTCTAAAGGTGTGTGCTTTTTAGAGGGGAACAACAGCAACAAAAATAAGGACATATGCATACAAAAAAAAAATCAACATGAGAAAGTAAGATGTGTGCCAGCTGAGTGGCAGAGACAGGATGTCAGAACTTGGGTCTTTATGGGACAAATTACATACTTAAAACAAATCATGATAATATCTCAGAACCTGCTCAGTTTTGCCCAGGCCTTCTCACACAATTATCATTCAACTCATACTCAATATGAGAAAGAAATTCATCCGACTTTGTGGCTACATTTTTCTAAATGTCCTACTCCACCTGTAAATCCATGGCAGAGAATGTGAAATCTTGAGATTTGAGGATTTTTCATCAGATACTTTTCAAGGTCACTAGCAACACAAAAGAAGGAGTAGCAGGGGTGCCAAACAGGGGCAACACCTGGTGGGTGAATCCTTGGAATACCACCTTCTCTTATGGGTTCTCCGCATCTTTAAGAGGAAAACCAGAAGCACATTAAAGAAAAGCCAGGCTGAAACTTACTTTCTGGGACCAAAGGGAGCGGTGCAGTCTCTTTCTAACCAAGATCCGTCACAACACTGTCTCGTGTTCACCTCACCTCGCTTCATGTTGATTCTCCTCGTCCATTTCTAACTCCAAAATGTCCTTAGCATGACTTGTCCCCAAGTTAGCAGTGAAAAAAATTGTTTCTGCTTTGAAAAACCACATTTTGCTTAATTGACCCATTACATTTCCCATAGTGCTGTTTATAGGGTCAGATTTCAAGAATTTGCATATCCCCGGAGTTTCTTGTATCACACAGAAATTCATTCCCAATCAGACAAAGAGTCTACATACAGGCTTTTGCACAATCACTAGAAAGTAGGTTAAGAACCTGGAAATTTTACCACCAGTGGCAATTTTCACTGATAAATCTGTCCCCTCTGTACTTTTCCTATGCAAACACAGGTATCCCTATGTAAACTCTGGTTACCACACCTAAAGAGAATAGACTTGGATAAATTTTGAGGTAATTCTGTTAGCTCTTATACTAACCAAACTTCCACAACTTTCTATCCAAAACTCAAGTACCAAATAGATTTGGATAATAAATATCTCATTATCTGAATTCACCATCCAAGCTTTCACACTCAGATTTTAGGAACCGAATAGATTTAGATTGGGAAAAAATGAACGTGTTGTGTGTGCTCCTTTTCCCTAACTTGATGTCTGTCCAACTCAATATACTATCCATGGCTAAATAAAATTTTATCATCTAATCAAAACAATATCACTAGTTATTTGTTCACTCCGCCCCCATTTTAAACAATACTGAAATGAACACCCCTGTAGTTATTTTGAAGATATGTCCAATAATGACTTAAAAATGGAGATTCCTTGGTCAAAAGATATACAACAAAGCAACAGAAACTTAACTCAGACACAAGTAAAGAATTTAACATGTAAAACCGGGGGAGGGAATAGAGTGAAATGGATTCTTCAACAAAAGTATTGAGACATTGGCCACTTGCAAAAAATCATCATGTATTGAAATAAAATCCTAGTTTCCACCGTGCCTCAGTGGTAACGAACCCGACTAGTATTCATGAGGTTGTGGGTTCAATCCCTGGCCTTGCTCAGTTGGGTTAAGGATCTGGCATTGCTATGAGCTGGGGTTGCAGATGTGGCTCAGATGTTGCTGTGGCTGTGGTACAGGCCAGCAGCTTCAGCTCTAATTTAGTCCCTAGCCTGGGAACTTCCATATGCCCCAGGTGCGCCCTTGAAAAGCAAAAAAAAAAAAAAGGAAGAAAAGAAAGAAAAGAACATTCTAGACTGCTTTGCTCAATATGGTGGCCAAGAGCTACATGTGGCTATTTAAATTTAAATTAATTAAAATTAAAGGTTCAGTTCCCCTGCAGCATTAACTGTATGTCAAGTGCTCAATAGCCACATGTGACTAGAGGCTACCACATCCAATAGCACAGATACAGATCATTTCTATCATCTAGATAAAGCTCTAGATGAATCAAAACACTAACGTCCTTTCTTCAATACAAAGCAAGACCTGGAAAAAAAAGAACCAGAGAAATATATGGAGGTCAATATTTTTATCATGTTGTGTGTGGGGAATGCCTTCCTAAGCATGAAGCCAAACACTGAAACCATGAAGAAAAAAGCCAGATAGACTGGCCATACACACACAAAATTAAATTGTGTAAAACAAGACAAACATAAAACACCGTTAACAGTAATATGGGGAAATACAGTATAAAATGGTGAAAATACTTAAATACCAGAAGACAAATATCTCCATAGAATATTGGGCAAAAGACTTATGAAAAGATATTCTCACTGGTAAATCAAAAGAAATATCATTAAAGCAACATAACTTTTTGCCAATCAGTTTGGCAAATATAAAAAAGAACATTAACACCCAGGGTTCACCACAGAAAATGAACACCAGGTGCACCTCTTGGGAAAGAAGAAATTGGTACAACCCTTCCGGAGGGCAATTGACTATTCACCATCTAACACTTAGAGGGAAGAGCAGCTTTCCCACTGATTTTCTGGCGAAAGGATGCACAGCAGCACAGAATACTTCTGGAGGAGATCCAGGAAAGATGAGCCTTTTAATGGATGCCTCCTGAGTGACTGTTCAAGCTAATGGTCAAGAAATGTCTAATTTCCCTCCTTTAAAAATTCTATTCATCTGTCTGCCGCCAACAAGGAAAATACATAAGAACTACTTCCCTGGGTCTCCAACAGGTGTTACCATGACTATAGCTTTTTTTCCCCCTTTTCTTTCTAAATACACCTTAGAAACAAATTGTAACAGCCTAGTGAGGCCTCCTCCTCCATCACTATGGGGGACTGCAAAGTGGGATATAAGTCATTATTATGAGGCTGAATGTTATTTATCCCAAAATTTGGCGTTTCATGAATTTAACTCTTCAGCAAAGTATTTTGCTTCTACTCTGTGGTGTTTTTGTTTTTTTCTTTTTAGGGCCACACACACATATGGAAGTTCCCAGGCTAGGGATCAAATCGCAGCTGCAGCAATTGACACACACCACAGCTCATAGCAACACCAGATCCTTAACCCAGTGAGCGAGCCCAGGGATCGAACCCATGTCCTCATGGATACTAGCTGGATTCATTACCACTGAGCCACAATGGGAACTCCTACTCTGTGTTTTAGAACATTAATGCCATCTTTCCTTGTTTTACATACTGAATTATTTGTCAGGTATGGTGGAAGTTGGTTCCTCTTACCTTTTGGCTCCTGTGCAGACCATTTTCCCAGAGCTAAATATGAGGGCAGTTGTTCTGGGCTCTCGGATCCTCATTATGACAGCGGCAAGCCTCTATGCACAGAAGTCAAAAGGACAATTAGTCTCTGCTAGTAGTTAATACTACTCTGACTGAACAGCTGAGCTAGACATGAAAACAGTGTTGAATAAATTGAAATTTAATGGGAAAACTGTAAAATGTAAGGTTAACGAAATGATTATAACTCTAAGATATTCTTAGAAAAAAAGAAATCATAAAAAAAGTAAAGCTAAAGTTTGAGTTAGACCCCATGCTAAGACCTAAACAGGTTTTATTACGTTAATCCTCATGACAGGCCTAAGTTGAGTCCGTTATAATTCTCGTTTAATGCACAGGGAAACTAAGTAGTTATTTAACTTCCAACATTACACAAGAAACAGTAAATCTGAGATTTAAAACTATGACTAGGAGTTCCCGTCGTGGCGCAGCAGTTAACGAATCTGACTAGGAACCGTGAGGTTGTGGGTTCGATCCCTGGCCTTGCTCAGTGGGTTAACGATCCGGAGTTGCCGTGAGCTGTGGTGTAGTCCACAGACATAGCTCGGATCTGGTGTTGCTGTGGCGTAGGCCAGGGGCTGTAGCTCTGATTCGACCCCTAGCCTGGGAACCTCCATATGCCGTGGGTGAGGCCCTAAAAAGCGTGTGCGCGTGCGCGCGCGCGCACACACACACACACACACACACACACACCACGACTAATCAGACTCCATGCCTTTTGCTTCTATATATTTTTCTTTCAAAGAATCTTTGAGAAAAAGGAGAGTATGAAGTATGTTACAGGCTTGCTAAGAATCTAGATGTACTAAAAACCAGCCAAAATATAGAACAGAATATATATATTGACAGGCATTCTGAAGATGACAAAAAAGTGTGTTTGTCCAGTTCTTGCCTGCTATAGTTCTCAGTATGTGCCCAAGGCCAGCATCATTGGCAAGTCCTCCAGGTGGTGCTGATGCAGGGGAGGGCTGAGAACGACTGGGCTGCCACATGGACATGTCTCTAAACGACTTGTCCTCCTGCTGGCCCTACATTGACTCTCACCTCCCCTTCTCTCCCCCATGAAGCTGAGAAGGAAACTAGGGTGGTTACCATGCAGGACTGAAGTCCCACGGGTCAGGGCCACTCCACAGGATAACAGGTCACTCGAAGACCAGACTGGCAATTTCAGCTTTTAAGTGTGGACAGTAAGGAACCCTGAGTCAGCACTACACAGAGCCAATCAAGTTCTATTAATGTTTCCCAGGTATGTACTAAAAAGGTAGCACTCTCACCTGGTACTTGTTTAGTTAAATTCTTAAGGCAGCTTAAGTGCCAAGCCAGAATTTTTCTGGCTGTCAAATCCAGGTGTGGACAGATCCTATATACCAAACTAAAAACAGAGGAGAGCAGAGGATGATGGAGAATAAAACATGCTTAAAATGCTGATTGCTCCATAGTGTGGTCAATCATAGCTGCAGCTACAAAAGTCCTAGCTCATCATAGCCAGCTACATGAAATAAAAATAGGGAAGTTCTGTTGCACCTCGTAACATCTAGGTAACGTTTCAATTCAGATGTCAGCAACAACTCTACCACGGCAAAAAAAAAACAAATACAGTCCATAAACAGTTGAGGCTGGCAAGGTCCTCTGCGTTCCTGCTAATAATGGCCTTTTTCATCCAACTCCATAAATCCTCCACCACCCAAGACAGTGAACTTTACCCAGTCGGGACTGGGCCTTGCTCATCTTTATACTCCTAAGTATGGAGCCCATCAAATTGTTAAATGTTGACCGAATTAAAAAAATCTACTTCCTAGGTAAACAGACCCCTGGGATGCCTGGCCTTGCAAAAGACACAAGAAAGAAGAGATTTTTCTTAAACTTTGTGTGGAAAAAAAAATCCCCGAATCTTATACTAGTAAGTAGATATTTGAACTTCACTCTTTAAAGAATTGAGCTTTCTCAGGTAAGAGAAACTATAAATGGAAAAATAGACAAGTGTCAGCTAATGGGACAACAATTAGAAAAAATAATTTCCAGACATATGATTGATATTGTAAGAAAGTTAGCACCTCCAAAGTCAGGCTGAAAATTGTTATACTGAAAGATTTTTCCAAATGACAAGGGAAGGATCTTAACTTTTAGGAACTGCTCAATAATTACCCAAGTCAGCAGAGTAAATGAGATTATTTTTTATAAGTTTGAAACAAAGGATGAAGCAATTAACTTTCGAGTTGCCAAAAGCTAACTAACACATTTTTTCTTTCTGAAAAACAAGGAGTTCCCATTGTGGCTCAGCAGATTAAGGGCCCACTGTTGTCTCCGTGAGGATGAGGGTTTGATCATCGCTCAGTGGGTTAAGGGTTGGGCACTGCTTCAAGCTGTGGTTTAAGCTGCAGATATGGCTCAGATTCAGTATTGCTGTGGCTGGGTTGTAGGCGACAGCTATAGCTTTGATTCATCCCCTGGCCCAGGAACTTCCATATGCTGCAGGTGCAGCCATAAAAAGAAAAGAAAAGAAAAGAAAAGGGAAGGGAAGGGAAGGGAAGGGAAGGGAAGGGAAGGGAAAAGAAAAGGAAGAAAGGAAGAAAAGAAAGAAAATCAAATAGAACCTAATTGTTGAAAAAATTACTGAGAAATCTTACCTTTGGGTTATATTCTGCATTTTTTGCATGCAAAGCTATTTTCTTCAGATCCAATT
This sequence comes from Catagonus wagneri, assembly GCA_004024745.2. Taxonomy (NCBI): domain Eukaryota; kingdom Metazoa; phylum Chordata; class Mammalia; order Artiodactyla; family Tayassuidae; genus Catagonus; species Catagonus wagneri. The sequence continues at coordinate 6,537,813 of PVHT021183527.1, read as the reverse complement.
TACAGGCCAGGTTTACAGTGGAAACTATATTCCTAAAGAAATAAGTCAACCTAAGTTATACCAGATATAAAGAGTAAAAAATAATTAAAATGTATTAACTTCCTCATTTCATTGGTTTAAGTGACTTCCTAGGGGGAGAATTATTTCAAATGTGAAATATATAGTAATATGGTCCCCAGTAAAATGTGAAAATCCTAAAGTACTAAGATAGTTTTTTCTAAAAGTTCATGACTAGCTGACCAAAATAAGTTTTTAGATTATTTTCAGAATGCCTCAAAATATCCACAATATCCAATCAACTCGCAAATCAAATTCAATTTTATTTCTTTTTATCTTTTGTGTTATTCCAACACCAACCACAATTTTCAACAACTACACTGCTTTAGTATAAACAATACAGTCCTTCAAGAATTAACTCCCTCTTAGGAGAACAAGAGTTATTGCTTCATTTTACAGATAACCAAGCTATCTAAAGCCAAAGCCATTAGAAACTGACCAAGCAAAGGATGATGAAATCTGAAGTTCTTTACCCTACTCTATTACCATCACATTCAGGACTATAAAATGTGTCCTCAGAAGTGTCACCCAAAAGACAAAAAAAAGGGGGGGGGGTAGTTCCCATTGTGGTGCAGCAGAAATGAATCTGACTAGGAACCATGAGATTGATGGGTTAGATCCCTGGCCTATGCTCAGTGGGTTAAGGATCTGCATTGCCGTGAGCTGTGGTGTAGGTCGCAGACGCGGCTCAGATCTGGTGTTGCTGTGGCTGTGGTGTAGGCCAGCAGCTACAACTCCAATTAGATCCCTAGCCTGAGAATCTCCATATGCCGTGGGTGTGGCCATAAAAAGAAAAAAATAAAATAAGAAAGTGTCACCCATTGAAAAGTGCAACAGCAACTTACTGTAGTTGAGGTACAATTCCAGAACATTCTGAAACTGGGATCATTGGTGTCATGGGAGTTAACGACGTCAGAGGCAAGAAGTGTTGCTTCTCAGGAGAGGGCCGGACTGACTCAGAATCACCAGGGCGCAGAGGTGAATGGGAATTTGACCCACTGCCACTGTTTAAGGCCAGGCCAGCATCCCGTTTGCTGGGGAATGGCAACCTACTTGGCCGACTTAGAGTTTTACCATTTTCTTCAATTTCAGGCTGGCTTTGATTGACAATCTGGTCTATGTCTTCTTGGGTAAGCTCATCTGGTAGGAAGCTAAGATCCACAGATGAGAAATTGCCACATGTTTCTTTGACTTCAAGCTGTAAATTAAATGTAGTCTCTGGATTGGATGAATTAGGTATGTGCACATCATAAGGCACAACTGGGCTGAGCAGGGGTGTTCTGGGTAGGGCAAGATCATCCTAGGCCATTCCCAAAAGAGACAAACAAAACAACAGAACATCATGTCACACCAAAGGGACAGCTTGTATTCATGCCCTGCTCTTTCCGCACAGTATCACTGAACTTCTTCTACAGGGTTACAACACAATGAAAACAGAAAAGTCTAGGTGAAAATGCAGAAAAAGCATTTTTCATAAAGTGTTTTCTCTACTTTGGCTAGATCTGTAGTAAGTTGCCGCTCTAAATCCAATTTTGTAATTGAGGCATTTGGCAACCATGCTCTAAACTGTGTATACATTGAAGAGTGCAAATTTTCTGTACTCCTTAAGTTGATTATAAACTTTAGTTGATTTAAAGATTTTGGGGAAGCTTTAAATTCACATTTTAAAAAGAAGAGCTATAAGTGAAGGAAGTTGAGGAGACAACCTTGAGTGCTAATCAAGCCTCCACTAAGGACCCATCTTTATTCCTTCTAATCAAAGGAGAGATAAGAAATCATTCCATTTATGTGAATGTACAATAGGAAAAAAGTTATCAAAATTTAAATGGCAAGACTAGTTTAAATCATTGTATTGTATTTCCAGTCCAAGGAAGGCTGCTCCACTTTCATTACCATCAACCTAGTGAATGAGGTGTGCAACTGAGGGAAGCAGCTAATGTAAAATTCATGGCGTTCGCTATAGAAAAAAATCTTTGATATATATATATATATATATATATATATATATATATATATATAGCCACCCACTTTGCTCAAGTTGCATGTCTGGATTCTAGATTTTGAGCACTGCTGGCGGGATAACCTCATCCCTTAGAAGGTCTTACTTCTGACAACCGAACAGTCAGGAATGCCTGTGCTGCATCTTTTTTTCTTTTTTTTGGCTCTTTGTCTTTTTAGGGCTGCACCTGCAGCATATGGAGGTTCCCAGGCTAGGGGGTCTAATGGGAGTTACAGCTGCCGGCCTATGCTAGAGCCACAGCAATGCTAGATCCAAGCTGCATCTGTGACCTACACCACAGCTCATGGCAACGCCAGATTACTAACCCACTGAGCAAGGCCAGGGATCGAACCCGCAACCTCATGGTTGCTAGTTGGATTTATTTCCACTGCACCACAACGGGAACTCCGTGCTGCATCTTCTTGATGACAAACCTACCTCAGCTACTATGTCTGTCTGGATCCTATTGAATTGTTCTGTTACTCCAAGTCCAGCAGATGGCAGGGGTTGACTAAATGTTAAAAGAAAACACTTAGAAGAATTCAATTATTCTCTTGAAACAAGATTTCAGGGAGTTCCTGTTGTGGCTCAGTGGGTTAAGAACCTAATATCCATAAGGATGTGGGTTTGATCCCTGGTATCACTCAGTGGGTTAAAGGATCCAGTGTTGCCATGAGCTGTGGTGTTGTAGGTCACAGGCGCGGCTCGGATCCCCAGTTGCTGTGGCTGTGGCATAGGCCGGCAGCTGCAGCTGCAGTTCAAAACCTAGCCTGGGAACTTCCATATGCTGCAAGTGTGCCCCCCCTCGAAAAAAAAGACAAAAAATATGTATTTCTGACCTTATTTCTTTTTCTTTTTCCTTCCTTCTTTCCCCTTTCTTCCTTCGGCTGCGCTTTCAGGGCCAGTGATTAAACCCAAACCACAGCTGTGACAACACTCAATCCTTAACCACTAAGCTACCAGGGAACTACTAACCTTATTTCCTTTTGAATTATGTTATTACCCTCTCTTGCACTCCACCCTATGCCACAGATAGGCCCTAAGGAAAGTAGCGTGGGGACAATGCCCCAGATTCCTCTCCATTGTCTCCTTGGCCTCTTTTCCAGCTGGAAAAGGTCCCATCAGCCAGCCAGTTCACAGTAAAGCACTAATATTTACAATAATTAGTGTCTCCCCTCCTTTTTCCCATGATGCCATTTTAGCAGAAGACAAAGCTCCCTCCCAAAGAACCTAACTTCAACAAGGAATTTAAGTCAATGGCAACAAGACATTGAAGGGGGATGTTTTATGGCATAGGACCCTGACAGTCTCCTTTCCAGTTGTAGAAATACACCTCAGAGAACATACCTACAGAGTATTCCCTGCATCCTTGGACTTACATCTGAAGAAATTTTTTGTTAAACTTCTCTGCAGAGCCAATTACTCGTCTTTCTCAGAACCTTTCCTGCATGGCCTCCTTTGTGATGTTAAGGCTGTGGGACTTCTACCTCATTGCTAATCACTGTCAATTTAAAAATCTCCCCTCCCATAAGTTGCTCTCTTGCTTTTCTTTTTGAAGATGGCTTCCTCTTTTTTCTACAGTTTGTAAATTAAAAAACAAAAATAAAAAAATCGTAAGAATCACAAACTGATCACAGGTGCCTCCAATCTGGATTCACACTAGACCAAGTTCAAGTGCTGTTGGCAACCTTGGGTAAGTTATTTCATCTCTCAGAGTTTCTATTTTTTTCCCCCGGAAAAACGGGGATAATTAAGCCCACCTCCTAGGGTCGCTAGTTTTTTAAAAGAGAAAATGAAGGCAGAGTCCTTGGTGAGGAGGACCCTGCTCTCAGCCATAGAGCTGGACGCGGGCCCAGATTCTGGGACAGTGGCAGTGGCTTCCAGGCTCACCTGGGCGGCCCACCGGTCCAGGTAGTGCTCCAGGTATGTCTTCTCCTCCTCCATGGGCGGAGGGCTCACTGTAGCAGGTAAGGAAGTTAGGAATTTGCAGGAAGAGCCAGCGCTAATCGAGCCGACTTGAGCTGGGGCAGAGTCAAGCCAAGCACGCAGTGCGCAGGAGCCATTTATCAACCCCTGGGCTCACGTGGAGAGGCGGGGCCAGGCAGGGGGCTGGGGCACAGTGGGACCAGGTGGGGGTCCTTGCCTAGTCCATGCTCCCGCTGATGGCGCGAGGGGATGGATGGTGAGCCAGGGATGGGGGTGTGGTACTTAGCACCAGGCTCTCAGGTCTGGTCTCTGAGCAAGGAAAGGAGGGCTGGGGCTGGAAAACCTCCTTGCCAGGGTGCAAGCGCCACATTCTGCCCACAGCTGAGAGAACTCAGCCTGCAAATCTGGAGATTTCTGTTGGTAACTGCAAAGGCTGCCTTTGCCTCCTGAAGGAGAGAAGAAGGTGCAGACGCGGGCTGATAAACGGGCAGATAAATGGCTTCAGGTTTTGTAGATCTAATTAAGGTCCCAAATCAGTCAACTTTAAGAAAGAGAGACAGATTATCCTGGGTGAGCCTGACCTAATCTCCCAATCAGGAGAGCCCTTAAAAGGAACTGGGCTCTTCTTTGTGAGGACGATACAAAGCTTAAGAAAGAATTACCATGAAGGAGATTGTCCACTGCTGCTTTGGAGATGGATGGGGTCATGTTGCAAGGAAGGTGGGTGACCTGGGGAGCTGAGAGTGGCCTGCAGTGACAGCTAGCAAGGATATGTAAACCTCAGTCCTGTAGCTACAAGGAAGTGAATTTGGCCACAACAAAGAAAGGCGTCCTTGAAAGGAGCTCGGCGTGGCCGCTACATTCATTTCAGCTTTGTAAACTCTGAGCAGAGGATCCAGCCATGCTGTGCTCAGACTTCTGACCGGAACATCTGTGATCTTATAAATAGGTGTTGTTTTAAGTCACCAAGATTGTGGTAATTCGTTACTTAGAAATAGAAAATTTATACATCATAAAGATATGAATAAGAAGTAGAGACACAGATTTGCAGTGGTCTGCAGGGCAAATAATAAGGCCAATAAGGAGCTCCTGCTGTGGCGCAATGGGAGCCACTGGGATGAGGGTTCAATCCCTAACCCTGCACAGTGAGTTAGGGATCTGGTATTGCTGGAGCTGTGGCTTAGGTCACAGCTATGGCTCTGATCTAATCCCTAGACTGGGAGCTCCATATCCCAAGGGCCAGCCAAAAATTAAAAAAAAAAAAAAAAGGGGTAAGCTAAGTAAAATGTTAACAATTCTAAGTTTGAAATTATTTTCAAATGAAAAGTTCCAAAACGAAACTTGAGTGACTGTTTTTCTGGATGTTTCCAGTTTTGATAAGTTAATTTATTTTAAATCTTAAATTGTTCAATTTCTGAGAATCAGAGATCGGTATGGTTTCAATAATAATTGATTGCTGGCATTCACTGAACTCTTACTATGGGCCAAGCCCTATTCTAAGTATTTCATATATACAAGCTCACTTAAATACTACAATAACCCTGTGAGTAAGTACCCTTTTGTTCTCATTTTACAGTTGAGGACACTGAGGCACAGAGAGGTTAAGTAACTTGTCCCAGGTCACGCAGCTCCTATTCAGAATATCTGACTCTATAGCCACATGCTATCCCTCACAGAAGTCTACATGTGACATTTCAATTAGTTTGTTTTCATTTGAATTGCACTTCTTAATCTGTTTTGATTCTGATGGTTTTTTTTCTTTGTTTTTTGCTTCAGAATTTGTAATATTTTGTACCTTGGCAAAGAGGAAAAAGAAGAAGGAGAAAAAACAAAACGCCCACCTTATCCAAAAATTTTAATTCATTATTTCTTAATTTACTATTGTAGATATTTGAATGGGAGTGTGTGTACACTTTTATCAGGGACTCCACAATATAAAGTATTTTTTAATGTCTTTAAGAGAGTAATGTCCAAATTTATATGGACCGTGTCAATGATCATGAAGACTCTTTAAGAGAGGTCAAGTCTGTGAAAAATAGGCTTTTAACTCTTATTTTAAGAGGCCTTGTCCCTCATCGTAGAAAATATTAAAAATTGCATCTCACATTAGATGTAATTTGTAACCATTTAATAGTTGAATTGCTGTGACTAGTTGATATGTCACATTTTATAGATATTTAATCAGATTTGCTAGCTTCAGTTTTGGAATTTAAAAAGCTTTGGAACCAACAGATTTTTCTTAGCTCTCAATTTCATTGTCTCTTGACAGGCTTGTGGGCCCTGGGCACTAGGCCTTAGCCTCTAACCTGCAGTCACACTGCCGTAAAACGGAGGTGGAACTTTACTGTTGAAGGGCTATTGAGAAACACTGTTTCACTAGGGGGTGCTCTTTCCTCTCCAGGAAGGGAATTTCTTTTTTTTGCTTTAGAGAGCGAACAGCTTTTGGAGCTGAGTACAAATGGGTCCATGCCTCCCCTTGATGTTAAAATAAAGAGCGAATATTGCTCTGTGTCAGAAAACCAGGGGATACTTCCAGAACTAAATAGGATTAGTCACTGTACCGATCAATGCAAATATATTTGTACATATTTGTACAAGGAGATTCAGTTTTTTCAGTGGCTAACCTAAATGTAAATGCTTGTAGGGTAATCTATGTTCATATCACCTTGATACGCGCTCTATGTGAGGGGCAATTGTACTGTCTAGGAACAAGCTGAGAAGCAAGAGTTTGAGTTAATGTGATTGGTTTCTTGAGGCCTTGATAGGAGAACATTTTTTAATGCAGTGGCAATTTTGCTAGACTTAGTCTTCTCTTTCTTTTAGGAGTCCTGGATGTTCGTTGTGATGAATCTCTTCATTGTGCTGTCAGTTCTCCTGAGAGGGAATTTATGCACAATGATATGGAGGATTTGAGCATTGCTTGAAGGTCTTGTCTAGATGAAAATTTAATGAATTTTTATCCTTTCAGTAATCATTTGAAATAAAAATAGCCTACAATAACTCATCCTTCCCTTTCTTAGTGGATAAGGAGCATACACAGCAGCATCTGGGAAGCAGCTTGTGTTTGGACTTAATGGAGTCTTAGTTGTTGCAAATGACTTTCTTAGTTGCCATAGCCTTGGCTCACAATCTCAGTCCATTGAAAATCCTGAGTGGTAATGGCATCACTGTGCTCTGGATGTGTAGAAGACCTGTTGGATTTTAATTTTCCAGGAAAATGGCTCAGCTTTCATGTAAAATTAAAGAGACAAATTAAGCTTAAGCTTTGTGCAGTGGCAGTATTGTAGCCAATGATGTTT
>PVHT021183527.1:6508250-6529532 GCA_004024745.2 Catagonus wagneri | reverse complement strand
GTAGCCAATGATGTTTACCTGAGGAGCGATTATTGCTATTTGAAAATTTCCCAAGATTTTAAAAAATTAATCCCTATTGTTTTCTTTCGGTATAGACATCTACCATCAGAGAGTTTCTACAATAATCATTATTTTTTTTAAAGCATATAAGTAGGAAATGTTATTTATGAGTGTAGTTTTGGCAGTTGTTACACGGAAACTGAACCAATCAAGTTAGCACTGATTCTGGGCAGAAGATAGTTGCTTTACCATTTCCCAAACTGAACCCATCCAGGAAAGTCTGATCCCAGATAACAACGACCTGCCCCCTGCCACAGACAGCAGGTTAGGTTTTACAATATTTGCTTGGGAAAATACATAAAAGGATTTCAGCTTCTGTCTTCTCACTGAACTCCACTTTGTACGTACCTCACTGAAATACGAATCTTTGCACATGCCTGCGCTTGCATGTTGTATAATTAGAATCAAGTTGGAAATGACTCTCCAATACCATCTTTCCCTCCCTAAGAATGAACATGCAAAAATTTAGTTCTGATATACATTCTCTGGAAACTTGAAACATGTTTACATTTCTTGTGCAAAATCTGATAAACTTCTGAAATTGCAGCTGTTTACCCATCTGTGAAGGGTTTGCCTCAGTAGTTCTAATTTTGGGAAATGAAAGAAGATTATTTTCACTCTCCACTTTGATATCAAATGGACCTCCTTTTTTGTATTTATGGAGAGAGAAATATGTGGATACATATTGGGAGACAGGGATGTTCAGCGGAGAAGAGCCTAAACTTGGGATTTACACCTCAGTCAGAATCTTTGCTTAGTCATGCACAAGGACTGTGACTTTAGCCAAGTTATTTAATATATCTGGAAGCCTTCAGTTCCTCTCCCAAGAAATGGAGCTAATCGTAGGTTTCTCCTCGAGCGGGGGTAGGAATTACAGGGGATAATTGGTGGAGCACAGTGTCTGGCACATACCGAGTGCCCAGTCAGTGCTGGTGGCGTTACTAGGAATATTATCTGCAGCCAGGTGGGCGTGACTACCAGCCCTCACTTCTAATAGTGAACATCTTTAGAAAACTTCGGAGTATTCTAAAAGACAGAACCATTTGTCAAAACCTTGGCCTTTTAGAAATAATCCATGGAATCACATGGGGGAGAGTATGGAGTGTAGAGAGAACTGCAGTGAACTGAAGGCTTCCAAAATACCAAGAGGCCCTGAAGGGGAGCAACTTTTGGGAGGAGGCCCAGGGCCGAGGTGAGTCAGCACACCTACCCAGTTCCTGTGAGAAGGCTCCCCAGAGCCACTGAGTCACTCTTCCCTTAAACCAGGAGTTAGCCCCCTCCCCCACCCCCTTTTTTCCTTTCTATTTTAGAGTCACATCAGTGCTGCGAAGTACAATGAGAATAATAAAATATAATTATCATGATGACGAATCTGCAGATAATGTATTTTATGAAAATGAATTCTCCTTTCGATATGCTGTACTTACTCAGAAGGGCCACTGAGTGGCACATTTGCAAACCGTGCTTCTTGTAGGTCAAAGGGAGTAACTCTTGGCAGAAGTGTCCTAGGAGTGACCAAGAAGAGACTCTCCACCTTCAGGGAAGACCTGGGCACTTGACTGCTGATGAAGAGCTGGATAGAGCACTCCTCTGCTTCATAATGTTTCCAAACAAGTCTCCATGTTGAGGTTTTTATTTCAAGACAAAGTATCTGTCATCTTCTCCCAATATGGTCACTCATCCATTTACTCTGCACAAGACACTTCAGATGCCATGGAGGATAAAGAGATCTTTAAGGAACTTAGAATATAGTAGGTAAGCCGAAAGCCACAACAATGATAACGATAATAATAGCACTTACTGATGACTTACTATGGCCAGCACTGCTTTAAGTCTCTTAAAATGTCTTTGTAACAAAGCAATGCTATAAGTAGAGGTAGTTATCATCTCAGGGTTTTTTGTTTGTTTTTTCTTTTTTTAGGGTCACACCCTCGGCAAATGGAGGTTCCCAGGCTAGGGGTCAAATCAGAGCTGTAGCTGCCGGCCCACACCACAGCCACAGCAACTCAGGATCCGAGCTGCATCTGTGACCTACACCACAGCTAACAGCAAAGCTGGATCCTTAACCACTGATCGAGGCCAGGGATCAAAACTGAGTCCTCATGGATACTAGTCAGATTCCTTTCTGCTGAACCACGACAGGAATTCCTATCATCTCAGTTTTGAAGATGAGGAAACTGAGGCCTGTGGGAGTCAGGCAACTCATGAAAAGTTAAGTCCTGCATATAAACATGCAGTAACACCACGTTGAACTTAGTTCAATGTCCTGGCAGTTTATAGGCGGGAAAGATTACTTCCTGTGGATTGTAATCAGGGCATATTTCACAGAGGAGGCAGCCACAGAGCAAAGTCTTTAAAAGTAATTTTTTTATTATATTTGATTTATAATGTTCTGTCAATTTCTGCTGTACAGCAAAGTGACTCAGTTATACATACATATACATTCTTGTTCCCGTATTATCTTCTATTGTGTTCACAAGTAATTGGATACAGTTCCTTGTGCTACACAGCAGGACCTCATTGCTCATCTGTTCTAAGTGTAATAGTTTGCATCTAGTGACCCCAAACTCCCAGTCCCTTCCCCTCCCCCTTGGCAACCACAAGCAGTTCTCTATGACTGTGAGTCTGTTTCTGTTTTGCGGATGGGTTCATTTGAGCCATATTTTAGATTTCACATATAAATGATATCATATGGATTTACCTTTCTCTTTCTGACTTACTTCACTTAGTATGAGAATCTCTAGTTGCACCCATGTTGTTGCAAATGGCATGATTTTGTTCTTTTTTTATGACTGAGTAGTATTCTAGAGCAAAGTCTTAAAGGGCATTGTACCTCCAAGAGTCTTTTCTCCCAAAACCTGTGAATGTGACCTTACTTGGAAAATGAGTTATTGAGATGTAATTAAGTTCAAGAACTTGAGATGAGATCATCCTGGACTAAGGGTGGGACCTAAATCCTTTGACAAATGCCCTTGTAAGAGAAAGGTGGAGGGAGATTGCAGACGCAGACACGAGGAAGAAGAAGGTCATGGGAAGATGAAGGCAGAAACTGGCAGCTGGAAGCCAGGGGTGCTGGCAGCCGCAGATGCTAGGAAAGAGGCATGGAGCAGATCGTGCCTCAGAGCGTCCTGAAAGAACCAGCCCTGCCAATATCTTGATTTTGCACTCATGGCTTCCAGGACTGTGAGAGAATACATTTCTCTTGTTTTAAGCCAACCAGTTTGTGACAATTTGTTGTGGCAGCCCTGGGAAACAAACATTAAGAGTATGTGAGAATCGCTGAGAAACAACAGCTCAAGCAAAGACACTGAAGGAAAAATTCAGAGGTTTGAGTGTGTGTCTATTTTGGTTTGGCTGAAGCATAAGGATCCTGAGAGAGAACAGGCTGTTTAAGATGGAGGTCATATCCTGTGGTGGAGGGATCTGAATGTCAGGTTAGGAAATGTAGATTTTGTTTACTGAGCAATGAGGAACTTGATGAGAGTTGTATATTTAGAAAATTAAGGTGTCCCTGAACTGGCAGGAAGTGATAGGGTCCTGAATTGGGGCAAGGGCAGTGGGGATGAAGAGAAGGGATGGAAGGAAAGTGTCTTGTAGGAATCTGAGAGACTTGGCAATCGAGAGATCTCAGTCTGACTTGCTAAGTAGCTTGATTCATATATTACCCACTATTGTTTATGCCCTTTTGTCTTCTGGACTGCATCACACCCACATGGTAAATGAGCTACCCCAAGTCTTTTGGCTGCCTTTCAAGTCGGATTATTAAGTTGTTCAGGCTTCCTCGCAGTCAAGCTGCTTTCAATGTTGGGGACTTTTTCTGAGTCTTAGAACTGTCTTTTTGGCTCTCTCTGCCTCTGCTCCTCCTATGTGAGCAGAACCTCTGGAAGCTGTTTCAGTGCCCTTAGTTACCTCTTGGCTCCCACGCTGACTGAGCTGGGAGGAGGGGGCAGGGTTTCAGGGCTGCTGTGCTGGCCTCACTCTAACATTCTAGAATAGCTCCTATCTTAACATTTGAAGTTAAGTGTGATGGAGCAGAAGCACTGATCAAGCCATGACATCTCAGAGCCATCCAGAAGTTGGACACTGGCTATGCCCTGGGGATTTTTAATGTGGTCTGAGTCTTCAAGCTTTATTAGCATCATATTCCTTTGGTTGGATTCCCCAAATCTCACCAACCCTCGTGATCTGGCTTTAGATTATGTGACCAATGGGAGGAAAAGAAGGGGAGTGAGAGTTTCCTCAGGGCTGACTCAATGTCAATTATCATGCAAGGTGCTTTGCATATGTTATCTCATTTCATCTTTGTGTCAGAACTCTGAGGCGGATGCTATTATCTTCACTTTACAGACGAGGAAATTGAAGCTTAAAGCAATTAGGTCATACAGTGAGTGGTGCTGCCAGGATTCAACCTTGGGACTTTCCCAGATACCACACCACCTCCTACATAAGAGATTATTTTCAGTCAGTGCCACTAAAGCAGTAGAATTCAGTTTGGGGCATATGTGCAGAACTTTCCTGTGTGCGCTGCTGTTTTGCCTTTTTTTTTTTTTTAATTACTTCATGCCATGATTTTGTATGATCTTTTCTCCCATGGTCCCTCCTAAAGCCTCGGCACTAACCTACTACTTCCTGGACATCTGCTTCAAGAATATCTGAGGACTTTCTAGGCTGATGAACTTGTGCTATTTCCCGAAAGAACAAAGGTGTGTTTCAGTGTCAGACTGCAGTTTGGTCATTTGGGGAAAGAAGGAATAAAATGGATCCTCCACTGTAGCCTGCATCTCTACATTGGTCTGGGAAAGGAAATGGCCTTGACAGAGTGTCATGTTGGTAGTGCTTACAAAATCTGTTCACAGTTCGTAGCCCTCTGTTCGTAGTTTCCAAACCCAGGCCATTATCCCCAAGTCCACAACCCTAACAGCCTTGTGCATGTTGTTTTGTCCCATCTTTCTCCTGCTCAGCCCCAGAACATGTTTCTCCCTCCTTTCTGCAATTCCAGTCCTAAAATTCGTTCTTGGCTCAGTTCCAGCTTCCTTCCTCCATTAAGCACCTCCTGATTAGCTTTCCTTTGCTGGTTTCCTACAGCCAGTCTGCCTCTATGATGCTCCTCCCCAGCTCTCTTTCTGACTCTGGGTCTGCACTATCTTTTTAATTGATTGTAGCCTCTTAGAGTAAGGAGTGTGGTCTTCCTTTTGGTGCCATGGTGTGTGGCCAAATGCAGGGCATACAACGAGGGCATCAATTACTGACTGAATCTGTAAGTTGCACCTACATTTTTAGAACACAGACTATCTTAAAAAATTTCATTGTTACCCCACTGTGTAAAGAATAAAGTGCAAATTTCTAAGCGTGGAATTTTTTTTTAAGCTAAAACAAAAGCAAAAAAATCAAACCTCTCCATCTTCACTTTCCAAACTATACTTCCAGCTTCTGAAAAATTGCTATTGTTGCTCCTACAGTTCTCTCAGCTAGGAACACCATTTCCAGAATCTCCGCCCCCTGGAAATTTTCCCTAGTTTTCAATTGTTGCCTTTTGTATGGAGCTATTCTTGATCTTCCAAGACACAGCTTGGACACAGTTTTCCTTCTGAATGCCTGTGCCATGTCACTTTAGCTCCATTTGGCCTGTATTCAATTTAACCTTGCCCTATATTTCATCATTTACACTCCCTCTGGATTGCACACTGCTTAAGGAGCGGAAGGGTGTAGATTCACTTTTGCACCCAGTTAATGCCTAACGTAGGATAAGAAGCCTTTCATTAAGCCTGGCTATGCTTGGCGTAGTTCCTACCCGATAGGAATCAGCAGCAATTCTAAAGCACTTTCTCGAAGCTGCTTGCTTGTAGAGGAGCTGAAAGGGGAGGACTAGGAGAGAAGGTTGTTGAATGGACTACAGTGAAGCAAAGAGAAGTCCAAGAAGAGAGTCCAGAAGGGGTCCAGCAACCTGGCAGGGAGCTGAGGGGAAGAGATGCCTCCCTGGTGGCAGAGGCAGGGTTCGTATGTCTCCTTTCTGCATACTTAGTTGGCAACCTCTCTTTGCTGGAGAGAAAATGGAAATAGTTCCCGATTCAAGTGCACACAGCACATCAGAGGCAGGCCGGGGCCCCTACGGCTTATGAGTCAGCAGGCATTTGACCAAGCTCATCTCTTCCCTTACCTCTAAAAGCCACAAGGTAGCAAACTCATTATCACTGCACAGGGAATCATGAGTATTAGGCCAAGGTCAGAGCAGCCTGGATTGTTGCGGGGGCTGCTTTCTCTCTTTTTTTTTCAGGGCTGGTGCAGTGAGTCAGTTTCCTTCAACTGCTCATGACTTACATGACTTGCTGACAGTGAACCAGAGACATCCAATGACATCATTAGTCGTGTGAGCCAGATGTCAGCCGCTAGCTGTTTCGAACTTCCCCAGCTTGCTGATCTCATCTGGTATGATTTAGGAAAAATTATCTCCAGTCTTCATCCCTTATGCAGTAAGTAGCCCAGATACTTTCCCAGTAGCTCTGACTCCCGTTTGCTCTGTTTCCTTTACACATAGTGTATACTTAACTGGAACCCTTACAAACCATCAGTACCCAGAGTGCCACTGTGGGTGCCACAGACTTTTCCCGAGTTTTGGGAAATGCAGTGCATGCGTGTGTGCGTGTGTGTGCGTGCTAGGTTTAGGAGTGTTACATCACAGAGTAGAAAGTCAAAACACTTGCAACTGAATATTTAACCATCTAAGTTTGGAAAAGTCCCTGCACCATTCCATCCTCTGAAGAACTTCCTGTGGTCATCTCTTCCCCTCGGCTCCCTGCCAGGTTGCTGGACCCCTTCTGGACCCTCTTCTTGGACTTCTTTGTGCTTCACTGTAGTTCATTCAACAACTCTAACAATTACTGTATGTTTCTAATGTCAAACAATTTAACTGTTTTCCTTTCTCTGCAGACCATCCAGATGTGGCCTAGAAGGCCATCCTAATAACTAAAAAGTCCATTTAAGATGTTTCTAACCAAGTTCTCTGCCTGAGGAGAAATTCTGTGATGAGCTCTTATAGAAATATTTTTTTCTCCCCCATCAGTAAATAAAATGAAATTACTTATTGTTCTAAATATTTTAGTGAGCTGGGTTCATTGAAAAAAAAAATAATACCTCCAGCACAAAAGGAGAGGGGAAAAAGCAGAAATGATAGTAAGCACAGGCTGTTCATCTTAGGTTAGGGATGGGCAGTTCATTACTTCTCCTTCTCCTGGAAGGCATAGTGTAAATACGGCCCTCTTTTCTGCTAAGCAGGACATGGCTCAGAATCCTTCTCTACAGCGGTGATTTGGGCTGTCATAATGAGTCCACTGGAGTGGATGAGAAAGATGAAACCAATTTGCCACCACTATTCTAGACATTCTGTGGAGTGAGTTTTATGCTTTTGGTGATTACTTCTATTTCTGTTCATTAACAGTTGCCAATCTGGGGAAATGAGTAGAGTGTAGAAAATGAGATTTTGGTGTCAGTCAGTATAAACTGACCCCCAAATCTCAATGTTTCTTGCTCATGCCACTTGTCCTTTCAGGCTCAGCTGAAGGTCTGCCCTGTGTCACCTTTGTCCAGGGAGTCAGGCTACCAGAGCAGCCTCCATCTGGACCATTGCTGGTCTTGTGGCAGAAGGGAACAGGTCATGGTGAACCCTGTACTGACTCTTAAATCTACTGCTTGTAAGTAACTCATGTCACTTCTACTCACATTTCATTGGCCAAGCCTAATGTCAGGGAGGTAGGCAAGTATGATCCTCCTTAAGGCTGGGAAGCAAATATAGTAATTCTGTTTATATCTGATATTTACATTTTATTGTTCTTAAATAAATATAGTGAAAGAAAATAAAGAACTTTGTTTATTATCAGATTTTAATGGCTATACCATATTCTTCTTACTATATATAGTAGAAATCTTATTTTGAGGTTTAAAGAATAAAAATACACATTTGATGTGATTAACATCAGGATTCTTATTATGCAATGTCTTTTCTTCAGCTGGGATATAATTAGTTTTTTTTTTTTTTTTTTTTGTCTTTTTGCCTTTATGTAGAGCCGCACCCGCGGCATGTGGAGGTTCCCAGGCTAGGGGTCTAACAGGAGCTGTAGCTGGTGGCCTTCGCCACAGCCACAGCAACGCGGGATCCGAGCCGCGTCTGCAACCTTCACCACAGCTCACGACAACGCCGGATCCTTAACCCGCTGAGCAAGGCCAGGGATCGAACCCGCAACCTCGTGGTTCTTAGTCGGATTCGTTAACCACTGAGCCACGAAGGGAACTCCTGGGATATAATTAGTTTTAACAGAAGGCTGCTTAATGCATTACAGTATTAATGTAGAATAAAATAATAATCTTAGTGATTATTAGTGATTAGAATAAAATAATAATCTTAGCGATTAAATTTGGACTCTAATTATCCAACAGAATTGTGTTGTCTTTAATTTAGCTTCATAGTAAAATAAGGTAAACCTAACAATATTAACTTCATGAATCATGCCCCCCTTAATCTTTTTTTGGTGGTGGTGTGGAAGGATGCTGTGTTCAGGGGCTTGACGTGGGAACTCAGTTCCCAGACCAAGGACTGAACATGCGCCACAGCGGTCAAAGTGCCAAAGCCTAACCACTAGACTACCAGGGAACTCCCCACCACCGATTTAACATTTTGAAAATAGCTGTACACTTGTACATACTTTTAATAGAAAAAAATCTTTTCATATTGAAGTATACTAAAACAGATATAAAAACAATGATCACATGCTGTGATAATTATTCACTTCACCTCATTAATGTAAGAGTTTCAGGGTGTGACCTACAAAGCAGAGTTTCTAAAGGATGTTTGGAAGAACACTAGTTTAGAAAATGTCAATAGATGTTACATTTAAAAAGATTTAGTGAAAAGTTCCCATTGTGGCTCAGCAGAAACAAACCCGACTAGTATACATGAGGACACCTCGTTCAATGGGTTAAGGATCCAGAGTTGCTGTGAGCTGTGCTGTAGGTCAAAGACGTGGCTTGCATCTGGTGTTGCTGTGGCTGTGGCACAGGCCAGTGGCTACAGCTCTGATTCAACCCCTAGCCTGGGAACTTCCATATGCCGCAGGTGTGGCCTTAAAGAGACAAAAAATAAACAAAATAAAAAATAAAAATAAAAAGATTTAGTGATTCAAAGGTTCAGGGAGCGCTTGGTTAACACATTAAGCAGGTTTCTATAATGCAAGGTGTCTCCTAATCTTAATGATGCATTATTGGTACATAAGCCATTTATCTGGTTATATTCTTCAGGACACACTTTGGGAAATGCTGACTTACACCTTTTAACCAGTCCCATTACAACCGCTTTTCAACCTCACTGGAAAGCCAATCCTTCAAGCCTTCTGTTTGCTTCTAATTAACCAGCCCTCTGCTTTCTTTGCTTCCCTGTTTATCCACCTTAGACTGAATGATTCATCATTTTAGTAACATGTTTGGCCAATTATCTAAGCCCTCTTACCTCTTATTTGTACCAATCTGGCAAAACCCAGCTGTGGATGAATCCAACTTTCTGCTTCCACGGAGCCCTGCTGGAGAAAGCATATGATAATTAACTTCAAATGGGCCCTTGCTACCTGGCAGTCCTATTCTATTTCCTTCCTCTCTTTCGCTCTCTCACTCTCCCACGCCCCATCACACTCTATCAATCCCTTTTTACTTACTGGATTCTACAACTACCTCTCCCTCCCCTACTCGTGCCCAACCCACCTAGCTTCTTTACCCAGTGCAGTTGTGCCTGGTTTCCCAATCCTACTATAGCTGCTCCCACTCCAGACCCCCGCTGGGACAGTAGAAATGTCTCCTCCAACTAAGGACAAGCCCTCTACTTGCACTTTGATTTCTGTACCCTCTCATCTGATTATGCTTTCTTTTTCTCAGAGTCAATTTTACTTTTCAACTGTTTTTACATATGTGTCTCTCCCATTATGAAAAGGAAGGAAAGAAGGAAGGGAGAAAAGAATGAAAAAAAAAAAGGTGGGACAGAAAAATTCTCCCTTGACATTACATTCTCCTCTAGCTAGTGAGTGCTTCCTCCCAAAGTCTCTCATTTTATTTCCTCTTCTTCCACTCTTTACTTAGTCTGCTTCCATCTAATGTTTTAAATTTTAAATTGAGATTTATCATAATATGGTAATATAAAATAATCCTAAATGTACAGCGCAATGAAGTTCTACGTATTTATACACCCCATGTAGCTACCACTCAAATCAAGATATAGAACATTTCTAAGAACAAAAAGTAGCAATATCCTCAATGTTTAGAAACTTGTTATCTTCACTTAGCAATACATCCTCAAGGTCAGTCAATAGCAGTGTGTTGAGACCATTTTTTTTTCCAAATGAAAATTGTGCTTCACTATGTAGCTGTGCCACCATTTATCAGTATTCTGCAGGTGGACATTTAGGTTGATTCCAGTCTTTTGCTATTACAAATAGTGTTCAGCGAAGAGCTGTGAACAGACATCATTTTGTATTTCTGCCAATGTATGTTTGGTACAGATTCTTAGAAGTGAAATTACTGGGCCAAAGGTTAAGTACATTTGTAATTTGGCTAGATACTGTCAAATCCTCTCTATAGAGGTTGTACCATTTGCATTCCCAGCAGTGCTGTATTAGAGTACCTGTTTTCCCCACAGATTTGTTAACAATATAAGTTAATACGCTTTTGATTATTATATGCAAATCTTTTTTTCTTACTGTCTTGCAGCTTACTTGAGCTGTAACTGACATACAATATACTGCACACAACATGATGAGTTTTGTCATACGTATACAACAATGAACCAACCTACAATCAAGATAATGGATACATCCATCTCACCCCAAAGTGTCTTTATGCTCCTTTGTAATCTATATTTCCCTGCGCAATCCCATCTCCAAACATTTTAATTCTCAAACACCCTTGTCTCAAGGTATCAGGAAGAATGTCTCCCAACACAAGGGAGTAAATTAAGAGAGAAGGAAACAGGAGGGAGAAAAGACAATCCTTTTTCAGCCTGAGAGTAAAGGGAAAGCCCAATCTATGGGCTGACAGCACCAGCATGAGAGGCAACCACTATGGATTTGGAGCATGTCATAAGATTCTAGGACAGATGAAGAAGATGAAGTCAGGAGTTTCCTATGTGGCTCATCAGATTAAGGACTCGATTGTTGTCTGTGAGGATATGGGTTCGATCCCTGGCCTCCATCAGTGGGTTACGGATCCGGCGTTGCCATGAACTGCAGCACAGGTCGCAGATGTGTCTCAGATCTGCTGTTGCCCTGTCTGTGGCTTAGACCTCAGCTGCAGCTCTTATCAGACCCCTGGCCCGGGAACTTCTATATGCTGAGGTGTGGTCATAAAAAAGAAAAGAAAGTTGAAATCAATGCAAAACTTGGTATCTCAAAAATTTGCAGTGGAGACTTAGAGACATAAACAAAATGTCTGTGGCTGAAAGCTAAGCAAACGAAAAAGATAATAAGGAAAGAAAGGAAAAAATTATCCTGATAGGCCGAATCGCTCAGCTATGGATAATATTTGCATTGCAACTATAATATAAATATTGAAACTGATTTAGCCAGATCAAAACTGCAACTTCATGGTTCCTAGTCGGATTTATTTCCTCTGTGCCATGACAGTAACTCCCGTTTTTTTTTTTTTTTTTGGTAAGGAGATAGAAAAATTTATTTTCTAGTTTTCATTCTCTCATTCTTTTTAATCAAAACTCTACATCAAACCATGCTACTACCATTTTACAGGTTAGATTCCATTACAACAAATGTGAAGGAACATTCTTATAACTGAAAGATTAAGAAGGAGCAAAAGAAGCATGTTCTTGGGTCATTCCTACATATTCATCCATCTTGGCTTGAGTGACATGTCCATGTGCCACTCCTGGGGGCTCTCTTTCAGGCAATCTTTCTTTCTTTTTTTTTTTTTTTTTTTAAGTAATACGGCCGTGCCTGTGGTATATGGGTGTTTTTAAGTTAGGGATCCAATCAGAGCAGCAGCTACCGGCCAGTGCCACAGCCATGGCAACACCAGATCCGAGCTGCATCTGTGACCTAAGCCACAGCTTGTGGCAACTTGGGATCCTTAACTCACTGAGTGAGGCCAGCGATCCAAGTAATTAGGCCTACTGTCTTTCGTGTGTGTGTGTGTGTGTGTGTGTGTGTGTGTGTGTTTAGGGCATCACTGGCAGCATACGGCAGTTCTCAGGCTAAGGGTGGAATTGGAGCTGTAGCTGCAGGCCTACACCACAGCCACAGCAATGCCAGATCTGAGCTGCATCTGTGACCTACACCACAGCTCACAGCAATGCAGGATCCTTAATCCACTGAATGAGGCCAGGGATGGAAACTGCATCCTCATGGATACTAGTCAGATTCGTTTCTGTTAAGCCACTCTTCCTAGGATAGCCATTAACAGAGTGGTATGAGACACAGCAGGGACTGGCAATGCTTCCTCCAGAGATCCCCACCAGCCTACATGAGACTCTGCCAGACTTGCACTGCTGTTCTATTCCACTGCTCAATTCTGCTTCTGCTCCCTTAAAGTCACAGGTGTTGATCCCTAACAAACGTCTTGCACCCCAAACTCTGTCTTACTATCTGCTTTCAGAGACCCCAACTGGCAACATGACCTATACCATGTTCCCTTTGTTTTCCAGTATCTCAGCTCGTTGGGATTTTTTACCTGATAAAGTGAACCAAACCTTGATTTTTGTGGGAGCTCAGCCTTTTGTGGCCCAGTTGCTATTGAGCTATGTAGTTTTCCACTTACTTTTACTATTGGCAGTGAAGGAGGCAGTCCAGTGGTTCCCTTGAGTTCCATCCATAATCCTTTTTCCCCTCACTGTGCACCACGTTGCCAGTTGGGTTCTCTGAAAGCAGACAGTAAGACAGAGTTTGGGGTGCAAGACGTTTGTTAGGGATCAACACCTGTGACTTTAAGGGAGCAGAAGCAGAATTAAGCAGTGGAATAGAACAGCAGTGCAAGTCTGGCAGAGTCTCATCCAACCTGGTGGGGATCTCTGGAGGAAGCACTGCCAGTCCCTGCTGTGTCCCATGCCACTCAGTCACTGGCTATCCTAGGAAGAGTGTGGCATGTGCAAGGTAGCTAAGGACCAGATATCTGGAAGCTGGCTGCTGACCACATTGCTCATAGCTGGGCTGTGAGTCTTTCTTTCAAAGGATTCTAGCTGGCTCATCTCCGCGTTTTCCACAGGCAGCAATTTCATTTCCCCTTAGGAGCCAAGCACAATCAGCCCATCAACATTGTAAACCTCTCTTTTTATGTCTGATCAGCCAATGACAAGTGGAAACCTCAACTTCCAATCCATTAGAACCATAATTGCATCTGCTAGTTGAAGCATTCCTCCCCTGAGCATGACAAAGCGCAGAACTTTGAAGATGAGTAATGAAAATTTTGCAAGTAGGTCATCGAGTGGAATGATCAGAGGTGCGTCCTCCACAGCATTTGTCATTTGGAGCACATAGTTGAAAATACTGTAGTTTTAGGAAAACAGAGATTAATGTGTTTATGTCAGAAAAGTACTCCTAGAAAAAAAAATCTGCATGTAAGTCAAGTTGTGGCAAATTGAATTGTGTTTTAAATGCATTTGAGGAGTTCATAATGTAAAAGAATTGTTCAGCAAAAAGAAAATTATTTTTGCTAATCAGTCACTTTTTCAGCCTCTAACCTCCTTTTCCCACTTGCTCTCCATCTCCAGCAAATTAATATATCTTATCAATTAACGTGTTTGATATTGAGTTTAAAAGTAATACACACCTGCACTGTTAAACTACAATTTAATATCCCATAATGTTTCTTGGCAATACTGGTGTCTTATTCCTGATAAGAACTTATGACATTACCCCGGCAGGCAGTAAAAGAAAAGTGAATGTAAAACCTTTCTGTTAGTGAATGAGAAAGTTAAGTAAAAGCCCCTCTGGAAGGGCCCCAAGCACTTAGTCTTATTAAGAAAAATGCACAAGGAGTTCCCGTCGTGGTGTAGCAGTTAACGAACCACGAGGTTGCGGGTTCAATCCCTGGCATTGTTCAGTGGGTTAATGATCTGGTGTTGCCGTGAGCTGTGCTGTAGGTCACAGACGCGACTCGGGTCCTGCATTTCTGTGGCTGTGGTGTAGGCTGGCAGCTGTAGCTCTGATTTGACCCCTAGCGTGGGAACCTCCATATGCCGTGGGTGCAGTCCTAAAAAGAAAAAAAAAAAAGAAAAGAAAAATGCACAATAGGTGTTCCCATAGTGGTAACATGATACACAATGATGGGGAAAAGGATTATGGATGGAACTCAAGGAAACAACTGGACTGCCTCCTCCACTGCCAATGGTAGAAGTAAGTGGAAAACTACATAGCTCAATAGTAACTGGGCCACAAAAGGCTGAGCTCCCACAAAAATTAAGGTGTGGTTCACTTCATCGGGTAAAAAACCCCAACCAGCTGAGATACTGGAACACCAAGGGTACATCGTATAGGTGGTGGAAAAATAAGCCATAAATACTAACTGTGGTATTTATACAACACTGTAGAAATAAGAACAATTTCATCACTTCGTGTTTCCTTCTCTGCTGTGTCATGCATATGCTTATCACTTTAATTTCCCCTCTTCTTTCTTCTTCCTTTCCCTCCACAGTTATACAGAGATAGCATATTGGTGGCAGTTAACTTTAAATTTTATTCTACATATTACAGATTATAAATAAAGGCTATGGCAGGACAAAAGACAAATAGACATCTAGATAACCTGGACTTAAGCAGGATGTAGTAACTAGACTTTGAGACTTTCAAGAAGGGGGTGTGTATATTTTTGTTTGCATAAGGTAATTTAATTTTGTTGGGTGAGAGCACATTGGGGATTATAAATGTGAAGAAAGGTATTTATTGATACTGGGCTATGAAGGAATGGAGAGGAAGAGGTGGAGAAAGAGGCAGAGGAGGAAGAGAAGAGGAAGAAGAGGGGAAGCTGAAATAGGAGAGGAAGAATTTCTTTAAAAAATCTAACATTTACTGAGCACTGGAATTAACTTATGCAAAGAGTTAAGTCATTTAATCCTCAGGACAGCACTACAAGAAAGGTACTATTATTATCTCTATTTAAGATGAAACAGAGGCTCCTATAGCTTAATTAATTTGGCCACAGTTGCAGAGTGTTTGCCCTTAGGCATTCTGTGTATAGGGCTCATGCCCTATATTGACTTATTTTACTGTAGAAAAGATATGTCAGCCTTTTAGATTTCCCAGCATCTGAATCCCAAACTATGTTTGGGAAATTGTCCTTCACAGTCTGGGTAGGAGGCAGAGCCCACCTGCCTCTACAAATCTGAAAGTGCTTATATTCATTTCCTGGCTTCCCTTGCACCTTGGATGTGGATGTGTGATTGAGGCTGACCCATCAGGTGCATGCTCTCTGGTGGCCACTGCTGCAAGATCCAGTTTCAGGAGCACAGAGGCAGCACTGCTACTGGTAGTCTCCAGTGTCCAGTGCCAGGGGTGTTGGGGTCATAAGCTGCTGCTTCTACTCCTTGGCAGTAGCAATAGGCCTCTGCTCACTAGACCAGTCCTGAAGCATTATTTTGGATGTTTTTGGCTACGAACCCTTCCAGGTTGCTATGTAGCCTTCCTAGCAATTCCGTGAGGTACCCAATATTCTGTTTTGTAGCAACAGACCTCATAGATATTCAGCTTTATTTCTAAAATGAAATACTAGCTTCACATATATAGCTCATAGTTTTTTTCTGTACCAGGCACTGTTCTAAGTGCATTTCACACATGAGTCAAATGAAGTCTTAGAAAATCTTAAGACATCACTTCAACAACTGTCCACATTTGACAATGAGGAGACCTAGGTATAGAGAGCTTAAATGACCTATCCAATATCATGCAGAGATGTGATTCAAACCTAGGGAGTCTGTCACCAAAGTCTGTACTCACCACCAGTCCTTTTCCCAGGGCCCTTTCTTTTATAAAATCTTTAGTTTTGATTCTATCCTCTCTTAGATAACTACATTTTATCATCGAAGAGTTTGTTTTGTCTTCTTTTACAAAAGAGCTTTTAGCTATTGCTTTGAGTTCTCCCATGCTAGAGCTTATTTGTCTTTTGCATTTATTTATGAAAAACAAATCTGTAAATATAAACTCTTTTAATATAAATTCCCAGGTCACAATTTCTTTTTTTTCTTTTTTTTTTTTGCCTTTTGTCATTTTAGGGCCGCACTCGTGGCATGTGGAGGTTCCCAGGCTAGGAGTCTAATCTGAGCTGTAGCCACTGGCCTATGCAGCAACGCAGGATCCAAGCCGTGTCTACGACCCACACCACAGCTCACGGCAACGCCGGATCGTTAACCCACTGAGCAAGGGCAGGGATTGAACCCGCAACCTCATGGTTCCTAGTCGGATTTGTTAACTAACTGCGCTACAACGGAAACTCCCCACAATTTCTTATAAAACTCTCCAGACATTGTTCTGCTCTCTTCTGGAAAAGATGATTTTTGTGGTGAAGTCTGAGGGCCACTGGACTTTTGTTTCTTGTATGAAACTTTTTATCTTTTGATTTGCATATGATTTTTGCTTTTCTCTGACTGGATTGGTTCTTTTTCCTTCATTAGGATATATCTTTTTTTTGGAGAAAAACCTCAGTTTTTCCTGGTTATGTTATGGCTTTTTGTACCGAGGACTACAATCTTTATTTTGGAATAGTTTTCTTCTATCATTTCTTTTTGGAAAAAAATATTTAAATTTGTTTGGTTTTATTCTTTGGGAACATCAAATATGTCTCTGTTACTTAGACATTTCTTCAAAGAAGACATACACATGGCCAAAAGTCACATGTAAAGATGCTCATCATCAGTAATTATTAAAGAAATGCAAATCAAAACTGCAGTGAGGTACCACCTCATACTGGTCAGAATAGCCATGATCAAAAAGTCTACAAATAACAAATGCTGGAGGTGTGGAGAAAAGGGAACCCTTCTATACTACTGGTAGGAATGTAATTTGGTGCAGCCACTATGGAAGACAGTATGGAGGTACCTCAGAAAACTAAAAACGGAGTTGCCACATGATCCTATAATCCCACTCCTAGGCATATATCCAGACAAAACTGTAATTTGAAAAGATACATGCACCCCTATGTTCATAGCAGCACTATTTACAATAGCCAAGACATGGAACAACCTAAATATCCGCTGATAAATGGATAAGGCACGTGGTATGTGTACATAAGTGTAAACACACACACCCAAGCAAAACGGAGTATTACTCAGCCATGAAAAGAATGAAATAATACCATCTGCAGCAACATGGATGTACCCAGAGACTATACTAAACAAAGTAAGTCAGAAAGAGAAAGACAAATACCATATGATATCACTTATATGTGGAATCTAAACTATGATACAAGCCAAGGGGGCTTGGGAGGGAAGGACTGGGAGTTTGGGTTAGCAGATGCAAACTATTACATATAAGATAGGTAAACAACAAGGTCCTTTTGTATAGCACAGGGAACTATATTCAATGTCCTGTGATAAACCATAATGGAAAAGAATATGAAATATGAATAAGTATACATGTATAACTGAATCACTTTGCTGTACTGCAGAAATTAACACAACATCATAAGTCAACTATACGTCAATAAAATTTAAAAAATTAAAAAACTAAATATGGGAGTTCCCATCATGGCTCAGCGGAAACGAATCCAACCAGGAACCATGAGGTTGCCAGTTCGATCCCTGGCCTCGCTCAGTGGGTTAAGGATTCATCATTGCCATGAACTGTGTTGTAGGTCGCAGACGTGGCTCGGGTCCCACATTGCTGTGGCTGTGACTCCGATTAGACCCCTAGCCTGGAAACCTCCACATGCTGCGGGCACGGCCCTAAAATGACAAAAAGACAAAAAAAGACAAAAAACAAACAAAAAAACTAAGTATGTGTCCCTTAGAGCTACTTTGACTTCTGTGTCTGTCATTTTCTCTAATGTTTTGTCTATCATTGCCCCTTTCTGTCTCTTTCTGGGGTTTAAAAAAGCTTGTCATTTATGTTCTTTAAAATGTTTTTGATTGTGTTTTTTCTACTTTTATCAAGTAGTGTTATTTTGGTAACGACTTTCTATCTCTAGTCTACCTTTTCTCCTGAGCTCTGCTGGCTTGCCTTTTATCCCTATTGTTTTTTGAACCCTTCGTTTCCTTGAATAATTTCTCTTGTGTCCATATTTTTTTTTCCTTCCTTCCTTCCTTCCTTCCTTCCTTCCTTCCTTTCTTCCTTTCTTTCTTTGCTTTTTAGGGCCGCACTCGTGGCATATGGAGGTTCCCAGGCTAGGGGTCTAATCGGAGCCACAACCACAGCAACGCCAGATCCTAGCTGCATCTGCGACCTACACCACAACTCACGGCAACTCCGGATTGTTAACCCACTCAGCAAGGCCAGGGATGGAACCCGCCACCTCATGGTTCCTAGTCGGATTTGTTAACAACTGCGCCACGATGGGAACTCTGTATCCATATTCTTTATGGATTTTGATTACATTCCTTTTCTCTTTTCTTCCTTCCTCCAGAATATATGCAGAGAGCCTAGATGGTTTTATGATATCAGTGGGGGAAGATTTGTGGGAGGAGGAGGTCAGGAACAATTGGGTAGTTTTCAGCATCCTCTAACTGTGACTTTCTCTTTCCTAAGGGTTCATATACTTTTCATATTTGGCATTCAGGAGGTTAGTGTGGTGTGCAGTAAAATCCCTTAAACTACCTCTGAAAAATCCCTTAAACTCTCTCTTTCTCAGCCAGCTCCTAGACCAGATTATAGACAAAACAGCTTACTGCTATCATGGGCTCTCCTTCAGCTGTTCCCTCTCCTGCCACACTAGAGTCTTGCTGGCTGCAACCGCTGCTTCTGCCATGGTCTCCCCACATCCCTTAGTCTTGGTGCTCTAATCAAAGACTCTTTGTAACTGTCATCTATTTTAGAAATACATATGCTTCCACCTGAGGTCCAAGGTTCTCAGTGTTCTCCATCATTTCTGTTCACATTTGAAAGTGGCAAACATTCTTCATGATTGATGTTTGGAATAGTAGTATTTACCAGTTTCACTGAAGATGGGACTAGGAATCAAGGTGTGGCTTACCTACACGGTTCTAGGTGGTTCAGTCTCTCATGAGCTTGCAGTCGTCTCAAAGTTTGAGCAAGGCTGGAGAATCCCCTCCCGAGCTGTAGTAGTTGCTGGCAGCTTTCAGCTCTTCCCTGACAACTGAACAGAGGCTTTAGCTCCCACCACATGGGCATCTCTAAAGGGCTGCTAACACACAGCAACTTGCCTCCCCCAGAGAATGTGATGAAAGTGATAGAGAGAAACAAAGTGAGAGGGAGCACAGAGAGCACCCTAAATAGCAATCATATTTTTTTATAACAATTTCAAAAGTTACACCATTACTTCTGCTATATTCTATTGTTCACAAAGATCAACCCTGGCACAAGGGGAGTGGGGACTGCACTGGGGCATGAATACCAGGGGGTAGGGAATCATAGAGCCTATCTTGGAAGATGGTTACCACAAGCATATGTGTGTGTATACTTGTACATAGACGTATATGTGGAAATGTATATATAATATCACACATACAAATTAACTAGAAGGTTTATAACAATTCTAAATTTGAATGTACTTAATACTATAGCCTCAAAATATATAAATCAAATATTGATAAAACTACAAAGAGAAATAGATAAATCCCGCATCATAGTGAAGATTTTAGCTCCTTTACCCAAGAATGAACAAATCAAACAGATCAAATAAAAATGCCAGTAAAGATAGATAATTTTGTTTTGTTTTTGTTTGTTCATTTTTTGCTTTTTAGGGCTGCACCTGTGGCACATGGAAGTTCCCAGACTAGGGGTCAAATGGGAGCTGCAGCTCCTGACCTAAACCATAGCTCACAGTGACACCGGATCCTTAACCCTCTGAGCAAGGCCAGGGATCAAACCTGAATCCTCATGGATACCATTTGGGTTTGTTACTGCTGAGCCACAATGGGAACTCCAAAGATAGATAAATTTTGAATAAGACAATGAACAAGCTCAGTGTATGAGTTCCCTTGTGGCACAGCAGGCTAAGGCTCTGGCATTATCACTGCAAGGGCTTGGGTCACCATGGGCACAGCCAAAAGATTAAAGTAAAAAAAAAAAATAAGCTTGATTTAATGGGTATATATAGAATCCCATAAAACAATTTGAGAATGCACATTCTTCTTCTTTTTTTTTGTCTTTTTTTTTGCCTTTAGGGCCGCACCCGTGGCATATGGAGGTTCCCAGGCTAGGGGTCTAACAGGAGCTGTAGCTGCCGGCCTTTGCCACAGCCACAGCAATGTGGGATCTGAGCCGCGTCTGCAACCTATATCACAACTCAGGGCAACGCTGGATCCATAACCCACTGAGCAAGGCCAGGGATTGAACCCGCTACCTCACAGTTCTTAGTCGGATTCGTTAACCACTGAGGGAACTCCGAGAATGCACATTCTTTTCATGCCATACAGAACATTATGAAATTTGACTACTTAATAGTCCGCAATTTTTTTATTAATGATTTTTATTTTTTTCCAGTATAGCTGGTTTACAGTGTTCTGTCAATTTTCTAATGACAGGGTGACCCAGTCACACATACATATATACATTCTTTTTTCTCACATTATCATGCTCCATCATAAGTGACTAGATATAGTTCCCAGTGTTATACAGCAGGATCTCATTGTTTATCCATTCCAAAAGCAAGAGTTTGCATCTATGAACCCCAAATTCCCAGTCCATCCCACTCCCTCTCCCTTGGCAACCACAAGTCTGTTTTCCATGTCCATGATTTTCTTTCTGTGGAAATGTTCATTTGTGGCATTATTAGATTCCAGATATAAGAGATATCATACGGTATTTGTCTACCTCTTTCTGAATAGTCCACAATTTAAGTGTCAATACACTTTGAAGAACTGGAAACACAATTTCTGACCACAATGCAGTTAAAATTCAAATGAACTTATAAAAAGATGATCACGAAAATCTTAGTCGCTAGAAAATTTTAAAATAAACTGCTAAGTTATTCACAGTAATAAGGAAATCACAATAATGGAAAATTTAAAATACATAGAACAGAAAAATAAAAACAAGTGCATAAGGTTAAAAATTTAGAGATTCAGCTACAGCAATG
>PVHT021183527.1:6477548-6502143 GCA_004024745.2 Catagonus wagneri | reverse complement strand
AAAAAAAAAAAAAAGAAATAAAATTCATTGTTATTAAAAAATAAATAAAATAAAATAAAATTATAGGTAACAAGGACCTACTGTATAACAGTGTAAACCATTCAATACTGTGTTAATAACCCACATAGGGAAAGAATCTGGAAAGGAATGGATATATGTATACGTACAACTGATTTACTATGCTGTATACCTGAAATTAACACAGCTTTATAAGTCAACTATACTCCAGTAAAATTTATTTAAAAAAAAACAAAAACAAAAAAAAACAATGATTCCTATCTTGCAGGGTAGTTATGGACTGAGTATTTGTGTCCCCCTAATATTCATATGTTGAAACCCCACCCACTACCTTTATACTCTAATGTGATTGTATTGGGAAGTTGTTAGGGTTGATTAGGTCATGAGGGTGGTACCCTCAGGAATGGGATTAGTGTTCTTGCATGAGTCAGGAGACAGCTTGCTTTCTTTTCTTGTTCTCTGCCAGGTAAAGATGCAACTAGAAGTCTGCCCCTGGACAGAGGGCTTTCACCAGAACTCGACTATTCTGGCATCCTCATCTCAAATTTCCAGCCTTTGTGAGAACTAAATTTTTACCGTTTATAACCTATCCATTCTATGGTATTTCTGTTAAAGCAGCACAAAACCATTCTATGGTATTTCTCTTAAAGACAGTAGTAATAAGGTTAGAATGAAAGTGCTTAGCATGATGCTTGGAACTCAATAAACACGCAATGCATGCTGATCATTATTATTATAATCCTCATTCCCAAAGGCAATTTCCTGTGTATTTTAGGGATAAACAGATCTTTGCATTTTTTATTCTAACTTCTATCAATTATCTATTGAATTTATTTGCAGAAAGGGCACATTTTTTATTTTGATATTTAAATACCCTGTATTGATATGTAATAGCTGAGATCTCTGGGAACACAACGGTGATGGCTTGTGTCTCTAATTGCCTGTAATGTACTCACAGCCTCTCTGTGAACCTGCATCAAGTCCTTGTGAATTCTCTTAACTATTCAGATGGCAAAGTCTCTTGCTTTCAAGACCCTCAACAGTGAGTTGATAATTAAACCTTATAGCACAGAAGGCCAGATGGTATCATTTTCCCTGTGGTTATATCACATATGCTCACAAGGCAGTTCTTCTACACCTTCGGCCTCATTAAACCCTTTATTAATGCTTGGCACATTTGTGAACTGAAATTTTTAGGTGAAAGTTTTGAAAGATTGATCATTAGTAAAAAGTAATATTAAAAATTCATGAAGATCCTTTCAGATTTTTAAGAGAGATGACGTTGTATGCAATTTTTGTCAGGCCAGTGTCAAAAATAACTTGAGCTGTAGGTCACATTGGTTTCTTTTCTATTTATTTCTAACTCAGAAAACTCAGACTCACAACCAAAGGTGGCTGAGAATAGTAGCAGGTGTTGTTTTTTCTTTCAGACACTTTTCACTATTATTTGGGTAGATGTGGACCCCTGTTTTCAAATAGCAACATCCCTCATCCCATAGCTATTTGCAGTAATCCACTGCTCCTCCTCTCATCAGGAGGTGAGCTCTATCCCATCCTCTGCATAGCTTCTCCCTTTGGAATGCTCCTTTTTGGAACCCAGCCATCACGCTTTCAGAATGTCCAAGCCATCCATGTGAAGGAGACCCTAAGTGTCCCAGGGACAGCCCCAGCTGTCCTCCCAGCCAGTGGCCAGAACAGACTGCCTGCTCTGTGCATAACGCCATTCTCAGACAGAGTTATCTTCCCCCCTCCCTAACCCCCTTTCTAAAGTTTACTTTACGCCACTTTGCTTTTATGAAAGACCTATGTTAGTGCTTACTTGTTTCTACTAACCCAAAGAAATCCAAAGGGAGTTCGCGTTTATGGTGAAAGGTGAAATTAATGTTTAGCCTTTATTTTGCATCAGCCCTTATACATTCACACAGCCAGAGCAGCAAGGGAGGCACCACCAAGCTCCCTCCCAGGAAACTACTCTCACTCAGCATCTCAGTGTCAAGCCGCCATATCTTTGAACTGTGCACATTCCTTAGGGAGATGTGCCCTAAGGTAATTCCATCTGTGCTTTATGCCAATTTGGCTTAAGAAAGGTTTCCTAGGAATGCTTTGCTTTCTGATAGCAGGGAAACCTGCAGCCCACCTCGTGGTTAGGCCGCCCCAAGGGAACAGCAGGGGCTCAGAGACAAGCTCTTCCTGCTGAGCCCTGTCCAAATTACAGAACCGTAAACAAATATATGATGTTGTTTTAGACCACTGAGTTTGGGGGCAATCTGTATGCAGAAACAGAAAACTATTTTAGGGCTCCTTTAGATGCCAGGACTGTAGCTTATCACACCCAGCCACTGAAGTTTTTACCTGTTGGCTTAAGAGAGGTGGGGTAAATGGATTCTTAATTCATTCTTTGGTCATAGTAGACTCTGGAAGTGATTAATTCACTGTTATACCTTTTGACTGTGATTTCAAATAGGCTGAATAATATCATTGATTTATCTCCTGAATATTTGAAGACTCATCAGGAGTTAGTGAAAAGTTAAGGTCTTAGTGATTGAGCCAACTGTACACAACTCAGTTTTCTGAAGAAATCCTGATTATTTCACTCTCAACATTAAAAATCTAGATAAATGGTGCCAGAAGTTAGTTTCAGGTCAGTTTCAGATACACCTTATGCTCCTGAGATTTCCTTGGATATTCCATCCTGAAACCCTTATTAGCCACTTATTCTACCCCAGTCATAGTCAAAGCCAAAAAATTCCACTGTGGCCCACAGGGTTCTGCTCCCTTAGCCTGACCAGCCTGTTACCGGGAGCTGGGTCACTCCTCTTGCTGTGATCCTCATCCAGGCCAACCAGCCCTGGGCCTGGTAGTTCTGGTGCCTCCTGTCCCTTCTGGATCTGGACAAATATCATACCTCAGGGCATGGGGTCTACCTTACCAGAAGTCACCAAAGGGTCTTGTATTTATGAAAGTAAGAAACACCAACAGTGAGTGAGTGAGTGTGTGTGTGTGTGTGTGTGTGTGTGTGTGTAAAATGGCCTACTATTCTCTCTGAATGAAGTACGGCATGGATCAGCATTCAGGTGTAGCCTCTTTTTATCTGAATATCATTTTTTTTTTTTTGTCATACCCACAGCATATGGAAGTTCCCAAAGCCAGGGATTGAATTTGAGTTGCAGCTGTGACCTACGCCACAGCTGTGGCAATGTCAGATCCTTTAACTCACTCTTCTGGGCTGGGGATCAAACCCGCACCTCTGCAGCCCACCTGAGTGACTGCAGTCAGATTCTTAACTCACTGTGCCACAGTAGGAACTCCCTTTAATATCATTCTTATTACATACCTGCCTGGTGCTTTCAGTGCAGCTCTCAGAACACTTCTTCCTGTTAAGATTCTGACTTACAGGGAGTTCCCACTGTAGCTCAATGGTAATGAACCAGACTAGTATCCACGAGGATGCAGGTTCAATCCCTGGCCTCGGTTGGCAGGTTAAGGATCCAGCGTTGCAGTGAGCTATGGTGTAGGTTGCAGACATAACTTGGATTCAGCATTGCTGTGGCTCTGGTGTAGATCAGCTGCTAGCTGTGATTTGACCCCTAGCCTGGGAAACTGCATATACCGCAGGTGCAGCCCTAAAAGCAAAAGGCAAAAAAAAAAGAAAGAAAGAAAGAAAGAAAAGATTTTGACTCACAGAACTTTGGGTAACAAAACAAATAATTAGCATGGGTTTTCAGGAATAAGGAGAACAAAAAATCATCAAGAACTTCTCACTCACATATTATATCACAATATGCCAAGGGCTGATTTATAGGCTGGTACTCATCAGTGATTTCTTCCTACTGTGAAGTACTAGCATGCACAATGGATAGTAACTGCTCTTCCACCATGTGTGCCTTTGTTATTAGCTTCCACAATGGAGTCATTCATTAAGGGATTTGCCAATAGGTTTTTCTGTCTTCTCTCTGAATATGATTCTTATCATTTGCTTTGCCACTATTGTTTAGCAATGCCATGACATGTATCTACTTTTAATAAGACTCATAAGAATGAATGATAGGTATTGTTTTGTTCTAGCAACACATTTAATCGCTTTCATATTGGAGAACATTATTTTCTGTTTGTCTTAGAGTAGAACAGATGCTTGGTTCATCTGAGTGGTCATGTTGCTCTGTTTGAATATTACACAGAGGATTCATGCTACTATCTGACAACATTCTGAAGCAGACAGCACGCTGAAAACTAAAGAATAAATTAATGAATGAATAACCTTCGATTTCAAAGATTCATCATATTTCCTGCCTGTATTTTTCAACTTTGGTTACTTGTAAGAAATCAGAATACTCACAGACTCACTTGTCCCAGCATGACAGGCTCACAGTCTGTATTTATTCTAGATTTCTGGTCACTTTTTATATTTATCTGGTTATCCTCAAGTATAGGGTTTATATTATTATTTTCATTACTATATTTACACTTCCGTGAGCCATTTTTAAGCCATTGTTGCACTGGACATAAACATATAATAAAGAGTAATTTCAAAAGTGCAAACTCAACAAATATAAGCACTATTAAATGATGTAAAAATATGTTCTCTGAGATAATTATTCCACATTAACTGAATATAAGCTGAAGCAAACTGATTGAAGTAGTCCTTGTAACATTTTTACAACTTTAAGAATGTAATGATTTTTATTAAAAAAGTTGATCCTTGGAATCAAGATGGCAGAGTAAAAGGATGTGAACTCACTTCCTCCAATAAATATATCAAAAACACATCTACCAGTGGAATAATTCTCACAGAACATCTGCTGAACACTAGCAGAAGACCTCAAACCCTGGAAAGGACAAGGAACATCTCCATATAACCAGGTAAGATTAAAAGAAAAAGAAAAGGGGGGGGGAGTAGGATGGGACCTATACTTTGGGAGGGAGCTAAAAAGAGGAAAGTTTGGGAGTTCCCTTTGTGGCTCAGTGGTTAACAAATCCGACTAAGAACCGTGAGGTTGCGGGTTCGATCCCTGGCCTTGCTTAGTGGGTTGAGGATCCGGTGTTGCCATGAGCTGTAGTGTAGGTTGCAGACGTGGCTCGGATCCCACGTTGCTGTGGCTGTGGCGAAGGCCGGCAGCTACAGCTCCTGTTAGACCCCTAGCCTGGAAACCTCCATATGCCGTAGTTGCAACCTACATAGCAGCTGCGGCAGTACTGGATCCTTAACCCACTGTGCTGGGGCGGGAATCAAACCTGTGTCCCAGAGCTCCAAGAGACACTGCCAATCCAGTTTCACCCAGGGGGAAAGTCTTTGCTTTTTTTTTGCTTTTGGCTTTTTAGGGCTGCACCCTTGGCATATGGAGATTCCCAGGCTAGGGGTCGAATCGGAGCTGTAGCTGCCAGCCTATGCCACAGCCACAGCAACATGGGATCCGAGCCACATCTGCGACCTACACCACAGCTCATGGCAGCACCAGATCGTTAACCTACTGAGCAAGACCAGGGATCGAACCTGCATCCTCATGGATGCTAGTCAGATTCGTTAACCACTGAGCCATGATGAGAACTCCTGAAAGTTATTTTTTTAAATTGGTGGACCATCATGGGGTTACCAACTTCTAGTTTTGCAAATAAAAACTGAGGAAAAATCCTATGACAGACACTACTGCTAGCATATTAAAATTTCATGTGCTTCCTCCTTGTTTTCAGAATCCAGTTTTATTCAGGTATCTGGTAGTCAGGGGATTCAGGTTAATTGGGCTCGTCTTTGGCAACAAGGAGTGACTTTTGATTTATATAAGTCAATAATGTAACTTCCTTGCCACCAATCTGTGTGCAAGTGAGCCTTGACTTAGTTTTAGTCAATGAGATCTAAGACAGGGGTTCTGAGAAAGGTTTTTCTTTCTTTCAAAAAGAGGGGTACATGAAGAAACAGTGATCTTCAGGGTAGGATCCAGGTTGTAGGACTTGAAGCGTATACAATTTGGGGGTCCATTTTAAGGAAGAGGGTATACAATTGTCTTGCTTATTCACAGTTTATAAAAATATATGACCAGGTGAATGCATTACTAGGGTCCTCTCCAGGACTTTGGACGGAACCAAAACTGCATCATAGGTCAAAACTACAGCTTAGATCTGACCTGTGGCCCAGTAACTCCATATTCTGTGGGGGGGGGGGGACAAAAAAAGTAAAAGAAAAAAAGAGAAAAAAGGCTGCCAGTAGTGATTTACCAAGAAACTGAAGAAGCAAAGCATTCCAAAAGAAAAAAAATTTTTTTTTTGTCTTTTTAGGACCTCACCCATGGCATATGGAGGTTCCCAGGCTAGGGGTCAAATCGGAGCTGTTGCTGCCAGCCTACGCCACAGCCACAGCAACACCAGATCTGAGCCGCATCTGCAAACTACACCACAGCTCACGGCAACACCAGATCGTTAACCCACTGAGTGATGCCAGGGATTGAACCCGCAACCTCATGGTTCCTAGTCAGATTCATTTCCGCTGTACCACAACGGAAACTACAGATACTAAATATTGGGCTTTGGGCCAGAGGTCAGATCTGAGCTGCAGCTGTGACATACAATGCAGTTTTGACCTATGCTGCAGCTGTGGCAATGCCGGATGCTTTAACGCACTGTGCCAGGTTGGGGACTGAACCTGTGTCCTGGAACTGCAGAGATGCTGCTATTACTGTTGAGCCACATTGTTGTCTTCATGGGACAAATGGAACTGTTGCAGCCATCTTGGGACCATGAGGAAAGTCACCTTAAGGGGACAAGCCAAAACACGCAGATGACCCAGTGAGAAGGAAGGAAACTTGTTGGAATCACAGCACTTGACTTTCCTTGGAACCCCTTGGTTTCCCTTTAAGTGCTAGGCTTCTTGTATGAAAAGTGATAAATATCTTTATTATTTAATCTACTTTTCAGATAATCTATAAAAAGCATCCAAAGACAACTCCCATCTACTGTCTCCATTGTTTCACACATACACATGCACACACACAAATATACACACCCCTAAATACATAGAAGGGAGATAATTTCAGGATATAAGGTAGTCCTTTACATTAAATTAAATTAGCTTTATGGAAAACTCAGTTCGTTATCCTTTTTTTTTTTATTGGCTGTATAGCCAATGAAAACTTCACCATGGTATTTGGGAAGTACTGGCCTAGACAAGTGTTACTCAAAGTGTGGTCCATGGACTAGTCTGTGAGCTGTTTGTTACCTACCTATAATGAGATAAGTACCAAAATTGAGAGGAATTTAAAAAACTTGTATAGCAAGGGATTAATCTCTAAAATTTATAAACAGCGCCTACAGCTCAATACCAAAAAAACAAACAATCCCATCAAAAAGTGGGCAGAAGATCTAAACAGATAATTCTCCAAAGAAGACATACAGATGGCCACAAAACACATGAAAAGATGCTCAACATCACTCATTATCAGAGAAATGCAAATCAAAACCACTATGAGGTATCACCTTACACCAGCCAGAATGGCCATCCTTAAAAAGTCTACAAACAGTAAGTGCTGGAGAGCGTGTGGAGAAAAAGGAACCCTATTACACTGTTGGTGGGAATGCAAATTGGTGCAACCACTTTGGAAAACAGTATGGAGATGCTCAGAAAACTAAAAATAGAATTACCATTTGATCCAGCAATTCCACTCCTGGGCATCTATCCAGAGAAAACCACGACTCGAAAAGACACATGTGCTCCAATGTTCATTGCAGCACTCAACAGCCAAGACACGAAAACAACCTAAATGCCCATCAACAGAGGAGTGGATAAAGACGTGGTACTTTTACAAAATGGAATATTACTCAGCCATTAAAAGGAAAGAAATAACAGCATTTGCAGCAACATGGATGGACTTAGAAATTATCATACCAAGTGAAGTCAGTCAGACAATGAGACACAAACATCAAATGCTATCACTTCCATGTGGAATCTAAAAAAAGGACACAATGAACTTCTTTGCAGAACAGCTACTGACTCACAGACTTTGAAAAACTTATGGTTTCCAAATGAGATCAGTAGGGGGTGGGGGGGATGCACTGAGGGTTTGGGATCAAAATGTTATAAAAATTTGTGATAATTGCTGTATACCTATAAATGTAATAAAATTCATTAAGTAATAAAAAAATAGAAAAAAAATTTGTATAGCATTCAGAGATTTGGCAGTAATTTTGTTATAATTAACGAACCAATATTGATACATTATTATTAATAACACCTATACTTTATTCAGATATCCTTAGTTTTTATCCGATGTCCTTTTCTATTCCTGAATTTCACACAGGGCACCATATTACATTTAGTTGCTTTGAGGCCTTAGGCTCCTCTTGGCTGTGACAGTTTTTCAGACTTTGCTTGTTTTTGATGGCCTTGACAGTTTTGAGAACTGATCAGGTATGTTGTAAAATATCCCTTGCCATTAAGGTTTTTTGTTTGTTTCTCTTCTCTCTTAATTTCACTGTAGCAAGTAACTTGAGCATTGACAGCCAACCTTTCTCCATTATATCATATTACTTGGTAGGTTATCCCTGTCACAGTCATCTTTTTTTTTTCATGTTTCCTCTGATATATTGATGTTGATATAAGGAGTCCCCTGAACCTTGCTTCTTTGGTGATTCTTTCTTTGATCCTTGTGTCTAGAAACCTTGCTGTAATGAGCCTGTTTGGGCTTTGATGATAAAAGCTTCTCTCAGTATGTGTTTCCTCTCTGGAACTTGATTTTTCCAGTTGCAAGATGTGTGTTAAACAGTGTATATAAACCATTGTATGCCACTTCCTTTTATTTATTTTCGTAATTTATTAAAGTATAGCCAGTTTTTTTCTGTGTTTAATGTAACAGCCTGTAATTTTTGTTTTAGATTTCCTTTTTACTTTTGAAGCTTTTGATTTCACCTTGAAAACTTAGCTCTTATTTCTTGCCTTACTTATTATGATGGACAGAGCCATCAGCTTGAATATTTTTTTATTGGTTGTCCAATAAGTCAACTGAGTAGGTGTGGAGGTTTTTCAAGAATAGTTTATCTTAAGGCTGTTGACTCTTATTTTAAAATTATGTTAGGACAGTCCTTGCCCGTCTTGATTTTTACATAACAGTTGGCAACACAGAAGGATGAAGAAAAGTACATGTAAGACTATATTTTTATTCATTCAGTGATGTTCATGTGTAAGATACTACTCCTGTCCCAGCATTTCTGGGTTTGCTTCAAAGGTAAACTGCTCCTGTTTATTGTAGGAAACAGGGATATGTTTTTAAAATGTTCTGCCAGAGCCATCTTTTTCCTCTGAATGTATTTCTTTGGAATAATATTTTCTTGCCACAGTTTTGTCTGTATTTGCCTCTGATGTGGAACTATGACTTCTAGATGTCTGGTGTGATTGTTTATTTCCTTTCCTCTCTCTCTCTCTCTTTTTTCTTTTTAGGTCCATACCTATGGCATATGGAGGTTCCCAGCCTAGGAGTCTAATCGGAGGTACATCTGCCCGCGTACACCACAGCCACAGCAATGCCAGATCCAGGTTGCGGCTGTGACCTACACCACAGCTCATGGCAACACCGGATCCTTAACCCACTAGGCGAGGCCAGGGATTGAACCTGCAACCTCATAGTTCCTAGTCGGATTCGTTTCTGCTGCGCCCCGAGGGGAATTCCTCCTATCTCATTTTTTATATAACTAAAGGAAAGATAAATTATATATTCTCCTGTAGGTCTATCTAGCCAAATGTGATTTTGCCATGGAGTCATTTGTTCATTTGCTCATTCATTTATCCATATAGTCAGCACATGTTTAGAGAGAACTTGTTATGGGGCAATGCTAGGGTGAAGTAATTAGAGATACAGTGGTGAAGAGAGACAAAACCCTTAATGAGAAACTTTTGATTTAGTGGGAAAGAGACATATTAAATATATATTTGCATATATATTTAAAGATGAAGAGATTCTGAGCAAGGCTGTGCAGAATAAGTAAAATTACCCTAGGTTTTTGATTGGAGATGGGGTGGGGAACAAAGGTTTTCCTATTTAGAGAAGTGACATTTAGACTGAGACTTGAGGGTAAGGGGAACTGATCGGGGAGGTGGAACGAAAGACCTTTCTACAGTGAACCCGTATGCTGGGTGAATCTGATTCTCTTTGCTTTTTTCTTTATCCTGGAAGAATTCACTCATTCAAATAATATTGAGAATCTACTATGTGCCAGGCGGAGATAAAAACCTGTGTGTGGAAAGAATGTTGTATTAAATTCTCTTTAATGGTAAAGAGAAACAGCTTCATTTATAATTCTGAGATCAATTTTGCCTCTAGAGTTTATTTCTTTTATTTCAGCAATTGATTACAAAAATACTTAAATAATAGCAGTAAGGATAGGGGTGGATCATCATAATAATAAAATAATACAAAGTGTGAATTTATCAATAATCTTTTCTGAGTTTCAACTGCTTCCTATTTTATTTATTTATTTATTTATTTTGGCTTTTTAGGGCCGCACCCACGGCATATGGAGGTTCCCAGGCTAGGGGTCTAATCAGCTGCCAGCCTAAGCCACAGCCACGGCAACGCCAGATCTGAGCTGTGTCTGCAATCCACACCTCAGCTCATGGCAACTCCAGATCGCTAAGCCACTGAGCGATGCCAGGGTCAAACCCACAACCTCACGGTTCCTAGTCAGATTTGTTTCCACTGCGCCACGACGGGAACTCCAATTTCTTCCTCTTTAATATGATGAACTTGATATTGTGCAATGCTTCTCTCAGCTTGAAGTTTTGGTTAAGAGCCATTAATTTTCAGTATTTGTCTACGAGAAATAATTTTGGCATTATTACCTGGAAAGTTTTGCATAAAATATACCAAAGAACTACTTCTGTGAATATAATTTTGAATTATATGAAGACGTTTTCAAACTCTTATTTTAATATAGCTGTCACTAAATTTCTTTTCATTATTTATTTGTTTCAATTCACCAAATATACTATTGCTTGGAAACTTGCACTCGAGGAACACTAAACTAATCAAGTGTATATTCAGGCAAGTGTAATCAGTTATGCAGTTTATTATGTATATAAATTTCTTTTTTTAATCTATTGCTGCTTAAGCACTGAGTTTTAAAACCGTTATTTGGAACTGGAAAGCAAAATTTAATGCCAGGCATTAGACATTTTCCCCCTCCTGCTCAGCTGCAGAAAATTACAAGATACTAAATCTTGGCCTCATAGTGCAGTTATGAAATGTTACATTTTTCATATAATCTGTGCACACACATATTCACTTATATTGCTTGAAGGGATATGCAAATACTGTTAAATGTGTTACTGTTTTGGCCAGAAACAAAACCTCTGGCAAAATACTGAGAGAAGGCTGCAGCATTTTGTCAATTTTAAACTTGCTTCTATTCCTCTTCTGATTTCTGGCTGAAACATGAGCCATCTTTATCTTTCGGCATAGATGGCACCAACCCAGCTATTCCCTCATCAAAGTAATTAATAAAGATTCCAAATGAGTCATAATTTCATATACAGAGTAATTTTGGCAAGAAGATGACTTGGCTGAACTCTCTTGATTCTCTTTATCCAAAGGGAATATTAGAGCCCTGGCCACATTTCTGCAGTATATCCCTACAGACCACCACCTGCCATTGGATAGAATGGGAGGTTTTGCTTCCCACTCTAAAGATGACAACACAGAGAAGAAAACGTCTACTATACTCACAAAGGAAAAACAAACCTAATAACTGCTTACTTAGGTGGGGAATGGGTTTGGAATCTGATAAGGTAGGACTGGAATACTGTTTTCATTAGCTATTTGCTATATAACTTCAGGGTCCCTGCCTAAAAATGGGGTAATGATACCGTAACGTGCATGCAAGTAGTCCTTGTTGATTGCCTCCATGCCCTTTTTTTTTTTTTTTTTTTTGCTTTTTAGGGCTGCACCTGTGGCACATGGAAGTTCCCAGACTAGGGGTTGAATCGGAGCTACAGCTGCTGGCCTACATAACAGCCACAGCAACACAGGATCCAAGCCACGTCTGCGACCTACACCACAGCTCACAGCAATGCCGGATCCTTAATCAACCGAGCGAGGCAAGGGATCAAACCCACATCTTCATGGATCCTAGTAGGGTTTGTTAACCACTGAGCCACGAAGGGAACTCCACCTCCATGTTCTCTTAAGATGTAGGTCAGTATATTGACATTTCTGGGGGAAAATAAACTAAAATCCACATCAAAAAGTGATGAAGACCTATGAGTTTACTCAGGAAAAAAAGGGGATTACGTTGCACACCCACCAGGCTCTTTAAAAATCCTCTTACAACACTTTTACTTTGTCTCAGATTTCAGTATCTGTATCAAATTTCATATGCATTAGTTAGGGTAATGATAAGTTACCATAACAAAGAGTCCGAAAATGTAGTGATCAAAAGAAAAACAAGGTTTTTTTCCCCTCTCTTGAAACAGCTAGAATGTAAATGATCCTGGTCAGCAGTGAAGCTCTGCTCCCTTGTTATTCAAGAACCCAGGTTCATTCTAAAGCCCTATACTGATATCATCTGCATAATAAAACTGGATGGATCCCAGATGGAGGGAAGGGAAAAGAGGGTGTTGAGGCACAAGTCTACGTCTGAAGACCCAGGCTCATAAATGCATCTTTCACTTCTGCTAAAATTTTATCTTAAGTTGTGATAACTTAATCACCTGACCTACACCTACTGTAGCAGTTTGCAAACTGGCCACAATTCTTCATCCTGCCCTATACCTAACCTTTTTCATATGACTTTGCAGCTCCTCTGATTAAGAGGTAGAGTTTGTTTCTCTTCCTCTTCCAACCTGGCCTGGACTTGTGATTGATGAATTATGGCGGAAGTGATGTGGCACTTCAGAGCCTAGATTTCAAGGGCTTTCTATTTTATCTCTTGGATCCTTTCCATTTGCCATGTGAAAAGTGTCAAAAAAAAAAAAGTACAAGCTAGGGAGTTCCCGTCGTGGCTCAGTGGTTAACAAATCCGACTAGGAACCATGAGGTTGTGGGTTCGATCCCTGGCCTTGCTCAGTGGGTTAAGGATCCGGCGTTGCCGTGAGCTGTGGTGTAGGCTGCAGACGCAGCTCGGATCCCGTGTTGCTGTGGCTGTGGCGAAGGCTGGCAGCTACAGCTCATGTTAGACTCCTAGCCTGGGAACCTCCATATGCCACGGGTGCAGCTCTAGATAAAGGCAAAAAGACAAAAAAAAAAAAAATGTACAACCTAAAAGTTGAGAGTTAAATTTTATTTGAGGCAAAACAGGAGTATGGAGGCAGCATTTCAAAAAGCTCTGAAATACCACCCCAAAGAAGTAGGGGAAATTTCAGTATATATATGATTTAGGTGATGGGGTGGGGGGTGGGAGGGGTAGGTACGTGCAACCAAGCACACACTTTTACAGAAGGTTGCTGCTAGTATCTTGCAGGTTACTGCTAGTCACAAGGAGCATACATCACCATGAAGGATTTTAGTGCTTTTTGAGCTATGAAAAGATGCAAGAATTAGACTCATCAAACCTCCTGAAAATATCTATCTGAAGACCCGTTCTGCCAGTTTTCCCAGAGGACAGAGTGCCTCACTCCTGATCTCCACCCTAAGCTCCTTTTGGGGGAAGTTGAGGGTTGGCAGCTACAGCCGCTCATGATTCAATCTGTGTAGAGGCAGAAGGCAAGTGTCAGTCTCCAGTTCACAAAAGTAAACAAGTCTACGTGAATAAGTCCAAGCAACCTGATGGAAGATGAGAGACCATGGAGCAGAGATGAGACTTCCCAGCTGAGCCCAGCCCAAATCCATGACCCACAGAATTATAAACTAAATAAACAGTTACTTGCTTCAAGTTGGGTTCTCTGGGAAGCAGATGCTGAGATGGAGTCAGAAATACAAAATACCTGTGAAAGGAAAATGGAAGGAAGCAGGGTTTGGCAGGGGGCCGTCAGAGCATGATGTTTCTCACAAAGCTCCATCAGCCCAGTGAGGAGCTCCAGAGCAAAAACTGCCCATTAGAGAGGCCCTGCATTGGACAAAAATGGCTAGACCTTTGTACTACTACCTTGCTCAGTAATGGGCTGGGTCCTACCCTGAGAAGAGAATGGCCTCAGTGTGAAAGATGTCAGATAATTCCACTTCTTGCTATCAAAGAAGACTCTGAAAGGTGTATCTCCATGTATGCCACACTGCCTTAAACCAAGTTTTAGGGTTATTTGTTATGCAGCAAATGCTAAATGATCCACATAATTGCAAGTGAGGCTGGGAAATATAATTCAGCTGGGCAGCCTTAGTAAACAAAAGTATCACCTATTTTTAGAAAGACATTTCGTGTAGGCATGTATGCAGGTGATCACAAATCCTTATAAGCCAGTATTTAGCCTTTATTACCTGCCTTTACATGGCTGTATGTAGTTGTGAAAATGACAGCTAATATATATACATATATAAAGTACCTAGTATAGTGCTCAAAGCTGGATCCAGGTTTTGTGGACCAGAAGCTTATATAATTTGAAGGTCCTTTTTTTTTTAAGAAAAAGAATACAAAATTACAAAAACAAAATGAAGTGTTAAGACCTTAGAAAGGCCCCGTAAGTGAAAGCCCTGAAGCTTGTCCTTCATTATCTTTATATAGTAAAGCTGCTCCTGATGATGCTGACGGTAGATGTCATCAAGTGTATGTTATTATTTGTCCAGTGAAAATAAACTCACATAGCCATTAATTTATTAGTCATCGGCATCTGCACAAACAAGGTGTCACCAAGTTCACTTAGGTGCAAAATATACAACAACTTCAATTTTCTTTTGAGGGGAGTGGGAGGTCTTCAGCATAGGTAGAGGTCACTCATTCTTTTTGTCTTTTTATCCTATGAACCTGTGACAGGGAAATCTGCGGCTTTGGGAGGCAGAGTCAGGCCTACACTCTAGAAGCTGAAACTACAAGAAATGTACTTCCTAGAGTTCCCACTGTGGTGCAGCAGAAACAAATCCAACTAGGAACAATGAGGTTGCGGGTTCGATCCTTGGCCTCGCTCAAGGATCTGGTGTTGCCATGAGTGGTGGAGTAGGTCACAGATGCGGCTTAGATCCCATGTTGCTGTGGCTGTGGTGTAGGCCAGCAGCTGTAGTTCCAATTCCACCCCTAGCTTGGGAACCTCCATATGCAGCGGGTGCAGCCCTAAAAAGAAAAGAAAAGAAAAGAAAAGAAAAGAAAAGAAAAGAAAAGAAAGAAATGCACTTCCTGAGCCTCCTACAGCCAAGGCAGAGACATAGCACCAATCAATCAGAGTACATGACCTAGACTTTGAAATGAGAATAAGGGTGAGGAAGGAGCTCAGTAGAATGCGATCTGGTAGCTGTTTGGAGACACAAGTGCAGTGTTGCTGGCAACAGCGTCCAGTGTCCAATGTTGGTGGGGTGGAAATGCAAGTTGCAATGGCTGCACCCAGGGGCAGCATCAGTGTGTAGAGATTCTACACCAGTCCGAATATAGATCCAGGCCTGGTTCACAGCTGCCCAAATCACCTTCCATGAAATGCCTAATACCTTTTCAATAGATTTCCTTTCCTGCTTAAGTTAGCCAGAGTAGTTTTCTCCTGCTTGTGCCTGAAACCCTGATTGACATACTATATATGGGTTTTTAATTTCAGCCCACACAACTGGGGG
Source organism: Catagonus wagneri (assembly GCA_004024745.2). Classification (NCBI taxonomy): domain Eukaryota; kingdom Metazoa; phylum Chordata; class Mammalia; order Artiodactyla; family Tayassuidae; genus Catagonus; species Catagonus wagneri. The sequence goes on along the minus strand of PVHT021183527.1, from coordinate 6,486,466 downwards.
GGGGCAGGAAATGTTCCCTTCCATTTTGGGTGAATTCTTACATCTGGAGATGCTATGGAAAGTAGAGCGTGCTTACATGAGAACCCAATGCAAAGCATTTTCCTCCTTCGAGTCAGATTATTCTTCATGTCTTCTGCCGTGTGCTTGCTATGTGAGCTTGCTATATGGCCACACAAGAAACTCAGTTTCTAAAACGTCACGTAGAATGCATGCACCTGGGGTTGGTGTAAGGCTCAAATGTGACAGCATATGTGAAGTGATCTTTAAATTAAGGAGTTAACAAATCTAAGTTATTTTTAAATATAAAAATGCTATCAAGTTCTTGCTCCAAAACTGATACACTAATTCCCCCCTTTGGATAGTTCGGATAGTAATTACGAGCCTTTACACATTCTTCACATAATTTGAGCTTATTCCATCTTGTTGGTATAGTTAATTGGTGGCATTTACTATGTCAAATGTACGCTTGCAATTTTCTTCTTGCTGTATAAGTTGTAGGAGTTACCCATCTCAACTACCCTTAGATTTTTTTTTTTAAGTTTGTGAAGGAATAAGTTCTATCATTTGGGTTCTTAAAATAAATGTAATGTGGGTGAAAATAATAATTTCATGATTACTTATTCAATCCACAGATTGATCTTAGCTCTTTTCTATTCTTAGTTTGGAGTTTCAGTTTTTCTTTGGAGTTTCCTTTTGGAGCTTCACAACTTGGTTAGAGAACTTAGATGAGCAGGAAGTAAATCAGACTTGGAGTAAACCTAAGTATTTTTGTAATTATTACTGAGATTCTTTGCAAAGCACAGTTTGTCTTATATATAATACATACACGTTACAGAGAAATTAGAAATATAAATAAGAAAAATTTTCTAACATGTATGTGTGTCTGGGTCACCTTGCTGTACAGTAAAAAATTGACAGAACACTGTAAACCAGCTATAATGGAAAAAATAAAAATCACTATAAGAGAAAAAAAGAAATTATCATGCTAAGTGAAATTAGACAATGAGACAGCAATGTCATATGTTATCACTTACATGTGGATCTAAAAACAAGGGACACAATGAACTTTGAAGAACAGACACGGACTCACAGACTTTGAAAAACTTATGGTTTCCAAAGGAGACAGGTTGGGGGTGGGATTTGGGAAGGAAAAGCTATAAAATTGGGTTGTAATGATCGTTGTACGACTATAAATGTAATAAAATTCAGTGAGCTAAAAAAAAGAAAAAGAAAATTTCTAAATCCAGCTATTACTATTTTGGCCTTTAGTTATCTATTGTTGAGTCATTTATTTTGTGTATTATTATGCATTTCTGCGTAACACACAGCCCCAAATTTAGTGCCATAAGACATTTTATGATGCACAGAGTCTGTGTGTCAGGAATTCAAATGGGGGACCGAGGAGTGGCTTGTCTCTGTTGCATGATGTTGGGGCCTCACCTGGAAAGAGACTTCTGGTGCCTCAGACGCTGTGACTGGAATCATCTGGTGGCTTCTTCACTCACAAATCTGCTTGTTGTGCTGGGATGACACAAAGGCCAGACCCGGCTGGGATTCCTGCCTGGAGCCTGGAGGTTTGGCCTCCCTGTGTGGTTTGGCCTTCTCACAGCATAGCAGTTGGGTTCTGAGAAGAATTATTCAGAGGAAACTTCAGGAGAGGGAGCATTCCAAGAGAACCAGGCAGAAGCTTTTTGACATTTTATGAATTAACTTCAGAATTCACAGAGTGTTACTTCTGCTACACTCTAATGATGAGAACAGCCACAAGCTTGCCCAGATCCAGGGGAAGGGGACACAGATCCCATAATTCAGTGGAAGAAGAAACAGAGAATTTGAGGGCCAAGTTGTTTTTTTTTTTAATTTTTTTCCCCCCTTATCTAGGGCTGCACCAGCAGCATGTGGAGGTTCCCAGGCAGGTTAGGGGTCTAACAGGAGCTGTAGCTGCCGGCCTTCACCACAGCCACAGCAACGCAGGATCCGAGCCGCGTCTGCAACCTACACCACAGCTTACGGAAACGCCGGATCCTTAACCCACTGAGCAAGGCCAGGGATCAAACCCGCAACCTCATGGTTCCTACTCGGATTCGTTAACCACTGAGCCACGATGGGAACTCCCTTGAGGGCCAACTTTAAAACACATACTTTGGAAGATTTTTCTGTATGGCTTCCACAATATTCTCATACACATATATTTAAATGCATTTTAAAAATAAAAATTAGACCATATCATGAATTAGGTATTAAGCATGATTTAATGTAACAAGAAAATAAAAGTTTTTCCATTGACAGAAAAAGGGATTAAGAAGATGTGGTACATGTACACAATGGAATACTACTCAGCCATAAAAAAGGAATAAAATAATGCCGTTTGCAGCAACATGGACGGAACCAGAGATTCTCATACTAAGTGAAGTAAGTCAGAAAGAGAAAGACAAATACCCTATAATATCACTTATATCTGGAATCTAATTTATGGCACAAATGAACCTATCTACAGAAAAGAAACAAACTCATGGACTTGGAAAACAGACTTGTGGTGACCAAATGGTGGGGAGGGAGAGGAATGGATTGGGAGTTTGGGGTTAGTAAATGCAAACTATTACATTTGGAGTGAATAAGCAATGAGATCCTGCTATATAGCACAGGGAACTATATCCAATCACTTGTGATGGAACACGATGGAAGATAATATGAGAAAAAGAATATATATGCGTGTGTGCGTGTGTGTGTGTGTGTGTGTGTGTGTGTGTGTGTATATGAGTCACTTTGCTGTATAGCAGAAATTTTTGACAGAGCATTGTAAATCAACTATAATAAAATTTTTAAAAGTTTTATTGAGATGTTGACCCCCAAGAATCTTTAAATTTTGAGTTCTATACAATGATCTTAAAATAATCACCAAAGTATATTTTAGAGTTTCTTAAAGGTTAATTTAGTCAGAAAATAAAATTTGAGGAAGATGATAGCCATTGAGAGTTTAAAAAGTCTAAACAGTGATAATGTTTCTAATTTCAAAGCTATTACGTGAATTCAACTTTTCATCTGAAGATGGGTCACTAAACCCAGTCCTACTGCTAAAAAAGAGAATGAAATGAGGTGTTATTTCATTTCAAATATTTTTTACAATAATGTGAATTCCATGTGGGGGAATCTTGGTTTAACTTTTTTGTGGTCATAGGCTGGGCCCTTCAAACATGGCCATGCATCAGACCACGTGGGTAAAGTTCCTGTAGTGGCGCAGAGGGTTAAGAACCTGACATAGTGTCTGTGAGGATGCAGGTTCAATCCCTGGACTGACTCAATGGGTTAAGGATCCAATGTTGCAGGTCACAGACGTGGCTCAGATCTGGCATTGCTGTGGCTGTGGTACAGAATGGCAGAAGCAGCTCCGATTTGACCCCTAGCCTGGGAATTTCCATATGCTGCAAGTGCAGCACTAAAAAGAAAAAAATCACGTGGGGGCCTGTGCACCTGTAGACTGTGTCTTTGAGTTCCTCATCAGTATATTTACAAGCACTTTTCTCTGAAGACTTCAAAGGTTCTACTTATGTAGGCCAGCAATTTAGGCAGTTCTTGTTATTTAATTAATAAACTATTTTTTAGAACAGTTTTTCGGTTCACAGAAAAACTGAGTAGAAAGTACAGAGTTACCACATACCCATCCCCCCACACAGACAACCTCCCTACTATCAACACCCCACACCAGAATCACACATTTGTTACAATCGATAAACCTACATGCATACATCATTGTCACCCAGAGTCCATAGTTCACCTTAGGTGTCATTCTTGGTGTCGTGCATTTTATGGGCTTTAACAAATGTATAACGACATAGATCTATCATCATAGTAGAATGGTTTCAACTTCTTTAAAAGTTCTCTGTGCTCTGCTTATTCATACCTCCCTCTCCTCTAACTCTTTTTATTTTCCACAGTTCTGCCTTTTCTGGAAAGCCGTATAGTTCGACTCATACTATATGTAGCCTTCTTAGATTGACTTCTTTCAGTTAATAATATGTATTTGTTTCCTCCATGATTTTTCATGGCTGGTAGCTCATTTCTTTTTTATTGAATATTCCATTGTCTATATGTACCAGTTAATCCATCCATGCTTCCAAGTTTTGGCAATTAGGAGTAAAGCTGCCATAAACATCCATTTGCAGGGTTTGTGTGGACATAAGTTTTTGATTCATTTTGGTAAAAAACAAGGAATACTATCGTTGGATGGCATGTAATAGTACATTTGTAAGAAACTGTCAAACTGTCTCCCAAAGTAGGTGCACTATTATTGCATTCCCACTAGTAACGAATGAAAGTTCCTCTTGCTCTACATCCTTTCCAGCGTTTGGTGTTGTGAGTGTTCTGGATTTTGGCCATTCTAATAGGTGTGTAATTGTGAGATAATAGCAAATGTATATATCTGTCCCTGGTTCCTGGCACAGAGCTCCTAAAACTTTTGTAACTTCCTAAGAGATAGGAGTACTAGGAGGAATCATTTGTTCTAATATTTGGTCTTTGACTTTGGTTCCTGACACAGAGTTCCTAAATCCCTTGAAATTTCCTGGGGGACAGCAGTGTCTTTCGTTCTAATAAGGTGACACTTAGTAAGTTCCTGGATGGGGGCTGGTCATCAGTAAGACGAAACCATGCTGAGACGCTTGGAATTTTCAGCCCCACCTCCCATTCTCCAGAGAGAAGAGAGAGAGGGTCGATGAGTTAGTGATGGACTATGACTAGGCGATAAAGTGTCCATAAAAACCCCCGAAATATGGAATTCAGTTTACAAACTTGTGAGAATATGGAGATGCTGTGAGAGTGGTACTTGGAGAAAACATGGACGCTCTGACCTTCTTCCCACATACCTTGCCCGGTGGATTTCTTCCATTTGGATGTTCACCTGTATCCTGCATCACAGCCCTTTATAAAAAACTTGTAAACAGTGAAAACTGTTTTCCTAAATTCTGTGAGCCTCTCTAGCAAATTAGTCAAACCTGAAGAGAGATTGGTGGGAATCTCCGATCTACAGTCCGTTGGTCAGAAGCACAGGTGATGGCCTGGACTTGGCATGTGAAGCAGGGGCAGTCACAGGACTAAGCCTTCAACCTGTGAGATCTGATGCTGTCTCCAGGGAGATAATGTCAGAATTGTATTAAATTGTAGAACACTCAGCTGGTGTTGTAGAGAATTGTTTGGTGGAGGAAAACCCTCACGTATCTGGTATGGTCAGAAGTGCTTGAGTGTGGTAGTCATGTGAGAGTAAAAGAGAAGAACTGAGTATTTCCTACATAGCAGAGTTATCTTGTTGTTTTAATTTCATCATTTCAAAGAAAGATGACATGAAATTTTTTTTTCATATGCTTATTTGCCATCTGTATATCTTCTTTGGTGAGGGGTCTGTTTAGGTCTTTGGGCTATTTTTTAATCAGGCTCTTACGTTTTAAGAGCTCACTGTATATTTTGGATAAGAGTCCCTTACCAAATGTACTTTTTGCAAATATTTTCACCGAGTTTGTGGCTTGTCTTTTCATGCTTTTTGATTCTTCTATTTTCAACCTGTTCCTTTTGTAATTAAAAGTGCGTATTCTACCTGATTATTTTTCACATCAGACTCCATTTTGAGAGGGTTGGTTTCTTGGCACATATATTCTGTGCATAGGTTGGCTCTCTCAGGTTCAAATAATGCTTTTTTTTTTTTTTGCCACACCTGAGGCACATGGAAGTTCCTTAGCCAAATATCAAACACAAACCACAGCAGCAACCAGAGGTGCTGCAGTGACAATGCTGGATCCTTAGCCCACTGCACCTGCAGTATATGGAAGTTCCCGGGCTAGGGGTCGAATTGGATTTGCAGTTGCCAGCCAATGCCAGAGCCACAGCAACACAGAACCTATACCACAGCTCACAACAATGCTGGATCCTTAACCCACTGAGCAGGGCAAGGGATCGAACCCGAGTCCTCATGGATGCTAGTCAGATTCATTACCACTGAGCCATAATGGGAACTCCCTCAAATAACTTTTTAATAATACTTGCAGATATTCTTTTCTTAGGGCTTTGAAAGACAAGGTGAAGACTAGTTGAGATGATTGAATCCATACTAAGGAATGAAACATGTATAGACATAGCTTATATATAAATATGCACTATGTATAGAGCTATGATAGTTTACAGGTGTAATTAAAAGGCTTTAATTTTTCTGTTTTCTGCATGGTCCTCATATCCAGCCCAAGTATTGTTTTTGATCGTTTATTTCCTACCTCTAAAAAGGCTTAGATTACAAAGATTTTGTTTTTTTCACCGTGAGCCTAAAAGAGCATCTGGCACACAGCCTGTGTTCACATCTGACGAATAAATGTATGATCAAATGGCTCTGGGGTCCTACATCCTTCAGATATTGGTGAGACCTTAAATCAGGTATAGCTATAGGAAATGTGTCTGTCTTTGTTCTATGTTAATCTCTTCTCTTCTCTCTCTCTCTCTCTCTCTCTCTCTCTCTCTATTTATGGCTACATCTACGGCATATGGAGGTTCCCAGGCTAGGTGTTGAATTGGAGCTGTCTGCCTACACCAGAGCCATAGCAACACAGGATCCAAGCCACATCTGCATGACCTACACCACAGCTCACGGCAACGTCAGATCCTTGACCCACTGAGCTAGACCAGGGATCAAACCCGAGTCCTCACGGAGGCTAGTCGGGTTCATTAACCACTGAGCCACGATGGGAACTCTTTGTCTTTTCCTCTTCAGCTCTGCCTGTACCTGTCTTCAGATCTTCAGATCTATCTGATATCAAGTGATGACCACATCGCTTTATACTGTCAGAGCAGATGCCTTCCTTGCAAGGAATCCTTTGTTCCCCTGTCTGAAATTTTTCAGAGTGCAGATTTAAAGTACAGAGTATGTAACAAATGTATTTTTATGGCTCTAGCTATAATATATGTGACTCTAATTCTGCAGAATACTTGTTACAGCTGCCAGGAAATGCCCCTGAATGCTGGCCATCAATTGCCTTCTACAAGTGCTGTGACAGCTGAAAGAGTCTCAGGAGGAAGAGAACAACTTTCAGTCTCTGGCTGGAAAATCTCCCATCCTACTGCCTCTTCTCAGAAGACCTGCCCATCATCTCCTTGGTTAGGTTATCACAACTGGCTGAGTGAAAAATAAAACCCATAACTTTGTTAGGGTTTCTATTTATGTATGCTTATGTGGTGAACATAGGGTATTAGGCACAGTAGAAGATACTTATTAAATACTAATTGACTGATTAAGCCTCTTTATTATCATTTGCAGTTAATAATTAGGAAATGTGTATCTGAAAAGTTACATTACACCAAAGAAGATATACAAATGGCCAAAAGCACATGAAAAGATGCTCAACATAACTAAATATTAGGGCATTGCAAATCAAAATTACAATGAGATATGGCTTCAAAACCATTGAGATGGCTGTTATAAAAGTGTTTTTTGGAGTTCCTGTCTGGTTCAGCAAGTTAAGAGCCCAAATAATATCCATGAGGATGTGGGTCTGATCCCTGGCCTTGCTCAGGAGGTTAAGGATCCATCATTGCCGTAAGCTGTGGTGTAGGTCACAAATGCAGCTCAGACCTGTCACTGCTGTGGCTGTAGCACAGGCTGGCAACTGCAGCTCCAATTCAACTCCTAGCCCAGGAACTTCCAAATGCCATAGGTGGGGCCATAAAAAAAAAAAAAAAAGTGTTTTCTCTATTTGTTTGGGGCTTTTTGGCTGCACCCACACCATATAAAAATTCCTGGGCCAGGGATCAAACCCGAGCCACGACAGTGATCCAAGATACTGCAGTGACAATACCGGATTCTCAATCCACTGCGTCACAAGTGAACTCCTTTAAAAAGAAGAAAATAAGCATGGTGAGGATGTGGAGAAATTGGAAGTTATGCATTCCTCGTGGGAATGTAAAACTGAACTGTGGAAAGTGGTATGGTGGGTCCTCAAAAGATTAAATGCAGAACTTGATCCAGGAATTTCACTTTTGGATATATATACCCCTAAAACCTGAAGGCAGGGACAAGGTCAGATATTTGGCCACCAGTGTTCATGGCAGCATTCACAACAGCCAAAAGGTAGAATCAACCCAAAGGTCCATCTGCAGGTGAATGGACAAACAAAATGTGGTATAAACACACAATGGAGTATTACCTAGCCTTAAGAAGGAGTGAAATTCTGACGCATGCTATATCACGGATGACATTATACAAAGTGAAATAAAGCAGTCACAAAAGGTAAAATACTGCATGGTTCCACTTTTAGAAAGTACCTAGGGGAGTTAAATTCACAGAGATGGAAATTGGGATGGTGGTTTCACTTAATGGGCACAGAGTTTCAGTTTGGGAAGATGAAAAGTTCTGGTGATGAATAGTGATGATGGCTGCACAACAGCGTGACTGGACCTAACAGCACTGATCTGTACACTTAAGAATGGTTAAGATGCTCAATTCAATTTAATTCAATTTACAGTTTACCACAAAAAAAGACTCCCCTCAAACCACTTTGTCACTGGCAAAACCCACCAGGGTTTCCAGGAAAAGTAAGAAGGAGTCTAGGTATAAAAATACAGTCTAGGAGTTCCCTACGTGGCACAGCGGTTAACGAATCCGACTAGGAGCCATGAGGACGTGGGTCTGAGCCCGAGCCTTGCTCAGTGGGTTAAGGATCTGGCACTGCTGTGACCTTTGGTGTAGGTTGCAGATGCGGCTCGGATCTGGCATTGTTTCCGCTCTGATGTCGGCCGGCTACTGGAGCTCCTATTTGACCTCTAGCCTGGCAACCTCCATATGCAGCGAGTGCGGCCCTAAATAGCTAAAAGAAAAAAAAAAAATACAGTCTAACCTCTCCTTTTGTGCTTCACGTAGTTTCCCTTGCTCACAAGGTGCCCATCCA
>PVHT021183527.1:6416783-6477448 GCA_004024745.2 Catagonus wagneri | reverse complement strand
AGCTGATGGCGACAAAGCAGCCCTGCGCACAGCATTTTTTTCAGATAGTTCAGCTGCACCTCCTCACCCTAAAGTCTAAGAGTAAAGCTTCACTTTGCTGGGGGTTTTTGTCGTTGTTGTTGTTTGTTTGTTTGCTTTTTAGGGCTGCACCCGGGGCATAAGGAAGTTCCCAGGCTAGGGGAACAGCTCTGCAGTCTCTCAAGAGCCGGCAGGTTCACTCTGGATTCCTGCAAACCGAAAGAAGACTTGGGGTACTGCAGGTAGGTCAGACATCACTTTATGAGCATCACAGGCGGCGGCTGTGGCCCAGAAAGTCCCTACTACCTTACATACCGGGTACAGAAATGCCCAGCAGTTTGACAAAATGTTACTTAAGAGGTGGCCATCATCCTACCCTACTGTTTCTGCATCTAGGTAGATAGCGTTACCTATGAGTTGCTAAATCATGCTTCACCAGCTCATATTGAAGTAAGAGTTTTAACCATGGTCACAATGCCCCCCCCCCCCGCTGAAAGGGCAACTGCCTGCCTTTTCAGCTGTGCTGGTCACTGTACCACGCTTCTTGTAACAATGTAACAACTATAGGCCCTATGTCCAAGCCAGCAGCCCTACTAATGGTATTACTTATCAGTTTTGCTTCTGTAACCTTGCTTGCTCAGCTTCTTAGAAGAAACACTGGTTGGGAAAGGGGGAGGTCGGGGGATGGTTACAAGACCCTGTATTGTATAAAAGTTACAAAGAACAAAGACCTGGTGCTCAGACTTTGGAGGTGACTCCTCTGAGCCAGCACCGGTGCTGAATAAACCTTGCTATTCCACATCTCCGAGTGCCTTTTGTCTCCTTCCACCGCCACGGTTTCTGCAGTTTCTGCAACAATATGGCTGTCAGCTGAAGTTAAAAGAGCTGAGCGACTCCATTTTCCCCACAGGTTCTAATCCGAGCAGCACCTGCGGGCCATCAGCAATTTAGGATCAAAGCATCATCTGCGATCTACCCAAATAGCGCACAGCAATGAGGAAACTTAACCCACACCCTTATGGGTACTAGTCGGATTCTTTTCCACCACGGCACAGTGGAAACTCCAGCTTTCCTTTGCTTCTGAACCGAACTGGGTTTTGTTCTATTGGCTCGAGTGACACCGGCCAGAAGGACCGTTATTGGGGAGTAACTCGATAAGGTCAGTAACAACATTACATACAGCTGCGTCTATTTTTATATAAAAAAGAAGTAACACTAGCAGTAAACACTTATGTTTACTGTTTGTCCAGCACTTTTCTAATTACTTTATATGAATTCATGTAATCCTGCCAATAGCCGATAATGAACTGGGCTCCATTATCATCACTAATTTATAGCTAAGGAAATAGAGGCAGAGAAAGGTCAAATAACTTGCAAAAGGTCATACAGCTGGTTAAGTGGTGGAGCCAAATCAAACCCAGACACCCTAAAGAGATGCTCTCCTTCCTCACTGCGACACACTGCCTCTCTAATCCTGTAACATCCTAATAACAAGTGCCAGGTTAATACATAAGGCCTTAAGGAGAGAATTCGTCCCTGCCCCATAATGCGAATCAAACAGCTTAACTGAGAGTCCTCTAGGGCTGCTGCTGCAGCTCTTTGATTCCCCCATTTGACAAGCTTTGACTTCTGAAAAGGTTTGCGTCCTTTGGGCAATGACCAGTAGATTCTTCTAAACCGTTACTGCGATTAGACTAGCAGATAGTGTGGAAAACACTGATGTGTGCCCTGCCTGGGGAATCCTCTGAGATATACTTAATTTTTAAGTTATGACATGAGCATTCCATTTTGTATTGGCTGGTACACAGTAAATGGAGCAAAAGGAAGCCAACTAATTTCCAGAGAGGCAGAAAGCTCAAAAATCCCAACCTAGGGTCATTGAGTACTCACATTCTATGGCATTCTCTCACAGAAGAATACAAAATCAGGAGTTCCTATCGTGGATCAGCAGAAAGGAATCTGACTAGGGTCCATGAGAACACAGGTTCGATCCCTGGCCTTGCTAAGTGGGTTAAGGATCCAGTGTTGCCATGAGCTGAGATGTAGGTTGCAGACGTGGCACGGATCCTACGTTGCTGTGGGTGTGGTGCAGGCCAGCAGTTGCAGCTCCGATTCGACCCCTGGCCTGGGAACCTCCATATGCTGCGGGCGTGCCCCCCACAAAATTAGCACCTACAGGCCATTTCTACTCTCCCATTTCTGATAGGCATGCACTCCTAGAGATTAGCCATGAGGATTGTGGTCCTTGCTGTGCTTCGCTATGATTTCAAGTTTATCCACTGAGAGCAGAACTGAGTCTAACTAACCATCATACTTATAGAAGCCATCAACTGTGAAATTTTCAGTTATTTGTTGTGATAATAGTAAGAGTTGCATTAACGAAGAGGTTACTAAGTGCCTAGCACTGTACTAAGCACTTTGTGTATCTTATCTCATTTTTACCTTACATCAGCTCTCTGAGAGGTATTCTTAGCTGCATTTTATGCACGAGGAGGCCAGAAAGTTTAAGAAACTACTAAAGCCCATACATCTACAAAGAGACAGAGCCAGGATTCAAAGGAAAGTCTTTTTGAATCTGTTGCTTGTATTTGTAACTGCTTAGTTATGCCTTTTGTTTTAAAAGAAGAATGCATTTACATTAATTCTCTGTTAGATAAAAAGAGAAAGAGGTAGGATTTTATTGGGTTGAACGATGTGAAACGACTGTTTTTGTAGGTCAAAACAGGAAAATATTGGCAATTTCATAACTACTAATAATTCGTAACTGAGCAACAAATGAGTGTTCTTTTTCATGCTAATGGGCTAATATGCCCATGTTTTGGATTACTGTTAAGCTTTGGCACCATCCTAAAAGCATAGGTTTCCCTGGCAACTATACTGGAGCGCTGCAGCCACCCTCCTCCATATAAACTTTGTAGAAAAGAAAGTCTCCTGGGAGAGAAGGGCTACCGAGTAGATCTTCCTTCTTTGTGGGCCACATATAGGGAGAGGGGGAGAGGAAGCACTTTTTTTTTTTTTTCTGACCATACCCACAGCATGAAGTTCCCAATCCAGGGACTGAACTCATGCCACAGCAGTGATCCGAGTCACAGCAGTGACAATGCTAAGTCCTTAACCTGCTGAGCTGCCAGGGAACTCCATGGAAAGCACTTTTTATACTGCCTTTTTTGGGGAGATAATGGGAACTACCCGTGATGGGATGCTTCAGGTTTTTAGGATGTCTCTCTAAATAGTAAATCCTTGCATTATTTGAACTGTTAAAGATTAGCTCTGAATCTCTCTTCACATCATTATCCTATAGTGGCAATTATAACATGTATTCACATATATATAGTTTAGTTAATGTTAACTAACAAAAACTCTCTTCCTTTCAAAGCAATGCATTTCTCTCTCCTCATTTATATCAAAATAGCCTAGTATAGGTCTTTACAATAATACAATAGGGAAGTTCCCATTGTGGCTCTGCAGTTATGAACCCTACTAGTATCTGTGAGGATGTAGGTTCGATCCCTGGTCTTGCTCAGTGGGTTAAGGATCTAGTGTTGCCACAAGTTGCAGAGAAGTTTATAGATGTGGTTCAGATCCCATGTGGCTATGGCTGTGGCATAGGCCAGCAGCTGCAGCTCCAGTTCACCCCCTAGCCTTGGTACAGCCCCCCCACCCCAAAAAAAAGGAAAGAAAGAGAAATAAAAAAAAATACAATGGAAAATTAAAGGTTTTTTTTTGGTTTTGGTTTTTTTTTTTTTTTGTCTTTTGTCATTTTAGGGCCACACCTGAGGCATGTGGAGGTTCCCAGGCTAGGGGTCTAATCGGAGCCACAGCTGCTGGCCTACGCCACAGCAACACAGGATCTGAGCCGTGTCTGCAACCTACACCATAGCTCAACCTACACCACAGCTCACGACAATGCCGGATCCTTAACCCACTGAGTGAGGCCAGGGATCAAACCCGCAACCTCATGGTTCCTAGTCAGATTCGTTTCCGCTGAGCCACGATGGGAACTCCCAGGAAAATTAAAGTTTTTATAAAAAGAAAGGGAATTCTGACACATGTGCAATATGGATTAACCTTAAAAACACTATGCTAAGAAGGGAAAGGGGAGGTGGTGGGAGGGACTGGAAGTTTGGGGTTAATAGATGCAAACTAGGGGGGTGGGGGGATGCACTGAGGGTTTGGGATGGAAATGCTGTAAAATTTGGTTGTGATGATTGTTATACAACTATAAATGTAATAAAATTCATTGAGTAATTAAAAAAATAGACGCAAACTATTGAATTTGGAGTGGATAAGCAAGGGGGATCCTGCTGTATGGCACAGGGAGCTATATCTAGTCATTTGTGATGGAACATAATGGAGGATAATGTGAGAAAAAGAAAGTATATATGTATGACTGGGTCATTTTTCTCTATAGTAGAAATTGACGGAACACTGTAAATCAACTATAATGGAAAAAATAAAAATCTTATAAAAATTAATAATGTAAAGAAAAAGGAACGTTATGCTGTGATAAAAACCAATCAAAATAATAAATTCTATATGATTCACTTATATGATATATCCGTAATAGCAAAACCCGTAGAAAGCAGGATAGTGGTTGCCAGGAGCTTGGGGGACGGGGAAATAGACAGTTATTCTTGAATGAATATAGAGTTTCAGCCTTTTTTTTTTTTTTTTGGTTTTTAGGGCCACACCCATGGCATATGGCAGTTCCCAGGCTAGGAATTGAATCAGAGCCACAGCTCCCAGCCTACACCAAAGCCACAGCAATGCAGGATCTCAGCCACATCTGTGACCTACAACATGGCTCATGGCAACACCAGATCCTTAACACACTGAGTATGGCCAGAGATCGAATCTGCCACTTCATGGTTCCTAGTCAGATTCGTTTCCACTGTGCCACAATGGGAACTCCTAGAGTTTCAGTTTTGCAAGATGAAAATTTCTGGAGATTGATTATACAACAAAATGAACTGTACTCTTAAAATGGTTAAGATGGTAAATTTTACATTATGTGTATTTTACCACTGAACTGCACTCTTAAAATGGTTAAGATGGTAAATTTTATGTTATGTGTATTTTACCACAATTTTTAGAAAAAAGATTGCAGTTTTTTAAAAAGTCCAGGCAGTTCCCGGTGGTGCAGCAGGTTAAGGATGTGGCATTGTCACTACTGTGGCTCAGGTCACTGCTGTGGCACAGGTTCAGTCCCTGGCTTAGGAATTCTGCATGCCATAGATGTGGCCAAAAATAAATTAATAAAAAATAAATAATATTAAAGTCCAGTTTTCCTAAGATTTCTTATCAGTTATGCAGGAAGATGGGTGAGTAGTCTATGAAAATTATTTAGAATACAAAAGTAGGAGTTCCCATCGTGGCCCAGTGCTTAACGAATCTGACTAAGAACCATGAGGTTGTGGGTTTGATCCCTGGCTTTGCTCGGTGGGTTAAGGATCTGGCGTTGCCGTGAGCTGTGGTGTAGGCTGCAGACGCGGCTCGGATCCCGCGTTGCTGTGGCTGTGGCAAAGGCTGGCGGCTACAGCTCCTGTTAGACCCCTAGCCTGGGAACCTCCATATGCCGCGGGTGCGGCTCTACATAAAGGCAAAAAGACAAAAAAAAAAAAAAAGAATAAAAAAGTAAAGACAGCAGTTGATTCTTCTTTTTAACTAGTCCTTGAGAGCTCTCTGAATTGAAAAAGCTAATTGACAGTTTTTCACTTAATGCCACATTTACTGCGTTTTACCTGTAAGCATCTGTAGGCTTTGAATGTAATAGCTGTCTGTGCTTTCCAGAACAAACATGAAGCTTTAAAAATATATTGACAGTGGGTTCTCTCATCAGTTTAATGGCCGAAGGCAGAATTTCACACTGTTAGATGATTTCTTTAAAGAGCACGGCAACCCAAATGCAAGCCTTTTTTCCTCTTTTCCATGCCCAAATATTCTGAGTAGTTTCATGAAAATCAGGATCAGATTTATATCTTAAATTGCCTTTAATACTCCTAACTGAAAGTGCACCAAAGTTTTTTGCTTTTTTCCCTTTTTCTCTTTTTGAGGTGATGGGAAGTTATGCCTTTGTTCTTAAAATGAGGAAGGGTCAAGAGCATTTTATATAACTGTTTGGAGTAACGCTTTAGCCTCATTGCCAGTTCTGTGTGAATGGATGCTCAGGAAACAAAGATGCAGGTGTAAATGTTAAGAGCTTAAGAGAAGTCACAGGTATTTTACAAGAATAAGGTAATTACGATGTGTCAGAAACGAAGAGGTCAGAAAGTCAAATGCAATGGAAAAAAGCACAGAGATACTATGTGTAATTAAGAAGCTTCAAGATCAAAGAATCTAAATAGGATCTTAAAAGCTTTCAAGGTAAACTCCTTAGGTAGGAACTATAGAATATATACTTTGTCCCTTTTTTTTTCAATTATTATGCTATTTCATTAGCATTTACATTTCACATCAAACACTGAGATCAAATATATGATGGCCATATGTTCAGATTTTGGAAGAAAGATAAATGGACATACAGCTTTAAGGGTGCAATATGTTAAACACTGCATAATAAACTCAACAATTCGAGAAAATCTAGGGAGTGATGTAACTCTATATACTTTTATCCATTTAGTAGCAGAAGTATAGGGACAAGCTCTGCAGTTTGAGGAAAAACATGTTCAGGGTTGCTGATAGAATCTCCTCTTGACTTTAGACTTGAACGAACCAAGGAATCTGTCACTGAATTCAGTAACAGGATAGAGAGGATTTGGCACTTGCCAGTTTGGATTGTGGGGTCCAGTCTGAAGGGAATAGGGTTGGCTGGAGGGTGGAAATGTTGCAGCTCAAGTCCAGGATCTGCAGGTTAGAACATCAGTCCAGAGGCAGAATGGTTAGTGCACTCTTCAAATACCACTTTTTTTCCAAACAGGTTCCTAGGATGCTTTCCTCAAACAGGGGAACAGGTACTTTGTTCTTAACTTTTCTGTATTTCATATCACATATTCAAACAGCTACTGAATATTTCTTGTGAAATATTTCTTGTGAAAATTGGGAGGAAAACTTCCCAAAGTTACCCTTTTGTGCCTTATAAAGATTTTTTGTTTTTGCTTTTTGTGGCCACATGTGCAGCATATGGAAGTTCCCAGGCTAGAGGCTGAATCAGAGCTGTGGCTGCTGGCCTGTGCCACAGCCTCTGCAACTGGGGATTAAGTCGCATCTGCGACCTACACCACAGCTCACGGCAATACTGGATCCTTAACTCACTGAGTGAAGCCAGGACCCACATCCTCATGGTTACTAGTCGGGATCGATAACCTGCTGAGGCACAGTGGGAACTCCTGAAAGATTTCTATTTGTTCTGTTCTTTCTGTAAATCATATTTCCTATGGTTATGACCTCATCATTTTATTACTAGTCAGTAACCATGAGAAATTAAAACTATCTTTTCCACTGATTAGTTTGAAATAAAGCCTCATCAATGACTGTTCGTTGAGTTAGCTCATGAGTCATTTGAGGTTGTTATGAGCTGCCACTAATAGAAAACCTTATTAGAGGAGTCCAAAAATAGGGGTTAATTTTTCCCATTACAAGAAGTCTAGAGGCTTGTAGCTACTGACATCTGCTGAATAGATTAAGTTGTCAGGACCATTGACTGAGTCAATGAATCTCAGGCTTTTGGGCCTAGAACTTCTTCACATTGTTAACAATTACTGTTAAAATTTATTGAGTCAAAGAGTTTTTATTAAGTTCCCGTCGTGGCGCAGTGGTTAACGAATCCAACTAGGAAGCCTGAGGTTGTGGATTCAATCCCTGACCTTGCTCAGATCCAGCGTTGCCGTGAGCTGTGGTGTAGTTTGCAGACACTGTTCAGATCTGGCGTTTCTGTGGCTCTGGCCTAGGCCGGCAGTAACAGCTCCGATTAGACCCCTAGCCTGGGAATCTCCATATGCAGTGGTGCAGCCCTAAAAAGCAAAAAAAAAAAAAAGAGTTTTTATTTATGTAGTTCTCTCTATTGATATTTTTACAAATAACATATTTTTGTGAAAAATAACTGTTTTCAAAAGAAAAAGTGAGAAGATTAGCTTTGTTTGGAAATCTCTTAAATCTTTAGCTTAATAAAGAATAACTAGATTAAAAGTGAGAAGATTAGCTTTGTTTGGAAATCTCTTAAATCTTTAGCTTAATAAAGAATAACTAGATTCTCATAGCTCCTGTAGTCAGTCTGTTGGGCCATGGTCCTTTGAAGTATATGAAAGAAATCTAGTTTCAGCAGCTGCCAACTCCAATTTGACCTCTAACATAGGAACTTCCATGTGACATGGTTGGTGTGGCCCTAAAAAGACAAAAACAAACTAGTGATCTCTGGCAGGTGAGGGAAGATTTTAGTGAGTAGATGATCCTTGAAAAACAATTAGCTGTCTCCTAGTAGGAAGGATGAAAGGGATGGGTTGAGGATAGAGCAGTCAGTCCTGGAAAGAGAAGAATATGTAAATGGATGGGAGACAGGACGCACCCAGCTTGTGGGGAGACAGGGAGCAATTGTGAGAAAGTCTAGCAAGGGCAGGGTTTGGGATGAGGTGGGGGAAAGGCTGATGCAGAAGCAGGGAGGAGCACAGCGACCTTGAGTCTCACTGAGGAATGGTGGATTTGTTCCATGAGAGGTTATTAGGCAGGGGAGTCATAGGATTGTATTTGCATTTCAGAAAAATTACTCTGACAGCAGTGTAGAGAAAGGGAGGCAGGGAATTATTTGTCTTCCTGGCTCAGGAGACCAGGAAAGTAATGCTACTCCTGAGAATACAACTTAAAGAAACTCTCAAACATCTATTCAAAGAGAGCGATGTGGAACTCTGCATTAGCAAAAAAAATCCTAAATGTCCTTTGACAGAGAATACATAAATAAATTTTGGTAGAGTCACTTGGCAGAATACCTTATGGTAGTTAATGTGCTTGAATTCTTGCAACATGTCAATAGGAGGAAAAAAATGAGCGAGTGAGGCCAGCATGTTGCAGATCCAGTAGATGATGTTTTAGTAAAAATTTAAAACTTACAAAGCAATGTTTAAATTGTTGATTCAGCCACAAGCTGTGGTGTAGGCCACAGATGCAGCTCGGATCCTGCACTGCTGTGGCTGTGGCATAGGCCAGCAGGTATAGCTCCAGTTTGACCGCTAGCCTGGTAACTTCCAGATGTCTCGGGTGTGGCCCTACAAAAAAATAAATAAAAAGTTTGTTGGTTCATAAATTTCTAGAGAAAGCATAAAACATACATGAGACTCATAATAGCAAATTCATGAGAATATGCTGGGGAAGGAGGAACTTGGGAATGGGGGACAGGCTAGTCAAGGTGGGCTTCAATATCTATATCTATATTTACAACCATATCTATATCTCGATCTTCATTTCTTTAAGTAAAATGGCAGATATGGCAATGTTAAGACTTTGATAAAACTGGTGGTCAGGACACAGTTGGTTATATTGTTCTCGATACTCAGCTGTCTGTTTGACATATAACCTTAAAAAAAAGTTAAGCTTGGACTCTAAAGTGTACACTTCTTCCAAAAAAAAGGCAGTAAAGAAAGAAAGCAGTGCTCAGGCCGTTGTGTAGCCCAGAGAAAGGGATCTGGGAGACCACTGCAGTGTCCAGGCAAGAGGTCGTAGGGACATGAACTGACGTGGTGGCAGTGGGAATAGAGAGGTCCTGAGAGGTGGGAAGCACATGACTTTGGAGTTGTGGGCAGAGCGGGGAAGAGTAGAGTCCATACGTCTCCCAGCATCCAGGTTGCGTTACTGAGTGGGTGGTGGGGCTAATCGCCAAGAAAAGGAAGGTAGGAGAAGCAATTGGTTTGGTCGGGGTGAGGTGTGTGGAGATTGGCTTCAGACATGATCAATCAAAGGCTCTTCCAGGAGTTCCCTTCGTGGCTCAGTGGTTAACGAATCCGACTAAGAACCATGAGGTTGCGGGTTCGATCCCTGGCCTTTCTCAGTGGGTTAAGGATCTGGCGTTGCCGTGAGCTGTGGTGTAGGTTGCAGACGTGGCTCAGATCCCGCGTTGCTGTGGCTGTGGTGAAGGCCAGCGGCTACAGCTCCTGTTAGACCCCTAGCCTGGGAACCTCCATATGCCGCGGGTGCAGCTCTACATAAAGGCAAAAAGACAAAAAAAAAAAAGGCTCTTCCAGGAAGAAACATCCAATATGTGGCCCTTCTAGGAAGAAACATCCAATATGTCATTTGATATTCAGGCCAGGAGTTCAAGGTCTAGGGTAAAAATATAAATTTGGGGAGTTTCCATGGTGGCCCAGTAGTAACAAACCTGACTAGTATCCATGAGGACGCCTGTTTGATCCCTGGAATTGCTCAGTGAGTTAAGGATCCAGCGTTGCTGTGAGCTGTAGTGTAGGTCACAGATGCGTCTGGTATTGTGACTGTGGTATAGGCTGGCAGCTACACCTCCAATTCAGCCCTAGCCTGGGAACTTCCATATGTTATGGATGCAGCCCTAAAAAGATTAAATCAATCAATCAATCAATCAATTTGGTTATCACCAGCATTTGAGGGAAACCATGAGAGTTAAATAATGAGATTACAAGTCTTACTATAGGTATAAATACAGATGTATAATGTGAATAAAAGACAAATTTTAATGGAAGAAGAGGTCAGGTACAAGAAGTACGATATGTAAGTAAAAGATGAATGCTGACTTTTATTCACTGTACCTGAAACTTTTAAAAGAAGTTGTAACCTGCCTCTGACAAATTACATGCCTAAGATCTGAAATATGTGTTTTCTTAACCCCTCATCGCCATGAAGAGGAATTTACTAAGGATCCTTGGAGAGTCTGATCTCTCTGCAGGGTGGTTTGGGGCCAGCAAAGAGGTGTTGCTAAATCACTAGTGGAGACCAACTTGATGCTGGTAAACCAGTCAATATTCAGAAGGACCTGGCGAACCGATAAAAGCAATGCAGATTGCAGACTGATCAACTGGAACCCTGGAGCAGAGGCCTGGAAATCGTAATTTCAAAAACCTCTATAGGTCAGGCTGGTCACCAGGCTGGTTGCACATCAGCCACAGTATCAGCTTCTGGACAGCAGCTGTCACCTGATGTGGAGCCTGTCCGTCTTCAGCTGACTACTTACACTACACTGAGACCTTGGGCAAGCTACTCAGTGTCTTCATGTCTCAATTTCCTTATCTGTAAAATGGGAATGAAACAATACCTGTTCTTGGGGTAGTTGTAAGGATTAAATGTATTAATTGATGCCAAGTGCCTATAATAGTATCTGGTGTAACTGTAAATGTGCAAGAAAAGATAGCTACTATAATTTTTATTAATATATGTGAGGGGGGTACTGGGACACCATTTCTGCTACTATATTTGCTAACTGAAATATTCTAATGTTTTTTAAAGAAAGAATAACATTCTACACTTGAGTCCTTTGTGCTAAGATCTTCAGTTCCCCTGTCTTCCAAGCCTCCTAAAGTAGTTGCCGTATCTCTTTTATTTCTTTGGCACAGGAAATTTATCCTGAAACTATTGGAAGCATGAAGGCATATTTTATGCATGAACCAGTCAATGAGGGTTTAGGCATTCGAAAGAATGTGGATTTGTATTCAGATGGCTCTTATTATTATCCAAGTGCCTCAGCAGACCCGGATGATATTTGGAGTTTCTGGCAGTTTCAGAGGATCTATGTCCGTGGTTAAGAAACTTGCTTCTAAGCAAATTTAGTTTGTTAGACTTCACGTCCATGCATGCCCTGAAGACCTAATTATATGGACTTCCTGGGGTAGATGTACATATTACATCCACGTTTTTGAAGGGAACACTCCCTGAATCATTACAGTGCATATAGGTTCTTAATCCAAATTGCTTTATAAAGATGAAAAAGAAGACGTGTCTGTTACGGACAATCTGACTCATCTCATACTAATCATACACCTTGGGAACGTTTCATGAATATTGTATTGAGTCATTTTGATAGTTAGAAATCCTCTATATTGAAAGTTACTCAGTAGTTTTAATTTCACGAGAAGATAGTCTTTCTAAGATTTCTGCCCATTAAGTGGTTAATTGCTTCTAAATCATTACTAAAGCATAGTTAAGAGCTAAGTAAAAATGTAGCCAACTGAGAGAGGGCGCAAAATGATGTTAACATTAAAATTTCAGCACATTCAAAAGTGATCAACATCACTATCAATAGGGAAGTACAAATTAAAACCACAAGGAAATACCACTATACATCTTCCAGAATGGCTGAAATCAGAGAAACTGACAATACCAAGTGTGGCCAAGGATATGGCAGAGTTAGAACTCCTACACACTGCTGGTGGGAATGCAAAATGACACAATCACTTTGGAAACAGCTGGACAGTTTCTTTTTAAATTGAACAAATATTATTATTTGACCCAGCAATCCCACTCTCATGTATTTACCCAAGAAAAATAAAAAGTTATGGTCCCACAAAAGCTTTCAATGCTAATATTTATTGCACCTTTATCCATAATTGCTCCCCCCCCCACTGGAAATGACCCAAATGTCAGATGAATTGGATAAATAATCTGTCGCGTATCCACATGTGGAAGGCTGAATAATGGCACCCTGGAGGATACCCACGTCTTAAACCTGGGGCCTGTGAATCCTACCATATGTGGCCTAAAAAAGGACTGCACATGTGATTACGTATCTTGAGAAGGGGAGATTCACATGTATCCTTATAAGAGGAAAGTAAAGAGAGATCTGACTCCAGACACCAGAGAAGCTACAGCGAACACAAAGGCAGAGATTAGAGCCGTTCCCTGGTGGTGCAGCTGGTTAAGGATCCGGGGTTGTCACTGCTGTGGCTTGGGCTCAATCCCTGGCTGTGGGAACAGCCCAGAACCAAAACCAAACCAAACAAAACCAAAACCAGAGATTAGAGAGATGTGGCCATAGGTCAGGTATTGCTGGCTGCCACCTGAGACTGGAAGAGGTACAGAAGAGATTCTCCACTACAGCCTCCAGAGGCCTGCCAGTACTTGATTTTGCCCCAGTGATACTGATGTCAACTTCTGGCCTCCAAAATGGAAGAGAATTATTTCTGTTGCTTTCAGCCACCAAATCTGTGGAAATTTGTTATGACAACTATAGGAAATTAAAACTCTATCAGTGGAATACGACTCAGTGATTAAAAAAAAGGAATGAACTATTGATACACACAATAACATGAATAAATCTCAAAATCTCAAACTCTTAGTGAAAGAAACCAGAGTCAAAAGGCTACATGCTGTATGATTTCATTTATACAGCATTCTTTTTTTTTTTTTTGCATTATAACTGGTTTACAGATTTCTGTCAGATTTTCCAACTGCACCATGTGGTGACCCGATTACATTCTTGAAAAGAGATAGAGAACACAGCAGTATTTGCCAGGGGTTAGGAGAGGTTGATTTAAAAGAGGCGGCCTAAAGGGTTTTGGGGGGATGATAGAATCATCTTGAATCTAGATCATGACAGTGGCTTCACACTTTATTTGTCAAAACTCATAGAACTGTACACCAAAGAGTAAATTTGGCTGTATGTAAATTTTGAAATAAAATTTAGACAAGAACTTAAGCTTGAGCAGCCAGGATAAATGTTGAAGTGTTAAAGTTCAAAGTTCCCTTTTAGATATTGTTGTCATGCAGGGTTGTTAATGAGAAGCAAGACAATGTTGGAAGATGTTTACCAAAAATGATAATTTAACTTTTAAAACACTGTAAGTATCCCTTCTCTGACTTGTAGGGTCCAGAGACTTAAGCCGTATAAAAGGCAGCATCTTGTTAGAGTGTGGTTGATGAAATGATTGCAGGCAAGCAATGCAGAACAAGGTAGCCTAGAGTTCTAGGAGTGTAATTGTGTCATTTCAGTCTGTTCTGGTTCCTGCTGAAGTTTAATATCACCTGGTGACAGTTTATTGACATAAATATTGCTGGAGATAATTCTGGGTCCTGTGACGGGCCAAATCTTCTGGAATAGCATCAAAGTTCCAGGAATCTCTGGGTTGGTTGGCATTTATCTTGATGGCCTAATTCAGAGGAGATTGAGCCAATAATATACTACCCACTCACTTTCAATCCCTGTACTTCTTGAAAATTTTTTTTCGGCCACACCTATGGCATACGGAGTTTCTGGGGCTAAGGGTCGAATCAGAGCTATAGCTGCTAGCCTATACCACAGCAACACGGGATCTGAGCTGCTTCCTCAACCTACACCACAGCTCATGGCAATGCTGGATCTTTAACCTATCGAGCAAGGCTAGGGATCAAACCCACATCCTCATGGACACTGTGTTGGGTTCTCAACCTGCTGAGCCACAGCAGGAGCTCCCAACCTCTGTACTTCTTAAGACTGGTATTGTCCTTGGTTTCCCTGCACGACCTATCCATTTCTTCCATATTTCTCTGCGGAAGATAAGAATTTTAACTGACCCCCATTTGAGAAACAGAGCTGGAAGGAAAATGGAAGCCAGTTAACAACTGCGTTATATTAGAATTAATCTTATTGAAGAGTGTGTTATCAGTCTTTTTTTAAATGGTAAATGGGTCTAATTCATTATTTCTGACAGCAATTAGAAAGCTGGCCAGTACTGTTAAGCTAGTCCCAGTTTGAGAAGAAAAAGTGTTGTTATCTTAAAATGGGGTAATCTTAAGCTCGTTTGCTCTCAGATCTATTCCTCGTTCTTCTGCTCTGTAGGCCTGTTTCCAAGGCTCTTATATCAGTTAGATTCTGGCTGAGTTTGGCCAATGAGAGGCAGAATAATGGCACCCAAAGATGCTCATGTCCCCAGAACCTGTAAAAGTATCAAACGTCAACATGGCAAAAGGGGCTTTGTAGCTATGATTAACATTGTGGACCCGCCATGGGGAGGTTGTCCTGGATTATCAAAGTAGATTCACTCTAATCACATGAGCTCTTAGAAACAGAGAACCATCTTTGCTTGGGAATAGGAGAGATGAGTCAGCAGGAGTCTGAGAGAATTAAAGCATGAGAAAGACTTGATCTGCCGTTTTCGGCTTTGAAGATGGAGGAAGAGGGCCATGAGACAAGGAATGTGGGCAACCTCTTGTGAAAAGTAACATATGTCTTTTCTATCAAAGGAAGTCTTTTTTTTTTTTGTCTATTTGCCTTATCTAGGGCCCCACCTGTGGCATGTGGAGGTTCCCAGGCCAGGGGTCTAACAGGAGCTGTAGCTGCCAGCCTTCGCCACAGCCACAGCAACGTGGGATCCGAGCCGCATCTGCAACCTACACCACAGTTCACGGCAACGCCAGATCCTTAACCCACTGAGCAAGGCCAGGAATTGAACCCACAACCTCATGGTTCCTAGTCGGATTTGTTAACCACTGAGCCACGACGGGAACTCCAAAGGAAGTCTTGATTACTCCATTTTGCTCGGGTTTCATCTGAGACGCCCTCCTGTGACCCCCCCCCCCTTTTTTCCTTTTGTCCCAGTAACAATTTGTTTCAAGTTAGCCAACCGAGAAGAATGTGCACCCTGACCTGACCAATGAGAAGGGGACAGGTGTACCACCTGTGTTAGGGAGAAATAGGGGGCATCTTCCCTCCTTCGCCCGCGGTTTTTGAGAACCCTTCTCCAGAAGTAAAAAGCCTTGTCGAGATCCCTCTGTGTTGATGTGTCTCACTTTCTGACACTGACAATCTGAGCCAGAGCCATTTTCCCAAACAAACTGGAGGTTGAGAATCACTCTTGTTTGATACTCAGTGAGAAAACAGGGACCTCAGTCCTAGACCTGCTTGGAGCTGAATTCTTCCAATAACCTGGATGACTGTGGAAATAAATTCATCTCCAGAGACTGCACAGAGGACCCAGCTGAACTGTACTGACCCACGTTACTGGGGGCCTTGGGTTCTGTAATAGCAGTTCTTCCTCTTGTCCCTACCACCTGAGTGTTGTAAGAGCTTCCTGCTGTTGCTAATATCTGATATACCTTCCTGTCGACTGAAAAAAAATGCACAACCTAAAAATTGAGAATTATGTTTCATTCAGTGGACTTGCCACACACTTATGCCTGGAAGACAGCATGTCAGATAGCTCTGAGAGACTGCTCCCAAGAGGTAAGAGAGAAGCCAGGATATTTAGGAGTTGCAACAAAAACCAGGTAGTTGGACTATCAAAAGATTACTGTTTATTGGCGTTCCCGTCATGGCTCAGTGGTTAACAAATCCGACTAGGAACCATAAAGTTGCAGGTTCGATCCCTGGCATCGCTCAGTGGGTTAAGGATCTGGTGTTGCCGTGAGCAGTGGTGTAGGTTGCAGAGGCAGCTTGGATCCTGCGTTGCTGTGGCATTGGCTGGCGGCTACAGCTCCGATTAGACCCCCGTAGCCTGGGAACCTCCATATGCCGCGGGTGCGGCCCTGAAAAGACAAAAAAGAAAAAAGGAAAGATTACTGTTTATCAAAGAAAACTGTGCATCTCAAGTTAATGAATTTAGTGCTTTTCTTTGTACAGGAAGATGCAAGAGTCTGGGCTCATTGAGATCATTCCTTTGGTATGCACCTTAACTATCTATGGCCAGTATCCTGCCTTTCTCTATCCTAAATCCCCTCAGGCTGCACAGTTGGGGGCAGCTGCAGTGGCTGACCGTTTAATTGTCACAACATCCTTTGTTTTCCAATACAGCAGGCAACATTCTTTGTCTTCATTCCATTCCCTGGTATTATTCTCAGCCTCTTTCATCTCCTCTATTAATAATTCACTGTAGTAAATTCCTTCTGCTTTAAATACTCCAAGTGATGTCAGTTTTCTTATTTGATTCTGAGTGACAGATAACAGGATAATTCTGGTTTTTCAATGGTGATTGGAAGGGAGGTACAATCATTCATTCATTCAACAAGCATTCATTGAGACTCCATGCTATGTGAGCAGTGTTAAACAGGGCAGACGAGGACCTTGACCTCAATGAACTTTACATTACAGACAGAGTTTTAGTTAGTAACTGAAGTAAAACATTAATATTATAGTAAAAATAAGGATCTAAAAGAATATAAAGCCAGGGAATCTTATACTGATCTAGGAGCTGGGGAAGAATCCTATAAAAAGGAGATATTTAATGAGACTTGAAGGTTGAGTAGGGTTATTCAGATGATCTAAAATAGCGAATAAAGTTTTAGGAGGGGGGCTTTGCTGGGGAATAGGAGAAAAACATCCCTATTTTATTCTGCTGGAAAATTTAAGCAAAAAGAAAAATCCTGGAACTAATAAGCAATTACAGCAAAGAGGCAGGATCCAGGGTTAATATATGAAAGTCAGTCACTCTTCTACATGTGAGTAATAAATAAATATAACTTGAAATTTAAAACACATATAAACACCCACCAAAATAAAATATTTGGGTGTAACTCTAACAAAATGTGTATAAGACCTTTACAAGAAAAACTTCAAAATTGTACAAAATATCAAAGAACAACTAAATAAATGGAAATATTTCATATTTATGGACTCAATATTTTCAAGAGATCAGTTGTTCCCAACTTGACGTATAGATTCAATGCAATTCTAAACAAAATCTCAGCAAGTTATTTGTGGATATAGACAAGCTGATTCTACACTTTATATGGAGAGGCAAAAGACCCAGAGTAGCCAATGTAATATTGAAAGGAAAAAATGAAGTTGGAGGATTGACACTACTCAACTCTTAAGATTTATGATAAAGCTATAGTAATCAGGATAGTGTATGTTGGAGTTCCTGTCGTGGCACAGCGGAAAAGAATCCGACTAGGAACCGTGAGGTTGAGGCTTCAATCCTTGGCCTTGCTCAGTGGGTTAAGGATCTGGTGTTGCCCTGAGCTGTGGGTAGGTCGCAGTATCCGCGTTGCTGTGGCTGTGGTGTCAGCTACAGCTCCGATTCGACCCCTTGCCTGGGAACCCCTTGCCTGGGAATATGCCATGGGTGCGCCCTCCCCCCCCAAAAAAAAAGATAGCGTATGTTGTTGAAAGAATAGACAAACAGATCAATGGAACAGAACAGAGCTCCAGAAATATGCCCACATATGCATAATCAACTGATTTTTTCTTTTTTTTTTTGTCTTTTTGTCATTTTAGGGCCGCACCCGCAGCATGTACAGGTTCCCAGGCTAGGAGTCTAATTGGAGCTACAGCGGCTGGCCTACACCACAGTTACAGCAACGCGGGATCCGAGCCACGTTTGCAACCTACACCACAGCTCACGGCAATGCCAGATCCTTAACCCGCTGAACAAGGCCAGGGATCGAACCCACAACCTCATGATTCCTAGTCAGATTCGTTTCCACTGAGCCACGACGGGAACTCCTCAACTGATCTTTGACAAAGGAGCAAAGGCAGTACAATGGAGTAAAGATAGTCTTTTCCACAAATGGTGCTGAAGAAACTAGACATCTACATGCAAAAAAAAAAAAAAAAAAAGGAATCTAGATACAGACCTTTTGTTTTTGTTTCTTTTTGCTTTTTCTTTCTTTTTTTTTTTTTTGCTTTTTAGGGCCACACCATGGCATATGGAGGTTCCCAGGCTAGGGGTCGAATTGGAGCTGCAGCTGCTGGCCTATGCCACAGCCACAGCAATGTGGGATTCAAGCCTTGTCTGTGAACTGTACCATTGCTCACGGCAACACCAGATCCTTAACCCACTGAGCAAGGCCAGGGATTGAACCCGCAACCTCATGGTTCCTAGTTGGGTTCGTTTCAGCTGTGGCACGACGGGAACTCCATTTTTTTTTTTTTAATGGCCGTACTTGTAGCATATGGGCATATGGAAGTTCCCAGGCTAGGGGTCAAATTGGAGCTGCAGCTGCCAGCCTACACCACTCCTTAACTCCATGAGCCAGGCCAGGGATCAAACCCAAGTCCTCCAGGATACTATTCGGGTTCATTACTGCTGTGCCACAATGGGAACTCCCCAGATCTTACATTCTTTACAAAAATTAACAAAAAATGGATCAGACCTAAATGTGAAATTCTTTGCAGACAACATAGGAGAAAACCTAGGTGATCTTGGGTGATGATGACTCTATAGATTCAACACCAAAGGCATAATCCATGAAGGAAATAGCTTGTAAACTGGATTTTATTAAAATTAAAAACTTTGTTCCGTGAAAGGCACTATGAAGAGAATAAGAAGACAAGCCACAGACTAGGAGGAAATATTTGCAAAAGATACATCTATAAAATATAGACCTATAAAGGACTGTTATCCAAAACATACAAGGAACTCTTAAAGCTCAACAATAAGAAAAACAACCTGATTTTAAAAATGGGCAAAAAGAAGATATGCAGATGGTAACTAAGCACTTGAAAAGAAGTTCATCATCATTAGAGAACTGCAAATTAAAACAACAATGAGTTACCACTACACACCTGTTAGAATGGCCAAAATCCAGAACACTGACAACACCAAATGCTCTTGAGGATGTGGAACAATAGGAACTTTCGTTCATTGCTGGTGGGAATGCAAAATGGTTCAATCACTTTGGGAGACAGCCTGGCAGTTTCTGACAAAACAAAATACACTCTTACCATATGATCCAACAGTCGCACTCCTTGGTATTTACACTCAAGTGAATTGAAAACGCATGTCCACACAAAAATCTACACATGGATGTTTTATAGCAACTTTACTCATAATTTGCAAGGCTTGGAAGCACAAGATGGATAAATAAAGTGGTACAACAGGACAAAGAAATATTAAAAAGAAATAAGCTGTCAAGTCATGAAAGGGCATGGAGGAAACTTAAATATGTATTATACCAAGGAAAAGGAGCCAATCTGAAAAGGCTATGTATTGTGGGATTCCAACTATAGGATATTCTGGAAAAGGCAAAACTATGGAGGCAGTAAAATGATTAGTGGTTAAGAGAAAGAGTTGAGCCGAGCACAGAGGATTTTTAATAAACTGAAACTATTCTGTATGGTACTATAATGGTGGTTATGTGTCATTATACATTTGTCAAAACTCATACACTGTACAATATGAAGAGTGAGCTCTAATGTAAATTATGAACTTTGAGTGATAATGATGTATCGGTATAGGTTCATCGATTGTAAAATTGTCCCACTCTGGACAATGATAGTAGAGGAGGCTGTGCATGTGTAGGGACATGGGGTTTTGGGGAACTCTCTGTACTTCTGTTCACTTTCGCCATCAACCTAAATAAAACTGCTCTAAAAATAGAGTTTATTAGTTAAAAAAAATTTTTATATATTCTTTTAGGGAAAAGCCAGAGTAGGTGCCCTATTTTTTTCTTTTCTTTTTTCCTTTTTAGGGCCACACCTGTGGAATATATGGAAGTTCCTGGGCTAAGGGTCAAATTGGAGTTGCAGCTGCCAGCTTACACCACAGCTATAGCAATGCCAGATCTGAGCCTTGACTTTGACCTACACCACAGTTCATGGCAACTCTGGATCTTAACCCACTGAGTGAGGCCAGGGATCAAACCCACATCCTCATGGATACTAGTTGGGTTCATAGCCTGCTGAGCCGTGACAGGACCTCTGGTGCCATCTTTGACAATTAGCTTTCTTGACCAGGATACGTGGCTCTCAGAGATATTCATCCTAGAACTACATTGGTATCTGACCTTACTTAACTTGGGTTCCAGATCAGATGTCTGAGTTATACATCTTTTTCACACATTCTTGAGAAATACCTAAGAGGAAAATGTACTTCTTACTAAATCAAAGAAATAATGCATCTATCATTGACTCATAAATTTAACACATGACTATTAATCCAATGATTCTACTTCTAGTAATTTATTATGAGAAAATAATTTTTTAAAGAATTCAACAGGAGTTTCCCCCGTTGCATAGCAGGTTAAGGATTCAGTGTTGCCTCTGTAGTGGCTTGGGTCGCAGCTGTAGCTCGGATCCGATCCCTGGCCTGGGAACTTCCATGTGCCGTGGGTGTAGCCAAAACAAACAAACAAAAAGTTCAACATAGTGTTATTCATAATATTAAAAATAGGATACAATTTAAATATTTACCAGTAGGAAATTAGTTATATAAAACAAAGCATATGTATACTATTCAGCAATGAAAAATGTTGATGTAGGTCTATATTTTTGGACAAGAAATGATGTCCACAGTATCTATCACAAGAAAATAGCAGGTGATAAAACCATATGCATATTTTTGTTTTTTTTTTGTCTTTTTGCCTTTTTCTAGGGCCGTACTCGCGACATATGGAGATTCCCAGGCTAGGGGTCTAATTGGAGCTGTTGCCACTGGCCTAGGCCAGAGCCACAGCAACATGGGATCCGAGTCGCGTCTGCAACCTACACCACAGCTCATGGCAACACTGGATCATTAACCCGCTGAGCAAGGCCAGGGATTGAACCCGCAACCTCATGGTTCCTAGTTGGATTCGTTAACCATTGAGCCACAACGGGAACTCCACCGTATACATATTTGTGTGTGCTCATACACAGTGTCCCTAGGTGGTAGGTTTTGGAATATATGCCAGTTCTCAATTTATTGCCTTTCAGGCTTAACTTCCTACTTTATTCCCTATTATGCAAGAATGGAGGTATATATTTTCTTTTGCCAGCTGACACATGTGTTAAACTTTATCAGTACCGGGAGCTGGAGTTTCGTTGTAGATGGAAGAGATTTTCCTCCTTTGTTCTAGTGTACTGGCTTGGCAAGCTCTTGTGGTCAGGAGCTTCCCCAGCAGCCCCACTCAGCCCCTCCAGTGGTTTTGCAACAGAATGCTTCTGGTTTCCCCAGAACCCAAGAGAGCCTATTTGAAGCAAGTGTTGACAGCACAGTAACTTCCTTGCCAGCCTGTGGCCACATGCAAGAGGGAGGGTATGGGTGGGGGTGGGATCCTTGGGTCTTCGTCTCAGACTTTGGGGTGGTGGCTGCTACTTATATCTGCCCTTCTGATATCCTTTAGAGTTTTCTTTGTTCCTTACTAGCTAAATCCTTGTTACTCTAATCCTCTGCTATGGTTAGTAATTTTTTATATTAAACTTTCCTTGCTTAAAAAAAACTTGCATAAAATTATCTATAATTCTACTCTCCCTGTGATAACCATCAACATCTTGATGCATATATTTTAAGCCATTTTTTTCTATGAATGTGTATGCCTGTATTGTATGTGTATATACATGTATTAAAAACTGTGTTCATATGCAGTTTTTAAAATAAAAAGTAAAGCACATTATACAGATTGCCTTGTGAGACTTTTTCTTTTTAGGACTGCACCTGCTTCATATGAAAGTTCCCTGGCTAGGGATTGAATCGGAGCTGCAGCTGCTGGCCTGCACCACAGCCACAGCAACACCGGATCTGAGCCGCATCTGCGATCCACACCACAGCTGTGGAAGTACTGGATCCTTAACTCACTGAGTGAGGTGAGGGATGGAACCCAAATTCTCATGCATACTATGTCAGGTTCCCACTGAGCCACAACGGGAACCCCCCCCCACCCGTGAGCTTTTTTTACATTAATACTTTCATTGGTTGCATAACACTGCACTTGGTATATTACATCTTAAATTGCTAAAAATTTCCCTAAATTCTCATCTCATGTTATCATGAACAGTGATGCGATGAACATCTTTATACTGGAAATCTCTTTTTTATTCCTTCAGATTTTCTTTTTTGTCTTTTTAGGGCTGCACCTGCGGCATATGGAGGTTCCCAGGCTAGGGATCGAATTGGAGCTGGGGTCTCCAGCCGACACCACAGCCACAGCAGCACAGGATCTGAGCCACATCTGTGATGTACAGCACAGCTCACAGCAATGACAGATCCTTAACCTACTGAGTGAGGCCAGGGATCGAGCCTGCAAACTCATGATTCCTAGTCGGACTTGTTTCCGCTGCGCCACCACAGGAACTCCCCAGATTTTCAAACTTCTACTCTTCTCCACCCTTCTCAGCTCCTGTGTCTTTAGGGAGAATACTAACTGGTTTCTTTGCCCTCTGGCCTCTGTACGTTGAGACAAAGCAAAGCCCCAGCAGGGCACTGGAGGAAAGGACAAGAGTGAGATCAGAGACCCATGGCGGGTCTCCTAGAGCTGGCTCTGCTCCTCACTGAAAGGCACTATCCGCAAGGTGACCGACTACAAAGTCCTTTCTCCCCAGTTTTCCAAACCAGTCCTTCCCTTGTCCTTTTTTCACTGGGCCTAATGATGACAGCTCTGCAGCTGTTGGAAGCCCTGGGTACCTGCACCATCACTTGTACTTTTACTATAGCTCCTTCTTACCTGTGTAAATTAACCCCACTCGAATTATCCTAATCGTTCTTCTCACTAATACAACATTTGTGTTCAAATCTTTATGCATGTTTAATTATATTCTTCAAGTAACTTTCTGGATGATGAATTTGCTAGGACATTTGGTACACTTATTTCAACGATGTGTGATACATGTTTTGTATTCATTGGATGGAATGTCTATAATCTGGATAATTTTTTTTTAAAGTGTGTAATCTGAGTTCCAGTTGTGGCTCAGTGGGTTAAGGACTGGTCGTTGTCTCTGTGAGGATGCAGTTTCCATCCCTGGCCTCACTCAGTGGGTTAAGGGTCTGGAGTAGCTGTGAGCTATGGCATAAGTCACAGATGCAGCTTGGATCATGTGTTGCTGTGGCTGTGGTGAAGGCCCCAGCTACAGCTCTGATTTGACCCCTAGCCTGGGAACTTCCATATGCCTCAGGTGTGGCCCTAAAAACAAACAAAAAAAACGAACTTATAACAGGCATGGCAGATATAACTACTTTACAAACTGAGGGGACACAAGAAATATCGTATCTTCTGTAAGATGAACCAGATTGATGTTTTGTAAATCAAAAATTGTAAAGTGTCAGCAATTTCATATGCTTTACCCCAGTAATTTTCTCTAAATCAATTTAATTCTATTTTGAAACTTCATCTTGCCACACTGGCTACAAAGAGGACCTCAGCCATTTGCAGGATTCCTCTGCAGCTCCCCCTTCACCTGCCCCTGTCCTCCCTCAAAACTCCTCCTCGACATGAGAATATGTCAAAGTTCCAAGATGAATGGGGAGTTGGGGGAAGGTCAAGTTGATACTGTGTCTTCCATGTCCTCTGCGTCTGTTTTTCCTAAGCTCTCTGGGAACATGGGAATCAGGAGAGGCTGCCTGGGATCCATATTCCCTAGCTGTACTGGTCAGCCCTTTCTTCTCTGGGGTACTTCTATAGTAAATAGCATAGCTGTGAGTGCAAAAGCATTCCCAGATGACCAGGCCAAGGCTTACTGTAAAGGAAATGGATCACTGTCCACACAATGCCTGGAACATTATAGGCATGTATTAAATATTGATTGAAAGAATAGATAAATGACCCAAAGTAGTCAAGTTAAACCTACTAAGCTTAGTGAGCAGAAAAATAGCAGCAACAAACCCTTATAGGATCCTTAATGTGATGGACAGTATTCTAATTACTCTGCATAAATTAACTCATTCAGTTCTTGCAATGACCCTAACTAAGGTTATGTATGTAAAAGAGCAGAGCTAAGGTTACATCTCAAGTTTGTGGCAGACCCCCGCAGTTTGACTCAAAAGCCTGTGCACTTAAGCACTAGTCCATACTGCAGCCCAAGCAAGGAATCAAGGATGCTTTCTAACCTTGCAGAGAAAGAGCTGGGCCTTTGATGTCCTTGGATTTTGCTTTTAGCTTCAGCACAGATTTTACTTGCAGCGTTTATCTATGATACTTATGATCACTAACAAATCCCAGGCAACATCCTGGCTTGCAACCAGCCCCTGGCCTTCCCGTCTGGTACACTTCACAGGACCAGTCATGTGAGAAAGACAGCTAACAGCAACAATTGCTGGGTGATGAATGGCTCAAAGTAGGGCAGCTCAAAGCATGACGGGGACAAGGAATGCAATCAGGAAATGCTGACCTGGAACTTGGAGTGGGCTAAGTTGGGCTGTGATGGATGGAAGGCAGCAGCTGCACGTACAACATGTTGGCACACAGTCTGAGAAGCGTTGCTTAATTTGAACTGAAATGGTTGAGAGGCGGAGAGTCAAGCAGTGACCACAGCCACAAACCAAAATACAAACCTTCCGTTAATCTCTCCAACATACTACCACTCTCGGGCAATATTGTTGTTGTTCAGCATCATTCTTCAATACGATAACCATGGCACAGGGCTGTGGGCTCTGGGCCATGCATTATGAGACTTCTGAGAGAGGAATAGGCAGAGAGGCTTCAAGCTGAGATTTAATGGGCACATCTGAGCCAATCTCTGAACAAAGGTTCCTGTTTAATATTTGGAATGGCAGTTCTGGAACACACCGAGGTGCCTATGAACCAGAGCACAGTGTTATTGATTCCTTTTTATTTCATACCTTAAAGTCAAGGGCTCCCTCTGTTATTTTACTCCTTTCCCATTGTGCTTGTAGCTCTTGCATCTCAGCCCAAGTCAGAGCTCTGGGCACGCTGGATGTCAGGAGACTTGGCTCATCAGGAACATGATCCTGAGCAGTCACTGGAATGTTGAGTCCATGCTCTGTGGCCTCCATGTTGTCCCGGATGCATTTGCCCAACTTGCAAGGAGGAGACCCTTCATGGGTCTCTGACTTTTTATTACAGTCCTCAAATGAGGCTTCAAAAGGATATTTGAAGACGAACCCCTTGGAGTTCCCTGGTGGCTCAATGGGTTAATGATCCAGCATCGTCACTGCAGTGTCTCAGGTCACTGCTGTCACACAGGGACTTCCACACGTTGTGGGTATGACCAGAAAAATGAACCCCTTATCAGATGTGTGGCTTGAAAATATTATCTCCCATTTTGCAAGTTGCCTTTGCAGTCTCTTGATGGTTTCCTTTGCTATATAGAAGTTTTTTGTTTGATGTAATCCCATTTGTCTATTTTTGCTTTTATTGCCTATGCTTTTGGAGTCGTATCCAAGAAATCATTACTAAGACCAGTTTCAAGGAGCTTTTTTTCTATGCTTTTTTTCCCATAGGAATTTTATAATTTCTGGCCTTACATTTAGGTCTTTAATTCATTTTGAGTTGATTTCAGTGTATGCTATAAAGTAGGGATCCAATTTCATCTATTTGTATATGGATATCCACTTTTCCCAGCACAGTTTATTGAAGAGATCGTCTTTTCCCCATTGAGTATTCTTAGCACTCTTGTCAAAGATCAGTTGATCATATATGCATATGATCTGGCATTTCTACTCTTTTCCATTGGTCTGCATATCTGTATTTATGCAAGTGCCATACTATTTTAATTACTTTGGTTTTGTAATATATTTTGAAATCAGGAAGTGTAATACCTTCATCTTTGTTCCTCTTTCTCAAGATCGCTTTAACTGTTTGGCATCTTCTGTGTTTCCATACGAATTTTAGGATTTTTTTTTCTACTTTGGTAAAAAAATGCAATGGAGATTTTGATGGAGATAGCACTGATTCTGTAGATCTCTTTGGATAGCATAAACATTTAAATAATACTAAGTCTCTGAGTCATAAACTCGATGAAAAAAATTTTTAAACGCACAAAAGACTTGAATAGATGTTTCTCCAAAGAAGGCATACAAGTGGCCAACAGGTATATGAAAAGATGCTCAATGTTTGTAATTATCAGTAAATAAAAATAAAAACTACAATAAGGAAGTTCCCTTATGGCTCAGCGGGTTGAGAATCTGGCATTGTCACTGCTGTGGCTCTGGTTACAGCTGTGGTGTATGTTTGATCCCAACCCAGGAACTCCCACATACCATGGGCATGGCCAAAAAAAAAATAGATAATTGCAAGTGTTGGTGAGTATGTGGAGAAATTGGAACCTTCACCTACAAGTGGTAGGAACATAAAATAGTGCAGCTGTTGCAGAAAACACTATTGACATTTCCTCTGAAAATTAAACAGAATTACCATATGACCTAAGCAAGACCACTCCTACTTATATACCCAAGAGAAATGAAAACACATATTTATACAAAATTTGTACACAAATTTTCATAGCAGCTTTACTCATAATAACTAGAAACAACTCAAGTGTTCATCAGTTAAGTGGATAAATAAAATATGGTATATTTATAAGATGAGATATTATTCAGGCAAAAAAGGGGTAAAGTACTGATTAATTGTATAACATGTATGAACCTTGAAAACGTTATGCTGAATGAAAGAAGCCAGTCACCAAAATCACGTTTTACATGATTTTATTTACATAAAATGTACAGAATAGGCAAATCAATGGAGACAGAAAGTAGGTTAGTAATTTCCAGGAGCTGAAGGGCTTCGGTGGAGGTGGGAATTTATTGCTAATATGTATGGGATTTCTTTTGGGGATTTCGAAAATATTTTAAAATTGATTGTGGTGGTGGTTACACAATCCAATATACTAAACACCATTGACTTGATTACTTTAAATGGGTGAATTGTATGGTTTGTGAATTATATTGCAATAAGACATATATACTAAGTATATTTAATACATATGGAATCAACAAAAGTTAAACAAAAGTATGTTAATCTTTTAAGCATTTTATTTTAGCCTAAAACCATATTAATGTGCATTTATTTTCCAATGGTTTGATGCAGGGTAAAGATTTCTTTGAGTATAAGTTTGCTGATTGAAGTTCCCTATTGTTTTTCTTGCACAAACCACACTCAAAAGGCTTGTCTGTGATTTCCAATATAATTGCAAAGTCTTCTATTTATTTGTTGTTTTTTTGAAGATTTTTCTTTTTTAAAATCTATTTGTTTACTTATTTTTGGCTGTGCCCATGGCATGTGGAACTTCCGGGACCAGGACTGAACCCATGCCACAACAGTGACTTGAGCTGCTACAGTGACAATTCAGGGCACTTAACCTGCTGCACCATAAGGAAACTCCCTGCAAGGTCTTTTAGATTTTTTTCAAAGTTCTTGAAATCTTTTGCAGTCATCTCACCAACTCCTAATTTTTTATAACAGCTTTATTAAGATATAATTCACATAACATAAAATTCACCCAGTACAATTCACCCCTGTACAATTTAGTGTTTTTTAATATAATCCACAGAGTTACACACACACCTAATTTGACATTAAAGTTTCTAGCTATTTGCCTTTACCAATTTTTTCCAAAGTAATGAGCATAGTTTTAATAAACAGCTCTTTTTTGCACTCAGCATTTGATTAAATTATGTAAATACAGTAACAGAAATCTAACATGAATAGATTTGTGAGAAAACATAACTTACCCTTGGTAATCATACTCAGTCATGTACATTGATGTCCTTGAATGTGCTAGTGAGTAGCCTATAGGCACAGGTGTTACTAGGCAGTGCATAGTACAGAGAGAATGGAATTCTCCATTGAGTTTGGAGACTGAATTAAGTGGAAGCTGGTAAAGAGAGTTTCGACTGATCAAGCAAAACACTTTGAAAGTTCAAAGGAAGAAAGACTTATCTTGTAGCTTCCTAGAAGAGGTGGGTTTGGTAGGCCCATAATAATGGATAAAAGATTTCTCTTTAGAGGAAAAAAATTGGGAAGAAGATAATGAGCCTCAGTGTGTGGATCACCCAGATTCAGCAATTATCAACACAAGGCCAATCTTTCTCATCTATTTACCAGCTACTTCCCCCTCTGGAAAGATGGATATAGTTTTGTTTTTCTTTTGTTTTGTTTCAGTATGGTTTGTGGGTTTTTTGGGGGGGAGTACAGTTGTTTTTATTTTTTACTTGTTTCCCCCCAAATTGAAGTATAACAGCAAAACACCAATCTTAACAACACAGTTCAATGAAATTTTATATATGTATAAACCAGTGTAACTACCGCTTGGATCTATATGGGACATTCTGCCTCAATAAAGCTGGGGGGAAAAAGATAATAGAACATTCCCAGCTTTTACTAGAAAGCTTCTTTATGTCCCCTCTGGTCAGTGCTGCCCCACTTCACAAGATAAGCACTATTCAACAAATATCATTAAATTTTTTTCACCTATTCTTGAACATCATATAAATGGAATGATATAGTATGTACTCTGTTATGTCCACCTTCTTTTAATCAATGTCATGTTTATGAGATTTATTCATATAGTTGCATGTAACAGTAGTTTTTTTTCTTGCTGTGTAGTATTTCATTATGTGAATACTCTGGTTTTTAATCCATTCTACTGCTAATAGACATATGGTTTGTTTCTCGCTTTTCCTATGAAGTTTCTTGTGCATTACTTTTGGTGGATATGTGCATTCATTTCTGTTGGGTGTACCTCCTGGAGTGGAATATCTGGGTTGTAGAGTAGAAATATGTTTAGCTTTAAGTACTGTAAATTTCCTAAAGTGTTCGTACCAATTTATACTTTCATCATCAGAGTACGGCAGTTCTTTCAGTTATTTCACATCCTTGCCAACATTTAGTATTGCCCGTTTTTATGCATTCTAGAGGAGGTGTAGTGGTAATCACTATTCCTTTTCCTTTTTTTGAAGATATTTATTTATTTGTTTGCTTGTTTATTTGCACCCGTGGCATGAGGAAGTTCCTGGGCCAGGGATCAACCTGCACCACAGCAACTACGCCACAGCAACTACGCCACAGCAGTGACAATGCTGAATCATTAAACTGCTATCTCACCAGGGAACTCCTGTTTGTTTTTTAAATCAGAAACATGTTTGTTATGAAAGTTCGTGAGGATGTACTTAAGTTAAAATGGGGTCATTGGAATGGGCCCTAATCCAATATGACTGGTGTCCTTATATGAAGGGCACAAGTACACAGAGGAAAGAACAGGTCAGGACACAGTAAGCAGGTGGCCACCTGCAAGCCAAGGAGAGAGTCCTTAGAAGGAATCCAACCTGCTGACATTTTGATCTTGGGCTTCCAGCCTCTAGATTGTGAGAAAATTAATTTCTGTTGCTTAAGCCAATCAGTATGTAGTATTTTATTATGGGATTCCTAGCAAACTAATGCGTATGGTAAGTGTATGTTTAATTTTATATGAAAATGTTTTCCAAAGTGGTGTACCATTTTGTATTCTCACCAGCAATATATGAGAGTTTCAGTTGCTCAGCATTTTTGTCAGCACTTGGTATTGTCAGAAATTTTACTTTTAGCCGTCTTAGTAGGTGTGAAGTGGGATCTAATTATGTTTTTTTTGTTGTTGTCATCGTCGTCGTATGCTTTTTTAGGGCTGCACCTGTGGCATATGGAAGTTCCCAGACTAGAGGTTAAATTGGAGCTGCAGCTGCTGGCCACAGCCACAGCCACGGCAACAAGAGATCTGAGCCATGTCTGCGACCTATACCACAGCTCACAGCTATGCTGGATCCTTAACCCACTGAGGCCAGGGACTGAACCCACATCTTCATGGATACTAGCCAGGTTTGTGACCCACTGAGCCAAAATGGGAACTCCCTAATTATGTTTTAACTTTGCAATTTCCTAACGAATTAATAACATTGAATGTCCTTTTTTTTTTTTTTCCTGGCCACAGCATGACATACGGAGGTTCCCAGGCCAGGGATTGAATCCAAGCCATAGCTGTGAACTATGTCGCAGCTGCAGCAACACTGGATCCTTAACCACCTGTTCTGGACCAGGGATTGAACTGGTACTTCAGCATTGACCAGAGCTGCTACAGTTGGATTCTTAACCCATTGTGCCACAGGGGGAACTCCACACTGAACATCTTTAATTCTCATTTGGCACTCAATGTAGCTTTAGTTTATACTTTTCTTTTTCCTTTTTCTTTTTCTTTTTTTTCTTTTTTTTTTTTTGTCTTTCTGTCTTATCTAGGGCTGCACCCGCGGCATATGGAGGTTCCCAGGCTAGGGGTCTAACAGGAGCTGTAGCTGCCAGCTTTTGCCACAGCCACAGCAACGCAGGATCCGAGCCGCGTCTCCAACCTACACTACAGCTCACGGCAACGCCGGATCCTTAACCCACTGAGCGAGGCCAGGGATCAAACCTGCAACCTCATGGTTCTTAGTCGGGTTCGTTAACTACTGAGCCACGATGGGAACTCCAAGTTTATAATTTTCTGATAATTAATCTTATTAGATATATTTCTGTGTGCTTACTGGCTATTCGGATAACCTCTTTTGTAAAGTGCCTATTCAAGTATTTTGTCCATTAAAAATAGGGTATCTGCCTTTTAGAGTTGTAGGAGCTTTTACATATTTTGGAGACAATTATTTTGCTGGATATATGTCTTTTAAATATCTTCTCCCAGCTCTG
This sequence comes from Catagonus wagneri, assembly GCA_004024745.2. Classification (NCBI taxonomy): domain Eukaryota; kingdom Metazoa; phylum Chordata; class Mammalia; order Artiodactyla; family Tayassuidae; genus Catagonus; species Catagonus wagneri. The sequence goes on along the minus strand of PVHT021183527.1, from coordinate 6,446,278 downwards.
CCTTGCATTTCACTCTCTTAATGGTGCTTTTGGTGAAAAGAAGTTCTTCATTGTAAAGAGGTGCAATTTTTAATCTGTCGTTTTATGTTTGTACATTTTTCTCTTATTTAAGAAATGTTTGTCTACTTTAAGATTATGAAGATATTCTCCTATTTTTCTTCTAAAAGTATATGAATAATTTTCATATTTAGGGCTGCAATCTGTTTGAAATCAAATTTTTTGTGTGTGTACATAATGTGAGATAGGCATCACATTTTCCTTGACCAATTGATCCACCTTATTTACTGAAAAGGCAAAGTGTAAAATTATTAAAACATTAAAAAATTATTTAATTAATATATTTTTATTGAATGAAAGTCTTTAAATTTATAGTGCTTTACAATTTTCAAGTTTCACAAGATGATTTTCTAGGGTCCCATAATAACCTTTTTTCCCCTACTACCCCTATATTGCCCCTCACCTCTTCCCTCTTCCCATGGATAACCACTAGTTTGTTCTCTGTATCTGTGAATCTGCTTCTTTTGTGTTTTATTGACGAGTTCGTTGTATTTTTAACATTCCACATATAAATGATATCGTACAGTATTCATCTTTTTCTCTCTGACTTATTTCACTTAACACAATACCCTCCAAGTCCATCCGTGTTGCTACAAATGGCAAAGTTTCCAGAATGTGCAAAATTTAAACCATGGCTAGTATGTGAGAAATGGAAGGCAATGATATTGCCTTGAGGGAATGCAAGGCAGTGCCATATGAATAATATATTTTGGAATGAGTAAGTAGGTCTGTTTGAGGTGGATATCAACATTTCACATGCATAGGTACTACCTATTAAAAATGTTAAGTCCCAAATATGCCTCTCTCTACCCCTCCTCTCCCCAGAGTCATCCCAGGTGGTCCAGTGTATGTAGTCCAAATAATTTGTGGACTGCATTTTGAGAGATGCTGTTAAAGGCATGGCAGGTGCTGTGTGTCTCTGTCTTTTTCAGGTCATGCTGATAGAATTACTTTAAAAACTTTGTAGACTTCCTGAATGTCAATATATCATCCAGTCCATTGTATAAAATCCAGGCCCACAAATCTCTTTCGAATAAACTTTTCTTAACCTTGGACTCCCTGTGAAGCTGATGTGGGACAATGGCCTTAGATGTTTAGAAGCCCTATTGTTAAAACAGAAAAAGTCTGCAGATAGACTCTTCAGAATCCTTAGAAGGCCTCCTGTCTGTCTGTGAGGATCTATGGAAAACTACCTCAAATCTCCCTGACTTATTACTAAAGAATCTTGCAGTTCTCACCTAGATTTGACTTCTGCTTCGAAGCCATTTGAAAATTGTTTGCCACCTACAATAGACTCTTACAACTGATGGGACAAGATTAACTACAAGACTGATGAAAAGAAACTGGAAAAAAGTTGAGGAATCATTCAAACCTGATGCTTTGTGTGATGTTTCAGCTGTTGATTTGTACTACCTTCAATCAAAACATTTTTTTTTCTTTTTCAGAGATATCTGTTCTCTTTTCTCGATACTAAATAACTTTTGACAAAAGTATTCATGGAACTTTTCAATGGAGTGTCAGTGCTTGGATCTGAGCTTTTCACTAATCTTGCTATTATATCCTCTATTGTCAGGCTAGAAGCTGAAAGGAGTTTGTTGCTGTTGACCTTTATGCTCCTGTAATTTGGGTTCTTTTTAATCTCCTGAACCGATGGGAATTCAGATCGCTCATGACAGTCGCAGTGCACTCAGTAGAAGAAAAATACAGTTACAAAAAATTAATTTTAAAGTCAAAGAAGAAAAAAATGTAAAAAAATCCTTTTTTGGCCTTTAGTTGACAATAGAGCTCTCCTTTCTCTCCTGGCAATTTCATAGGAGGTGGACTCTGATAAAAACCTGATGTGAGTTTCTAAGCATGATGAATATTTCTTGGTTAATATTTAAATTCACAGCTCATAGTTTCTGCAAATTCTGCTCTTTGTTGTCCTCTTTGAAGAACACAACACAAGACCAGTGATTTATTTACCCCATTATTTGGTTGAGAGTAGTACCAGTGGAGGTTTTGTGGGAGGGTATTGTTTTACTTCAGTTGGTTTTGACCTGAAATGAAATAAATCTCAATCTTGAGTTCTACTTGGTGATTGGTGCTGTAAGTCAAGTTCATCTGCAAACAGATCTTTTGACAATCACTGATGTCATTACTCAGACACAATAGAAAATGACACTGATGTTCAATACTTAGAAGACCAGGGTGCTCACCAACAAACCCTCATTGAGTAGTGATTTCTGATGAGATACTAAAGAACACTGGGCTTTTTCTAGGTTTAGAAAATCAGAGTTCACAGTCATGTGAGTAAAAAATGAATTACTCACTGGATTAAATGTGTAAGTAAAAATTTTGGTCCGCTAAGGAAAATGAATGCTTGGTGAGCATGACAAATCGTAAACTAAAACAAAAATAATGAAGTTTAAATAACAGAGCATTTCAAATAAATAACACATTTGGGTTGGATTAGATGACTTCTATGATCTCTTGTAGATCTAATATAAAATTTCCACAGTGCTAGAAAAATTAATGAGAAGTCACAAAAAAAAGATAAAAGATCATAGTACTACATTAATGTCTGGGAAAATACGAGTTAAGAGTATACCTGAGGATGACATCCAGTGTTTTCCCTTCAGCTTGCCAACAAAGCATCACTGTTCCCAAAGGCATGTAAACCATTGAAGAGGATGTTTATGAGGAGTAGTGGTGAAGTGGTGGTAGATTGATTGATATTGGTGATACGGAATGAAGGGACAAGCCAATGTCATTGTCAAACATTTGTCCCTGATGTGCAAAATGAATTTGGGTGTCATCAGGCTATATTTTGGGAGGGTAGGGATGAATTTAACCTGACATAAACAAGATCCACTCTAAAGCAAATTTGATGAATGCCTTCAGTGTCTCAGGGAACTTAACTGGGTGACCAGCTGTCCCAGTTTTCTTGGGACTTGGGGGTTTCCTAGGATGCAAGACTCTGAGTGATAAAACTGGGGAAATCTCAGGCATATTGGTACAAGTTGGTCACTCTAGTTACGAAAGAACCGAAAGTCAGATCCCCATTGGTAGTAGAGATCCATTACCCTGGTCAATAGAGTGTATCTCTCTTGTCTGGTTTGAGAAAACACGAAACAGCCAACTGGAAGCCTCAAATTTCAGTTATCAGTTCAAATAGAAACATATTGTGTCTCCTTGAGAAGCCTTCCTCTCTTGGGAATTAAGATCACTAAAGCCACAGAGATCAGAGGCAAAATTTTTAGAAGCAGATGGTTAGACAGAATAATGATAAGAGCTACTCTTACTTCCTCCTCTTGGTTTCTGTACCTATATACTCTTGACTGTGGAGTTAAAAAAAAAAAAAAGGAGCCATATATATTGGTAGTTGATGCAGAATACATACTGCTTTTTGTAGAAGAGCAGTCTAATGTTGCAAGGCATTGCTCCTGTCTCTCATTTGCTACCAAAACTGGGTCTTTGATAGCCATTCCAACCATTCTATGTCAGCTCCTTCTAGCAAATCCTTTGCTTCAACTTTTTTTTTTTTTTTTTTGCTGTGAAATGAGTTTCTTTGTCAAAACAGTGTTGTGTGGGATTCTGAGACAGTGAATAGGCATTCAGTAAGTACACAGATGGTGGTGACAGCAGAAGCTTTGCATGCAGGGAAAGCAAATCCATATCTAGAAGGAGTGTCTATTGTGGGAGAACCAATCACTACTCCCTTTGTGATAGAAGGTGTTTAATAAAATCAACCTGACATCTGATGGCTGCTGTTCCCCCCAAGCTATGGTGTTATACCTGGGTTCAGGGTAGGTTTCTGTTGTTGGTAGTCTGGGCGCTTAGCAGGGGTGGTAGGTTGATTAATCTTGGTGCTTGAACCCCTGCATAACCTCCATCTCTTCTCCGATGACTTTACTTATGAATTCATTGAACAAATTGCAGATTGGCTGAGGAAATATGTTGATATACCCATAGTGGCCCATCTTGCCTACCTAATTTTAGACAACTGCAACCTTTTGCCCTAGATAATCATTCCTATAGAAAAGAAGCAAATTCTTACATTCTATATCCATTATTAAGTGGGCACATCCATACACCTCTTCCCAAACCTCCTTATCAGTTCTCTAATCTTGTGCTTTCTAAATCCTTGACCCCCAGCCCATGAATTTTTGTAGACATGAATATATGGTCATCTCTCCCAGGAAAAGTGCATACTATCTACCCATTGGGAAAATTTATCCTCCCTATAGTTCTCCAGGGCCAGCCTAAATGGGGTTGTGATTCTGTAGCAGTTTACTTTCATTTGGTACCCATATATTGTGTAGATGCATCTCTAAACCAGGCTCAAAATTTTCCTTCCTTGATCAGGTGGAATTTCTTATGAGACCTTAGATATAAATGAAGGAGAGGTGGCACTGGAGTATATGGTGTGGAAGTCTTAGCCACTTATTTATGTAACTCATTTGTGTCTTCAGAACCTGTTTAAGCTAGATCTTGCATAAACAATATCTTTTTGATGATGAATATCCTTTCCTATAACCCAAATGTATGTGTTGATGGATCAGATTACACCAGATTCATAATAGGCAGTTAAGGCCACCTGGATGGTTGGTGTGTTATGGTAAAGTACTTGATTAGAGGACAATGGCCAGTATATCCCCAAACCAAAAAATATGCGTTATGATTTTCTTATTGAGACTTGCCAGTGGCTTTATACAGTATTCTCTTCTTCATTGCTGGATCTGCTGGATCTGCTGCAATTGACAACAGTGCACACAAGCCCTAGCCCTGCTAGAGTTCGTTCTTGATCTTGGCCCTAAGCAAAATTAGTAGCTTACTCGTTGTCCAGTAAATGAGTTAGAGTAGCAGACCCAAATATAGTATGTGTTGCCTCCAGAATCCAAAGATACTGTGATGGTTAATCTTATGTGTCAACTTAACCCAGATATTTGGCCACAGTACCCAGATATTTGGTCAAATATTATTCTAGATGTTTCTGTGAAAGTACTTTTTAGATGAAATTAATATTTTAATTTGCAGACTTTGGGTAGAGCAGATTACTATCCATGATGTGGGTGAGCCTCATTCAGTCAGTTGATGGCCTTACCAGGCAAAACCTGACCTCCCCCAAGGAAGAAGGAATTCTGCTAGCAAGTTTGCAGATTTGAACTGCCTTGGGATTTGAATTGTAATGTTCACTCTTCCCTTAAGACTTTTCCTTAGTGGTAGGGGTTGCAAAAATTCAGCCACTTGGTCTTCACTTGGGAATACAGATTTTAAGGCCAGGAAGGGACTGCAAAGTCAGAAAATAAAGGGATGAGCTGGAACCCCAAGGAACATCAACACAAAAATAATAGAGAAATAAAACTCTGAGAAGGAGCTTCAGGCTAGAGGGAAGGAAAAGAGACAGCAGAAGAGTCATGTGGGTGAGGTCACAGAGGTCAAGGAAAAGCGAAGCCTTGCAAGAAGTAATCAAAGAGGAGGTAGCATAGGGAGATCATTGGTGACTTCCAGGAAAAGTGTTTCAGAATCCAGTTGTGGGTGCAGAAGCGGGTTATCAGAATATAGTGAGTGAGGGAATGGGTAGTGAGAATATAGTAAGTGGCATCTTTTATGTTTGGCGGTGCCCATGGCCTGTGGCAGTTCTGAGGCCAGGGACCAAAACTGCACTGTGACCTGAGCTGCTGCAACGACAATGCCGGACCCTTAACCCACTGCACCACAAGAGAGCTCCAGGTAAGTTGCATCTCAATCAAACCACTAATCAATCAAAGACGTGGCTTTGTAAGGAGCTGGGGAGATCTGAAGTTTAAGTGGAGAGATCTCAATGCACTAATGGTTGATAGAGAGGGAAAAGTTGAAGATTTAGACAGAAAGTGTAGTGCTGATGGAGCAAGGTCCCTGAGGAAGCTCAGAGGGCTGACATCTGGAGCTCTGTGTCATGACAGTATGCATCCAGAGGAATTATTCTACAGCCTTCGCAGAACAATGATTTGTAATGGAGCTTGCAGTCTATTTACTTTTTCTCATAAAAATAAAATTTCTGAAATAATATATGGCAGTAGCAAAAGATGGCTTTTAAAAATTGTTGACTGAATCAAAGAAAATTGGTAAATTGGAGATGGTGGTCAGAAATTAGTGGAACAAATCTAGGGAAAGGTTAATTATAGGCTTCTCATTCTATGGCGGGGAAAAACACTAGGCAAAAACTGGCTGGTGTCTAAGACTTACCATGAGGAGTTGGATATGAGCAAGCAAACAAAAGTGTGGTTTAACTCTTTAAATATTTTTGTCTGTCCTTTTCTCTCTCTCTCTCTTCACCTTCTGTTACCCCTACACTACGGATGTTGGTGCATTTAACATTGTTCCAGAGTTCTCTTACACTGTCTTCATTTCTTTTCAATCTTTTTTCTCTTTTCTGTTCTGCATCAGTGATTTCCGCTAGTCTGTCCTCCACCTCACTTATTCAGTCTTCTGCCTCCTGTATTCTTCTTTGGTTGTTTCTCATGAATTTATTTCAGTTGTATTTTGCATCTCTGCTTGCTTAAGTTTCAAATCTTGTATTTCTTTGCTCAGTGTTTCCTGTAAATTATCAATCTTTGCCTCCAGTTTATTCCCAATGTCTTACATCATTTATCATCAGTCTAAAGTCTTTTTCCTGGAGGCTGATAATCTCCAGATCACTTAGCTGTTTTTCTGGGGCTTTTTCTTTCTCCCTTATCTGAGTTATAGTTGTCTGGCTTTTCATTTTTATAGGCTTTTGGTGTGGTTTCATTTTTGGAGACAAGAGATTTGTAGCCTCTCTTACTTCTGATGTCTGTCCCCTTTGTGGCTGAAGTTGGTATGGGAGCTTGCTGATGGGAGGGACTGGTGCCTGCCCATTGCTATGTGGGGCTTATTCCTATCCCTCTGGTGGATGGGACTTTGTTTCTGGGTGAGATTAGAGGTGGCTGTGTGCCTGAGGGTCTTTAGGCAGCCTGTTTACTGATGGGTGGGTCTGTGATCCCACCTGGATTATTGTTTGGCCTGGGGCTTCTCAGCACTGATGGGAGGGGCCAGATTTTCCCCAGATGGCCAGAGGAACACACTCTGATGAATATTCCCGAGAGCTTTGCCTCCAATGTCCTTCCCCCACAAGCCACTGTTTTCCCAGGAGATCCTCCAAGAACTGCAGTCAGGTCTGACCCAGATTCCTATGGAGTCTCTGCTTTGCCCTGGGACCCAGTGCACATGAAAGCCTGTGTGAGCTTTTCAAGAATGGGGTCTCTGTTTTCCCCAGTCCTGTGGAGCTCCTGCACACAATCCTCACTGACCTTCAATGCCAGATGCTCTGGGGGTGCTTTCTCCCAATGCCAGATCCCCGGGCATGGGGATCTGACGTGGGGTTTAGAACCCTCACTCCTGTAGGTGAGTCTCTGTGATACAGTTACTTTCCAGTCTGTGGGCTGCCCACCCAGCAGGTATGAGGATGCTTATATCGTGTAATCGCCCTTCCTACATCTTGATGTGGCCTCCTATTTGTCTTCTGGAGTAGGTTATCTTTTTTTGAAAGTTTCCAGTCCATTTGGTTGAAGGTTGTTCAGCATTTGGTTGTAATTTTGTTGTTTTTATGAGAGAAGGTGAGCTCCAGTCCTCCTTTCTGCCATCTTTATCCCGTCTCAGAAGTGTGGTTTAAAAATCAGGCACCATTCTGGAGGACACACTGTTTTAAACTCACGTTTTATATTCAAACACCTAACATGACACTGCATGTTGCAAACACTGCTGACTTGGTTTGATTTGTTGCTACTGATCTGCCTTCACTAGGTCATACTTTTAAGAATTATTTGTGCAGGAGTGGTGATGGTTTATGCTGAAATATCCACGTTCTCTTGCCTGTTTCCCCTGGAACTTGGCTAGTAAGGGTGAAGCTTGTATAGACAGTAGTGGTAAAGTCATTTTTTTTTTTCTTTATGTGATGCTAAGCAACATGCATGTTGATCGCATTTTTTTTTTCTTTTTTTTGGCTGCGCCCCCAGAATGCAGAAGTTCCCAGGCCAGGGATCGAACCTGCAGCATAGCAGTAACCCAAACCACAGCAGTGACAATGCCAGATCCTTTAACTGCTAGGCCACCAGAGAACTCCTGGCCACATTTTTCATTTAGGCCTCACTGAATATTTAATACCAATCAATTGATCTAATTCACTAAGCAAATAAAACTTGTCATGTGAGGACTAAAGAACTACAAATTAATCTTCTATTATGCATTATTTAGGTCTCTTACTGGTAAAAGCATAGCATCCACTCTTCAAGAGTATTGTGAAACTGTTAAGAGAGGACCCCAAAACGAGGAGATAACTGGGAAATGAGACCTGGGAGTAATGATTAGAGATGCAAGGGTTATTTTCATGAATTCTTTAAGCATTTATAAATAAATGAGGTTTTCACAAAGGATACAAAAAGTTTAAAACCACATGGATTTTCTCCTTACATTTTTCTGTTTTCTGAAAATTTTCTACAACAAACATATGTTCCTTTTGGATTTTTTTTCATTATTTTATTGTGAAGAATTTCAAATATACAGAAAGTCGAAAAACAGTGCAATGTATACCAGTACACCTACCTTTTAGACTCAACACTTTTTGGGGTTTTTTTATCTTTTTTTAGGGCCGCACCCAGGGCATATGGAGGTTCCCAGGCTAGGGGTTGAATTGGAGCTGTAGTCACTGGCCTCTACCACAGCTGCAGCACCATAGGAGCCAAGCAGAGTCTGCAACCTATACCACAGCTCACAGCAATGCCAGATCCTTAATCCACTGAGTGAGGCCAGAGATCAAACCTGCCTTCTTATGGATGCTAGTCACATTCATTTCTGCTGAGCCACGACAGGAACTCCTCAACAGTTGCTGACATTTTTCCACAGTGTCTTTATCTACGTATATTTTTGCTGAATCATTTGAAAGCATTATAGACATCATGATTTTTACTCCAATAACTTCAACATGTGTTTCTGAAAAATAAAGGTATTTTGTATAATTACATATTGCAACTGTATCTATTACTACACCCTCAAAAATTAACAATAGTCCTCTAATACGTCCAATGCTCAGTCCATATTCAAATAACCACAATTTGTACTCAAAATATCTTTTTTTTTCTTTTTGTCTTTTTAGGGCTGCTCCCACGGCATATGGAGGTTCCCAGGCTAAGGGTCGAATTGGAGCTGTTGCTGCTGGCCTATGCCACAGCCACAGCAACGCCAGATCCGAGCCATGTCTGCGACCTACACCACAGCTCATGGCAATGCCGGATTCTTAACCCACTGAGCAAGGCCAGGGATCGAACCAGTAAACTCATGGTTCCTAGCTGGATTCATTTCTGCTGGGCCATGACGGGAACTCCAGTACTTAAAATATCTTTTACACCTTTTTTTTTATTTTGGCATGAACCCAAACAAAGATAACTTACCGCATTTGTTTTTGTCTTTTTAAATATATATCAGTCCTTTCAACTTCATGAGTCAAAGTCAGAAAACATATATGTTAATAAATAGGATATTGTTTTTAAAATTTTTGCATATGTTACTTGGTATTTACAGTTATGGTTACAATAAAAATATGCATAATTATAAAATGGAAGAAATTAAAAAATGTTACCTGTAGTTATCTCTGAATGTGTCTATAAAATACTACCTATCAAGTGTTTTTAAACAATGTGCAGTTTTATCAAGTGTTTTAAAACAATAAATGTGCAATTAAAAATGTGTCCAAGATGGAGTTCCCGTCTTGGCGCAGCAGAAACGAATCTGACTAGGAACCATGAGCTTGCGGGTTTGATTCCTGGCTTGACTCAGTGGGTTAAGGATCCTGTGTTGCTGTGAGCTGTGGTGTAGGTTGCAGACGTGGCTCAGATCCCTCGATGCTGTGACTGGCATGGGCCGGCAGCTGTAGCTCCAATTAGACTCCTAGCCTGGGAACCTCCATATGCCGCAAGTGTGGCCCTAAAAAGCAAAAGCAAAAAAAAAAGGAGTGTCCAAGACTGAGTTTAGAACATAGAAGAATTACACAACAGGGAGGTCAGTAATCATTAAACACCAAAGTAGCTGTTTGAGGAAGGATACTAAATTACGTGTAAAGTTTTTGGATAAGGATGATTTCTACCTGCCTGGTGGGTGAAAGGGTGATTTCACTTGAGGTGAGAAGAAAGATGTCAGCTGCTTTTAGGATACACAAACAGGTTATAAACTAGATTCTTGGAATGGGGGGTAGGCAGACTAGTAGAGCAGATTTGATTTTGGAATTTCAGACTCAGCTTTGCCACTTATTAGCCATTTGACCTAGACAAGTTACCCAACTTTCTGAGCCTGCTTTCTCAACTGTAAAATGAGCATAATTATATTCTACTTGATGACCGTTGTTAGAATTACCAATCACATATAGTACATGAAAAGTAGCTAATAGTTTATAGTAGTAGTAGTTTTTAATTCAGAAAAAATTAGGTTAAACAATGCCTTATGTAATATCTACGTTGAGTAAGAACATGTAATAAGGTGGTTCATCTATAATAAAATAGCTGTATACAATTTTGTAGTTTAAAAATATTTTAAAATACATGACTGATTTAATGCTCACACTAACCCTTCGGGCTAAGTACTCTTATCCTCAGTTAATCAAAGAGGAAACTAAAAGTCTGAGAACGAAGTGACTCATTAAAAGTCACACAGCTAGGAGTTCCCGTCGTGGTGCAGTTGTTAACGAATCCGACTTGGAACCATGAGGTTGTGGGTTCGGTCCCTGGCCTTGCTCAGTGGGTTAAGGATCCGGCGTTGCTGTGAGCTGTGGTGTAGGTTGCAGACGCGGCTCGGATCCCGCTTTGCTGTGGCTGTGGTGAAGGCCGGCAGCTACAGCTCCTGTTAGACCCCTAGCCTGGGAACCTCCATATGCCATGGGTGCGGCCCTAAAATGACAAAAAGGCAAAAAAAAAAGTCACGCAGCTAGAAAGGAGCAGATCTGGGGAGCACATCCAGGTTCTGTGATTGCAGATTCAATATTTAACACAAATTCTTAGAAGGAAGTAGATGGAATCAAGAATCAAAGAGAATTTAAAGATTGTTTCTTCCAAGTGCTAGGTGTACTTCAACAAATGGACACTTTTCAATACTGTATTATTTTGGTTAGAAGAGTTCACATGATTCTGTTTGGCAGCCAATTTAACACTGCTGATTTAATGTAGTGTTATCTGTCAGCTCATTATTTATGCTAATAACAAAAAAGGTATCATGAGTAAGGGAATCCTATACATAAATGAAACCTCATATTTTAATTGTTTGCATACCTAAAAGTTTATGGTTTGGGGTCAACATATTGCAGTGTCACATGCATGGGAACTGGAATCAAACAGATCTGGGTTCAGGTGCTGGTTTTTGAGCTGTGTCCTTGAGGTAGTTGTTCAGTGTAAGTCTAGTGCTATATGGTTGTTTAGATGATTGTTTGTGCTAATGTATGTTAAACATCTGCACAGTGCATATGCAGAATAAGTACTGGTTCCTCTTTCCTTATTTAATCTACCACTTTCCAATCACTGGCAGCCTTTGAAGATAGGAGACATGAAAGTGCCTTCAGTAACGTTAAATCATGCTACAAAGTAGCTTTATCTCCCTACTCATTCCTGCCCAAATTTCCCTTGAAAGGCCCCGGTGATGTTTTGGGATTGTATAGACAAAATGGAAACTCCCTTCTGCTTAAATGAGACTCTAAGATTTCTTGCAGCTCTTTAGAAAGATGTGCTGCCTATGTATTATTGCATAAAAAGCCATCCAAAAATCATAAAAATTATATGGGGTCATAAATTCAAGAAGGGCTTGTCCACGTGGTTCTTTTGCTCCACATAGTACTGACTGGGATCACTTGGTGGTATTTAGCTTCTGGCACAGATGGTGTGGGGTTCTGGAAGTCTTCATTCATACAGCTGGCACCTCACTGGGGACAGTTAGAAGGCTAGGTTAAGCTGGTTCTCTCTTCCTTTGCAAGTAATCTCAAGGCCTCTCCATGTAGTTTTTCCAACAAGGTAGTTGGACTTCTTACATGGCAGCTCAGGGCTCGAAGGTCAACAGTTCTAAGAGACAGGAAATGAATTTGTGATTGCCTCTCTCTTACAGTTTGGGCCCACACAACTTGGCACATTGTTACTTCTGTCATATCCTATTGGTCACATAAGTCACAAAGCCCTCCCAGATTCAAAGGAGGGGCACAGGTCTCACCTCTCCATACGAATGGGTAAATAATTTATGGCACCTCTAGTCTGTTATGAAAGCATTTAATGCCATATGCCTGAAGAGATTACATGTCAACGGGAACAATGTAGACCTCTGATAAGCACAGTTATGTGCCAGATACTTTGTTAGAATAGCTGATTACTTCTAGATCTGCAGCTGCAGGTGTTTCTGTGAACCTCCTCACTCCATTACTTCGGTGGAGAAGGTGAACATGGAATTTTCCTTTTACTTTTAGTTCCGTAAAATGCTTCCATTATACCTTCATCTCTGCCATACCGGAGATGGTGGAGTAGGAGATGTAATCTGTTACTCATATATTATTCAGATCTCTACATAACTCACCACTTCTGGGAAGTCTTCCATAGTCAAAACAGGAATAGCCAGCTTTCTATCTCCTAGAGAGATATGCACTGTGTGTCTTTAAATTTTTTCCAAGATTCAGAAAAAAGAATTATGACATGCTAAAAGTCAGAAGGCAATCCTGTAAATTGTACTTTGTTAAGGGGGAGGGATACTCTTTAGGTAACAGTGTTACCCTTTATAGTTTTCAAAAAAATTTAATTTCTTAGTTGTTATAACTAGAGATACCTCAGATGCTAGGAGTGCTAGTCATTTTTAGCAAGTTAGTTGCTGCTTCAGTAACTTCAGAGGATGGTAAGCAGGAACCAAGATTAATTATATCTTAGGTTAATTATATCTGTTAATTATAGTTAATGATATCATATGCTATACTTCAAAACTTAGAGGGTAGGTCTTAATTCCTATTAGGGCTTATCATTCATTAGAGTTCTAGTAAACCTTTTTGTTTCCATGTGAATAAATATAAAGCTTAGAAGTAATGAAGCATCCAGTCACTTCCCTTTCAAAAAGTCAAAGTTAAATCAGAGAAGCTGAAATTGCTGATACATTTGTGTCTTTGTTTCAAACTATGGAACACGAAAATAAGTGATCCCTGACTGTAAGAAGTGGTTTATTTAAGGCAAACATGTCCCTAAGCTCCATATACAAATGTACCTAAAAATTACTGTCTCTAAAAATGGACACTGAGGTTTTACTGAAATCTTAAAAGAGATTTTTTTTCTAACCTAAAACCTGCTTTAGTACCAACCAGAGGAAATTAGAAGGTCGTTTGTCAGCTAATCAAGACTCCTTGAACTCCTTTAAAGAAATTGTATATTTCCCCCTTTGTATTAGACTAATGGCTTCGCTCTTCACTGAAGGTGGATTCTTTGGCACAGGCTCAGGAAACAGCCCATGGTTTAGAGAGACATTGCTTTGAGGGCATTGGAACCACTGAGGTGCTGAGTAACTCTACTGAGAAGCAAAAAAGAGGGTGGCATTTCTGGAATTAAAACAAGACAGAATGCGTCTCTGGAGAACATACTGGCTGAAGACTGGCAGAATTCTCATCTCAGGCTACCACATACTGTACAGTTTTCATTTGTACTTCAGGGGTGCTCTAGAAAGCTTTGACAAAAAAAAAAAAAAAATCAGAATACAAATGTATCGTATGTTTTTAGCCGGCCCATGAAAAGGAAAATCCTGTGTAGGAGCTGTTCTGATATCCATTATTTAAAAATTGCTGTTGTTCCCCTCTATCAGTATGTAGGGAGAGGTGGTGTTAGTGATGAGTCCTAATTTTATGTATCTCTGTCCACACTCTAAAAGCGTTTGAATCATTTTTGAGCTCTCATAACGTCTGAGGAGAGCTTGTAGCGTTTCGTGTAATGCCTGGCAGTCTGGGAGAGATTGTTAAACTGTAAGTAATGATAATCAACACATCTCACTTGCCAGTGACCAGAAAGACAGCTGTCATTCTTCTAGCAAGAGCAAACTAATAAGCAGGGATTCTGGCCAACCTCTTCTTTCCGCTTCGGCTTCTAGTTATTTGCCCGGCTTAATGAATGGCCACCAGCTGGCAGACACAACAGCTTCACAATATTTGCACACAATTTTTTGGGTCGGTTTAAATTTTCTCTCTGTCTTTGACGCCAGGTTTGCCCAAAGGAGAATTCAGAAACTCTGGAGACAGAGGAAGGGAAGATTTCGTTTCCTTGAGATTTATGGGGAGGAATCTGGAATGGGCTAGGTGAAATCGAGTACCATTTGCTTAATGTTAAAAAAAAAAATCCAGTTTTGGGGGTCAAGTGGTGCTTCGGTAGGAGGGCCAGGCAAGACGCAACCAGCTTTTCGGGAAGGAGGGAATTCCGCTGAGCCTCGAGCCCCGGGGCTCCCACCCTCCACCGAGACGTTATCTCGGGAGGAAAGCCGCGGAATCCCGAGCCAGCGGGACGCTGGCACTTACCCGTGTTCGCGGCAGAGCGCGCGGGGTTCGAGGCAGCGACTCCTGTCCCTTTAAGGGGCCGGTCTCCGGGCACCGCCGGCCCAGACGCCGGGACGTGCCGAGGCCGCCCCGCCCCGAAGCCGCCCGTTTCCTGCCTGGCAGCGCGACGGCACCTGAGCGACTGCGGCGGCGGCGGGGACTCGGAGCGGGCGGCCCGGGCCGTACTGCCGGCGCCGCCGCGTCTTCCCGGTCTCCTCTCCCGGCCGCTCAGGGTTAGGGAGGTAAGGCCGCGCTGGGCCCAGGCTTGGGCCGCGGGGACCGCGAGGGGGAGGGGGCGCCGGCCGCGGGGTCCCAGGCGACTGGAGGGCCGCGCCGGCCGGGGGGCGCGGCCGCGGGGCCCGCACACCGTCTGCCGCCGCCCGTCGGGTAGGCCGCGGTCGCCGGGTCGCCGCCGCCGGGTTTCTGCCTGGGCCGGGCCGCCCTGGCGGGCGGGCTCTGAGGGGCCTCTCGGCCTCGCCGGGCCGCCCCGGGCCCGACCCCGGTTAAGCGGCGGCGGCTGCTCCGGGCACGTCTCCTGAGGGCGAGGTCGGCCGGAGAGGGCCCTGGGGTGACCGAGGCTCCTATTTTTAGCCGGGTGTGAGGGCCCCCGCGAGGGAAGGCGGATTACGGTCTCCGTGGCCGGTGGACTGAGGGAGCGCGTCCCCGCCGACGTCCCTGGGCCGGAGCTGGGCCACGCTTACGCCATGCTGGAATTCCAGCCCTCGCCGCTCTCGAGGTCCAGGGGGAACCGGCGCTCGCCCCTTCCCGGTGCCCCCACCCACCGCCCTGCGCTCGTCCGGGGTCCTGGAGACGGGCGGTTGGGGATGGGAAGCAGCGTGAGGAGAGAGTTTGGAAAAATCGGGAGACCGCCCTGGAGACGGGGGAAGTTATCCATCCTCTCCCTGAGGGGTGTGTCTTCCTTACTGTTCCCCCCTCCCCCCTTCAGTTTCCAACAATGAGATTTTTGGCTTTGGGCACCTCGGCAGAAAACCAAACTGGCAGCCTAGAAAAGTCGTACGGTGTGGGATGTGCAGCTCCAGACAGTTGGTTGTGAAGGAGCATGTGTGTACCAGAGACCCGCAGCCTCAGACGCGGGAGCGGCTTCCTGACCTCGGCCAGCTGCACCCTGATGAGGTTCAAGAGCGGGCTGTTGAATTTTACCTGTTCTTTCTGGGAGCAAGCAGGAATCTGAGTCTGTGGTTGGGCCTATACCAGTAAAGAATTCCCAAACGGGTATCTGAATAAGCGCTGCTTGAAGAGCTACAGTTGAAGTTCACTATTCAAAGTAGTGGGTTTTTTGAGATGCTTTGTGGAAAGCCTTGAGAAATTTGGACACCCATAGCCTGCTAAAGGTAAACACTTTGGGGTGAACCATACACTCTGAATTGTGTAGGAACTGACTTAAAGTTTGAATTCTTGCTTAATTAGCTTGCACTTCTCCCTATCTCACCTAGCAGCCACATGGCATCACTCTGTCTCCTGTTTGGCTGAAGTAGTTGCTGATGAGACTGGTATGATTGTCCCAGGAATAACACTGGAGTACTCTTGAGTGGATCTGTGTTTTGGGTAGACATGCCTTGCTATAGACTTTCATATTTAATTTGTTCTCTGATAGGCAAGGCTTATCCCACCCCCGGTCAAGTATCTAACAAGAAAGAACTGGGTTTATTATTTGTAGTTTCTAAGAGAAATTCATTAATTCACCCATCTTTCCCTCCCCCCAACACTGAGTTAGAAAAATGTTACATCTAATTTTGCAGCATTAGCAGTATAACTGCCTCTAAGAGGTGCACTTAGAGAATGAGGTGTTCTACCGTCCTTTAGATTTGTACTGAAACTTAAAGTATAACAAAGCCTAAAATTTTTCTTAAAAATATTTTTTTTGGCTTTTTTTGGTCATTTTTAGTGGGGCACCCGCAGCATATGGAGATTCCCAGGCTAGGGGTCTAATAGGAGCTCAGCCACTTGCCTACACCACAGCCACAGCCATCGAGATCCCAGCCTCGACTGCAACCTACACTACAGCTCATGGCAACGCCAGATCTTTAACCCACTGAGTGAGGCCCAGGATCGAACCCGCACCTCATGGTTCCTAGTCAGATTCGTTAACCTCTGAGCCATGATGGGAACTCCTTTTTCTTGAAAATATTAAGCACTTTAAAATTATAAAGGATGTTGAGTATTATTTAACCCTTTCTTGATGACTCAGGGTCAGTATTATGAATAGCCATTAGTTTATGATTTTGTTTCTAGTTTAGTTTTTTCTATATCCTCCACTAACATTAGTAGTTTTTTTGTGCTTGATGCACATGTTTTCTTGGATCTCTTACCCTAAGCCTCCTTCTAATTTATAGGCTTTAATCTGCTTTTATTAAGGAGGACATTTTAATAATTTGATGTTAAATGACAGTGTGACTTTTATAAAGGGCCTGAGAAGCAAAAGCTTTTTTTGAGGCTTACCTTCTAAAGGTCCTGTGTTAAGATTGTTACTGTTGTTAAATTCTTAACTTGAATTTTACTGGAAATGTATGGAAGATGTATTTTTAATTGGATGCTTATTTTAATTTTTTATAGCAAAGTAAGTTATAATCTAAAAGATCTCACAGTACTTTGTAAAAAATTTAAGTTGTTAATAAACATAATGGACCAGGTTTCTTAGGAATTTGACCTAATGTATAATAAGGAAATGTAGAGAGATCATTCTTTACAAGAACATTCAAATATTTGAGGGTAACATAAGCTGCCTTTTCTGTGTAGTGTTTATGTTTTTAGTTATTTTGAAGGTAAATCCAGAGTATACCTAGAGACTAGAAGCACGTAACTATTTTTTTAGCTACTATTTAATCTTTTCGTGTATAAAATTGAGTATTGTCGTTTCCTTTATTCAGTTTTTGTGAACATGACTTTGGGTATTCTTATTTTAAAAATATTTTATGGAAAGCACAGGAAAAACATTGATTTAGGAAAGAATATAAGCTGTTTTTTCTATAAACAGAAAATTAAACAGGGAAGAACCTTGAGTAGTATGACTAAGGATTTTGATTTAACTTCTGTATGCAAGCTCTAGAAAGAAAAGTAATGACATTTTATAACTGTTTGCATTTCAGACTGATGAGTTGGTGTTAAATGTCTCAGTCTTTGAGAGGGATGGCAGTGTAAATCATTTAGGATTTTAAAATTAATTATTAAATATATAGGTTTTTAAATTGGTTTTATGTTAAAAAGATAAAATAGGCAAAATGGTATACTTTTAGTCCTGAGAGTAGTTTTAGTAATGACTCCAATAGGAATGTAGTATTCCTAGGAAATGTGTAAGAAGTATTCAACTCCTTTTTAAATAGTTATTCGGTATCTTTACCTATCACCTTAACTACTGTGGCTGATTAAGAACTTTTAACCTCAAGTCTAATTTCAGCAAAGTGATTGTACACTAAGCGGAACTTAAATGAATTGTTTACACTTCCTTCCAGGACATTGTTTTTTGAGTTTCTCTTCTCACTAATTGCTCTCCTCATTCTGTCTTTATGATTCGTCCTCATCCTTGAAGTGCACAGTCCTTGGTTCATTTTTCTTTTTATATTCCTCTGGTAATTTCTTCCAATGTCATGGTTTTATATACCCATATGCTGATGGCTCCCGTTTTTATACCCCCAGCCCAGACTTAGTTCATATATTCCATACACCTTGTTCTGAATTTACGCTTGGATTTGAAGTATTCAACTCAAACTAAAATTTCATATTCCTTTTTAAACTTGCCTTAGGTACAGTCTAATCTATCTTGTAGATGTCAGCTCTATCCATCATTCAGGTGAAAAAAATGTTGGAGTCATTTCTGACTTAGCTCATTCACACTTGGCATTCTTGGCTCTATCTTATCTTGAAAATATATCCAGAATCAAATCACTTCTTCCCACCTCCGTTGCTCACCAGGCTGGTCCAGAGCCATTCTTCTCTCTTGCCTAGACTTCTGCAGTTAACCTCCTAACAGGTTTCTCTGCTTCTATCCTAGCTCCCTACGTTCTTTTTTTTTTTTTTTTTTTCCAGCACAGCAATCAGATCTTATCACTTCTCTCAGAACCCTGCAGTGACTTTCCATATGCAAAGTGAAATCCAAAGTCCTTATGGCCTACAAGGTCTTACAGAATCTGGGTACTCCTCCTCTCCCTATCTCCCTTTACCTCTCCTATGTTAGCTACTACTCTGCTCCCTGCGTACTTCACTCCAGCCTCACTGGCTGTCTTAGGCCATGATACACTGCTGTTGCTTCTCCTTCAATAACTTTTTCTGTGAGGTATCTGTATGACCAGTTCTCTTGTCTCTTTCAAATCTTTGTCTTTTTTTTTTTTAAGGGCTACACCCTCGGCATATGGAAGTTCACAGTCTAGGGCTCGAATCAGAGCTGTAGCCGCTGGCCCACGCCACAGTCACAGCAACTCCAGATCCAAGCCTCATCTGTGACCTACACCACAGCTCACGGCAATGTTGGATCCTTGACCCACTGAGCGAGGCCAGTGATCGAACCCGAGTCCTCATGGACGCTAGTCAGATTCGTTTCCGCTGAGCCACAACGGGAACTCCTTCAAATCTTTGTTCTTAAAATGTTTTTCAAAAAGGTCTGCCTTGCTGTTGGAATCTTGTACTTCCTTATTTATCCCTGCATCCTGATGTATTTGCCACAGCACTCGTCACTTTCCAACAAGCTATATAATTTCTTTGTTGTCTTTATTATCTCTTCTTTCTGACCCCGGCATACACTATAATATAACCTCTCTGAGGACAGGGCTTTTTGTCTGTTTGTTTATTGACTGATCCTAAGGGTTTAGGACAGTGCTTGGTACATAGCAAGTGCTCAATAAAGATATATTAATTACAAATGAAATAAAATCCTTATCCTGCAGTTTTCTTTTTCTTTGTCTTTTTGCCTTTTCTAGGGCCACACCGGCAGCATATGGAGGTTCCCAGGCTAGGGGTCTAAGCGGGGCTGTAGCCACCCGCCTACGCCACAGCCACAGCAATGCAGGATCCAAGCCGGGTCTGCGACTTACACCACAGCTCACGGCAATGCCAGATCCTTAACCCACTGAGTGAGACCAGGGATCTAACCCGCAACCTCATGGTTCTTAGTTGGATTCATTAACCACTGAGCCATGACGGAAACTCCTGCCTGTCTTTTTATTTGGGCCAACCTCTTGTCTTTGATTTGGGCTCTCCTGATCTATTTCTTTACAGCATACCCTAAAAGCATTGTGTATGATTTCTAATACATATTTTTTCTTTTTATGGCCACACCCATAGCATATGGGAGTTTTACGGCCAGGGAATGAATCCAAGCCATACCTGTGGCAATTCCTGATCCTTTAACCCACTGCCCTGGGCTGGGGATCTAATCTGTGCCTTTGCAGAGACCCCAGCCGGATTCTTAAACCACTGCACAACAGTGGGAACTCCTTTTTTTTTGTTTGTTTTTTAAAGTAGAATGAAAATGTATGCACTGAGAAACTTCCAAATTTCAAAGCCAGTCTAGATTTTTCCAGCCCTTTATCAAGGCCTTCTAAAAGAATTAACTTAGTTGTCATGGAAATAACAGCATTGTCTTTATTTTCACATTTAATCAATTTATGAAAATAGGTGAGTATATAGGAGAGTAGGTTGCTAGCCAGAGGCGTTTAGGTTTCTGTAGATACCAGCCCGTGTGTTTTTACCAAGGAGAGAAATGTCATTTAATCCAGTGAAAGATCTTTTAAGAGCTTCTATATTGAATAGTTTTCATGGGGTCCATAGGATCCTAGCTGCCTGCCTTTACTAGAGGAGAATATCATTTATCCACCTTTTTCTATTTTGACTCTGACATCTAGAGATATCAGAACTTATATGATTTTTAGTTACATTACACTGTCTATCAAGAGACCTGGTGTTATGTTACATTCTCTTTGGAAAATGCCGAATGATTATTGTGTATTCTTATATAGTGAGTCATTTAGGTTGCCAGGGAAACAATCTCATCTGGAAGTCAGTAGTTAGGAGACCTACAGGTCTTAGACCTCATTAATTCTAAGGTTCTATACAAGTTTCTCACTGCTCACTTCACTTCTTTGTTTATATAATATTTATGTAATATGTGGTATAAATTGAAAGAGTAGGGGTACCTAGGGAGTCTGAAGAATTGGCCTTGAAATTGACTTTTCTAGGTAATACTACCTGCTGTGCGTGTCTTATTTACCTGCCCGAGGCTCATTTGCCTTGCTTATATTAGTAGTTTCTGCATAAGTGATAGCTAACATTTGAGTGCTTATTTGCTCTAAGGCTTTGTAAACACTTTTTGTATAGTATCATATTTAATCCTCTCCACAGCCTTATGAGGTAGGAAGTATTGGGTGGAAATGAGGGAGGCAGGTTAAATAATTTGTCTAAAGACACAAAGCAAGTAAAAGGAGGAATCTGAATTGAAACTAGGTATTCTGACTCTAGAGCCTAGTCTCATCCATTGACCTGTTTTGTAAGAATGCTCTCTGGAAAAACCAAAAACCAAAAAACACTGTCCATGTGCAACTATCTGATGTTAGGTATTAGAAAGCTACATTAAGGTTATTAAGATTTCTTTCCCCTGCAATTAGAGGATTAACTCTTAAAGTTAGTGAACTTAAAGTTTTCAAGTAGAGAAAATAGAAAAAGCAGCTTAAAACCAAATGCCATAAAATGTTTTACATAGATAGCAATAGGTTGGCTATGATCCTTTGAATTTACAAGAAATTTTTTGTCTTAATTCCTATGTATGTGCATTGAATTATTAACATGTGATCTTATAGGTATTGTTCAGTGGTTGTTTCAGAAAAGCCCACCCTGATCACCAAACACATGTCCTCTTTATTCTTTGTCTCAGCCTTATTTTTCTTCATTTCTTTATCCATTATTACCTAACATTATGTGTGCTATATTCTTATTTCTTTATATGTTTAATACCCGTTTCACCTATAAGAATATAAACACTGGGAAGTGGGAACTTGTCTTGTTCACCACTGTGAACCGTATTTCTGCCACTAACATAGTGCTCATTTTATTTTTGTCTGCATCCGCAGGATGCCTAAGTCCCTGGGCCAGGGATGGAACCTGTGCCGCCATAGTGAACTGAGCCACAGCAGTGACAACGCTGGATCCTTAACCTGCTTAGCCACCAGGGAACTCCAAGTACTCGCTTTAATGAATGAATAAATTGCCTGATGTTTGAAAAACGACTGGAACTCATTGAACCTTCGCTTTATTTGTCATTTGTGCTGTTATGATTCTCTGTTAGCACGGCTAGTTGACTTACATGGAATGCTATGTAAAGTGAGACTTCAAGAATAAGGGTTTCAGATTTACTCATGAGAGTGGAATGGAAAACAAAATTTGATACACACATTTCAGCAAAAATCCTTCTATGCTTGGTACCAGTTTTTGTCTTTTTTTTTTTTTTTTTGCCTTATCTAGGGCCACACTCGCGGCATATGGAGGTTCCCAGGCTAGGGGTCTAACAGGAGCTGTAGCTGCTGGTCTTCACCACAGCCACAGCAGCGCAGGATCCAAGCCGCATCTGCAACCTACACCGCAGCTCACGGCAATGCCAGATCCTCAACCCACTGATCAAGGCCAGGGATTGAACCTGCAACCTCATGGTTACTGGTCGGGTTCGTTAACCACTGAGCCATGACGGGAACTCCATTACCTTAAATTTTTAATACCCACACACAGGTTGAATTCTTTTATGTGCTTCTGACCTGTGCTTGATTAATGTATTGAAGTCATATTCATTTAAGATGTGTTCCATAATTATTTTACATAGTTTTCATACTTTGGATGTCTCAGGTTGGCTGAACGTGACTTCTGTGAAATGAATTTCTCAATCTTCACATAATTTGGTGTTGTCATTTCTGGGTACAGTTTTAGTTACTGAGGTGTATAATCTTTTTTTTTCTTTTTTCTGTTTGTTTTTAAACACTATAAAATGAGATCTCTATATAAATGAGATCCTTCTGTCTGAGTTTATTTGCAACTTCCTTTCTCCCCTCAACTTTATTTTCCATGTTGCATATAGCTCTAATTCATTCACTTTCACTTCTGCATGGAATTTCATTGTGTGAATATTTTCCAATTTATTTATTATCTGTTGATAGGTAGCTGAGTTGTTTTCAGTTCTTTTAGTAATATAAACAATGCTGCTGTGAATACCTTGTTTAGGTCTATTGGTGCCCTTGCATCCATGCTGTCTCTAGGATAGTGTTTCTTTTTTTGTTATTGTTCTTTTTGCTTTATCTAGGGCCACACCCGTGGCATATGGAGGTTCCCAGGCTAGGGGTCTAACAGGAGCTGTAGCTGCCAGCCTACGCCAGAGCCACAGCAACGCGGGATCCGAGCCACGTCTGCAACCTATGCCACAGCTCACGGCAACGCCAGATCCTTAACCCACTGAGCAAGGGCCAGGGATCGAACCTGCAACCTCATGGTTCCTAGTCGGATTCGTTAACCACTGAGCCACGACGGGAACTCCTAGGATAGTGTTTTAAAAAACTTTTTTGTTGCTACTTACAGTAAAATAAGTTTTACACGATGAGATTCAGTACATTTTCAGATACACACACATATAACAAAAAGTTTCTTGGGAAAAAAGAAACCCTATGTGATGCTAATTCATTTCATTAAAATAGGAATGCTAATCAAGACTTTACTAAGTTGTTTTTTGCTACCACTAATGTGTCGAGATTTGCCATTTGAATAAATTGTTTTGGACCTTATATCCAGCTGAGTGGAACTGCTAAATTGTAGGAGAGTTACATTTTAAGCTTTACTCCAGGTAGTGGTGAATTGTTTTCCAGTGTAATTGCACCAGTTTATTCCTCTCACTGGTTCTTGCCTATGCAGTTGACCCTTGAACAACTTGGCAGGGGGTAGGAATCCTGACCCTCTAAAAAAAAGAAAAGAAAAAAAAAGAGTTCCCTGGTGGCCCAAAGATTAAGAATCCAGCATTGATACTGCTGTGGCTGGGGTCACTGCTGTGGTGAAAGATCAATCCCTGGCCTGGTAACTGCATGCTAGTGTGTGTGCGCGCCTGTGCGTGCTTCCTGTGGTGCCTCCCTGCCAACAAAGGAAATAAAAAAGGAACGCTGACCTTCTATGCAGTTGAAATTATACCTGTAATTTATAGTTGGCCCTCTGTATCCCTTGTTCCTCTCAGCCCAGGGTTTGACATCTTGCAGATTAACCCAATTGCATATTGTATAGTACTATGGTATTTACTATTGAAAAAAAAAATCTGTGTGTAAGTGGACCCTCACATTTCAAACCTGTGTTCTTAATATTGGTAAATACTGAAGTTTACCTGTAGGGTATGAATTGCTATTTTATAGGTTTTGCATTTTTACTTAGAGGAGGTGTCTTTTTGAATGTTTGCTGGCCTTTTTTGTTTCCTTTTCTC
Organism: Catagonus wagneri; assembly: GCA_004024745.2. Classification (NCBI taxonomy): domain Eukaryota; kingdom Metazoa; phylum Chordata; class Mammalia; order Artiodactyla; family Tayassuidae; genus Catagonus; species Catagonus wagneri. The sequence goes on along the minus strand of PVHT021183527.1, from coordinate 6,422,216 downwards.
AGAAGTGGCTGTTCATTTTCTGGTTGGGTTTTTCTTTTTTGATGATAGGATTTCTGCATATGTTGTGAATACTAATTCTTTGCTAATCACATGTCACATATGTCTTTTCCCACTTTGTGACTTGTTTTTTTCATTTTCTTATGGTTTCTTGTTATTTTTGGCCATGCCTGTGGCATGAGGAAGTTCCTGGGCCAGGGATTTAACCTGTGCCACAGCAGAGACCTGAGGCACAGCAGTGACAACACCAGATCCTTAACCTACCAGGGAATTCCAAAGTTAAACATGTTAATTTGTTTGAACTTCTCAGGATTGTTTGCATGTGGTTTTCTTAAGTTGTTACGGACATTTGTTGTGAAGTAGTCTGGTTAGTTATTTACTGAAAGTTGCTGCTCTTTGTGCTTGGTATTTTGCAGTTTCACCATAGTGCATTGTAAGTGCGGACCTACTCCTCTGTATCTGACTAGCACTCAAGAGTATACATACAATCTGAGGAATCAGGTCTTTCTTCAGTTTTGGAAAATTCTCAGCTTTTTAAATATTGCTTTTATTATTTTCACTTTTCTTTTGGTGGACCTATGTTGGGGTCTCTTAGTTTATCCTCTAATTTCTCTTTCAGTTTTTTTTCTCTTTATTTTTCTGTGCCTTATTCTAGATGAATTTGGTACCATTTACATTTTTCTTTTGCTTCTGTCCAGTCTGGAGTTTATTTTGTTTATTGAATCTGCATGCCAGTATTTACCATTTTCATTTCTTAAATTTGGAATTGTTTTTTCATATACACCTGCCAGTTTCATTTCTTCATTTTAGCTTTATAATCATATAAAAAGTTTATAAAGATTCCTTCTCTCTCTGACATCTTCAACATGTTCAAACTTAAAAATTTGTCAGACTGTTTCATAAAACTAATGCCATCTAGCATGATCCCCCCGCCCCATCATCCTCATCGTTAAATTTCTTCCTGTGTTTTGGATTATTGGTTTATTAGGTTTATTTTGAGTGGAGTTTTTATTTGTTTTATCCTTTTCTTTCTCTGTGATCATTGCAACTCCCACCCCTCAAATTATTTATTTTTTTAACTGTTTCTACTTGGCCCACTGTTCCTTTAGTCACAAAATAGGTTTGTTCTGGAACAGTTAAAAAAGAAAAAAAAAAGCAAAGCAGAGAGAAGTATTTCTAATAAGAAATTATATTTTGAGGAAGAGGGAGATAAGAATGTGTTTTATGTGTGTGTGTATATGTGTGTATGTAGTATATAAATATAGCTCATCTTTAGAGGAGTATTGAATGAAATCTAAAAAAATGACAGTTACTTATAGGGGAGAGGAGCATAGCGTAGAAGAGTATAAGGGTACACTTTATGCTCTGAATTTTCCTTTTTATTTAGATTTGACTTTGGAGCCATGTAAATATTTTACATAGTTATTAACATTTTTAAAAAATCCCTAAAAATCAAAAGTGAAATGAAAAAAATGAATTTTATATATATTTACATGATGGACACCAGAGTGTAACTATGTCAAGTGACTTTAAGACGTGCTAACTTGACTGTAATATATCCCCATTGGAATATACTCTGGGAAGAGAGTGGAGGAAGGATGGCTATAAAGGAAAACAAATCTTGAAATATTATAATTTGGTGGTAATGTATAAATTTCAGTTTTCAGTTATTTCAGTTCTGTATGATGTGGATATTATGGGCTATATGAAATGAGTGAATATGTTGGTTTTGTTGAAAACTTAGATTTTTCAGCATTATTTAAAGGAGATAAAATTTTTCATTTAGCAGAGTTTTTAAGAATGAATTCAGGCCTTTAAAACAAAGGATACATATATTGATTCCCCAAGTTTGAAACAAAAAGCAACAAGAGTTCATGCATCAAGGGATACCAATGCTACCACAAAAAAGAAAAAAATTATCCAGCCTGAGTTGGACTAGCAAGGGATACCTTTATTCCAAAACAGACCAAAGAAACATAGGGTGGGAGTTCCTGTTGTGGTACAGTGGAAATGAATCCAACTAGTATCCATGAGGATGCAGGTTCTATCCCTGGCCTTACTCAGTGGTTTGGGGTTCTGGCATTGCCGTGAGTTGTGATGAAGGTTGCAGACTCAGCTTGATTCCCAAGTTACTGTGGCTGTGGTGTAGGCCGGTAGCTGTAGCTCCTATTTGACCCCTAGCCTGGGAACTTCCATTTGCTGTGGGTGTGGCCCTAAAAAGCTAAAAAGAAAAAAAAAGAAAAAAGAGAAACAAAGGATGAGTGAAATGATCTAGTAGTAATAAAGTCATACTCTAAGGCGTAAGGATTTTAATTGATTGTAGTCATAACAAATTGGTATGATGTTAAAATAAGATTTGTTCTATGGAGTTGAGTAACACCCAACAAGATTAAAAGAGGGCAGATTTGATCACTGAATTAGAGCACTTAGGATACAGAGTTGAGCTTCAAAAAACAAGATTATAATAGGAAGAAGTGAAGACTCTATTCCAAACACTAAATAAATGGAAAATAAAAGATTATGAAGAAGATATGGCTGAACCCCAAACTAAGATAAACATATCCCTAAGTCAAAAACTAAAAATCAAACAAGTAAACCATACCTAAAATGGAATGTAGGGAATAAAGAATAGTGGGGATGTGTGGATACTGGCTCTACAGTAAGTAGAAAGAGAAGTTCAGCTCTAAAGATAACAGCAACAGAGCCAAACCAGGTTTGCCGCTTGACATCCAGAGGTGGAGATGGAACCAGAATAAGTTCTAGTATCATTAGGAACTCACAGATTAAATATATTTAACTTGTTTCAATTCATTAGTTACTGTCTTACTGATGTTCATATTGTCTCCCATCCTGTGTTTCTTTAGTCTGTTTTGGAATAAAGGTATCCCTTGCTAGTCCAGCTGGGGCTGGATAAGTTTTTTCTTTTTTGTGGTAGCGTTGGTATCCCTTGCTGTGTGAACTCTTGTTGCTTGTTGTTTCAAACTTGGGGAATCAATATATGTATCCTTTATTTAATAGCTTGGATTCTTGAAAACTCTTCTGCTAAATGAAAAGCCATTACATAAATTTCCATTAATTTTTTTCTACATGTAAACCTTATTTTTTTAAATTGAAGTATAGTTGATTTATAATAGGTGTACAGAAAAGTGATTCAATTACATAAGTTAATATATTTTCAGATTCTTTTCCATTATAGGTTATTATAAGGTATTGAATATAGTTCCTTGTGCTATAGTAGATCCTTGTTGTTTTATCTTTTTTATGTATAGCATGTATTTGTTAAAACATATTTCTGTTAATTTTTTTTTTGTCCTTTTAGGGCCACACCCATGTGCACATGGTGGTTCCCAGTTTAAGGGTCAAATTGGAGCTCTAGCTGCTGGCCTATGCCACAGCCATAGCAACCCTGAATCCTTAAGCCACTGAGCGAAGCCAGGGATCAATCCTGCGTCCTCATGGATACTAGTCAGATTCGTTTCTGCTCAGCCATGACAGGAACTCCTTTCCATTAATTTTTAGTGGGAAATTGTGTTGCATCTCAGCTAGTTTTCATACACAGGAAAATATGAAGATAAATTTCCAAAGTTTAAGGAACACTTTGAAAGTAAATAAATACGCTTTGATCTTAAAACGTAATGTGGTAAAATGAAGGTGTATTGTACTGGACAAATGAGGAAGAGAAAACATGGTGGTGGTGGTTGATGGGATGCAGTTCTTTGGAGTTCTTTTTATATAATTTTCTTCACCAGTTTAAACCTTTTGGAGCTCAGGCTTATCCTACATTCAGTCTGCACTTAAAAGTCAAATTGTGGGAGTTCCCTGGTAGCCTAACGGTTAAGGACTTGGCATTATCACTGCTGTGGCTCAGGTTACTGCTGTGGCACGGGTTTGATTCCTGGCCAGAGAACTTCAGCATGCCATGAGTGTGGCTGTGAAGTAGGGGAGAAAAGTAAGTCACATTGTGTATAGGTAAGTACCTTCAGTGGACTGAAGGCCAAACACAAGTCCTTTAAGGAATGTGGAACTAAAACACAGGCAGAAAATAGTGAAGAGTTATAGGATATGATGGCTTTGTATCCCTCTTGCTTGGCATTATGTACATAAAACAGATGTTCTTGATTCATCCAGTGTGTGCAATACGTGAATATATATGATATATTCCAACTGGAAACCATTATGTTGATTAATTTATTGTGTGCCTTATTTAGCTGAAATTATAATATTGAAATTTTATTCCCTCCCTTTTTGTTTTTTTCTATTTTTTTGCTTTTTAGGGGCAGACTTGTGGCGTATGGAGGTTCCCAGGCTAGGGGTGGAATTGGAGCTACAGCTTCCAGCCTACGCCACGGCCACAGCAACGTGGCATCCGACGTGTCTGTGACCTACACCACAGCTTATGGCAATGCTGGATCCTTAACCCAGTGAGCAGGGATCGAACCTGCGTTCTTATGGATACTAGTCAGATTCATTTCCACTGAGCCACGATGGGAAGTCCTTGAAAATTTATTCTTTATGGAGTATTTATTTTGTGTGTATTTTAGGCAAATAGTAAATAATAGTAAAAAGAAGTCTGTTGTTTGAAAGGCAGTACTTTTCAAGAGTCACTTGATAAAAACCAGTTAACTGAACAATTAATTATGTGAGTTAGGTCTGTAAATTGAAATAACATGGTATCCCTCCTTATCTGAAATAGCTGTTGGAATTCCTGCTGTTCCAGCTGGGTAACTGAAAGAGTCTGGTAGCAAAGGATAAATAGAAATCTTATTTTATGAAACATTTTTGGTTGATCTGTCCTTTGTTCTTTTGTGTTCAGCACATCTTTATAAACTGGCAAGCTTGTCTTATCATTATCCAGGTAATTAGTTAAAATGTTAGTAAGGCGAGGCAAAGATTAGAGCCTTTGGTACATGGTTAATATTCTTTCTAAACTATTGGCAACTTTGTAATATGATTATTTAACCTTTTAAATATTTTCTGATTTCTACTACTTTTCAGCCATGTTTTAGTCCTTACCTATCTTGTCTCCAAGGATAGCTTGTCTACTTTATCAAGTGTTTTGTCAAAATATGGTATTATATAATGTATAGAGGGTTTTACTGATTTAGTAAGCCTTTTATTTAAAAAAAGGCATTCATTGGAGTTCCCGTTGTGGCGCAGCGGTTAATGAATCTGACTAGGAACCATGAAGTTGGGGGTTCGATCCCTGGCCTTGCTCAGTGGGTTGATCCGACGTTACCGTGAGCTGTGGTGTAGGTTGCAGATGCTGCTCGGATCCTGTGTTGCTGTGGCTGCGGTGTGGGCCAGTGACTACAGCTCTGATTGGACCCCTAGCCTGGGAACCTCCACATGTGGTGGGTACGGCCCTAAAAAACAGCAGAAGGCAAAAAAAAGGCATTGAAGTGACTTGTTTATAGTGAATGACTTTTAGTGTTCTAA
>PVHT021183527.1:6391410-6415783 GCA_004024745.2 Catagonus wagneri | reverse complement strand
GTGAGCTGTGGTGTAGGTTGCAGATGCTGCTCGGATCCTGTGTTGCTGTGGCTGCGGTGTGGGCCAGTGACTACAGCTCTGATTGGACCCCTAGCCTGGGAACCTCCACATGTGGTGGGTACGGCCCTAAAAAACAGCAGAAGGCAAAAAAAAGGCATTGAAGTGACTTGTTTATAGTGAATGACTTTTAGTGTTCTAAATTTTTTACTTAGTGATATTGTCTGTATTTACCCACAGTGAATTCACTAATTTTAATTAGACTGTTTTGTGCTATTTTTAGTATATGACCGGTTTTTACTTTTGTTTTTAACCTTTTTAGGCATCTTCTTATTTTTTACTTTTTAGGGCCGCATCCGCGGCATTTAGAGGTTCCCAGGCTAGGGATTGAATCGGAGCTACAGCTGCCGGCCTACACCACAGCCACAGCAACGCCAGATCCAGGCCATGTCTGTGACCTACACCACGGCTCACGGCAACACTGGATCGTTAACCCACTGAGCAAGGCCAGGGATTGAACCCTCAGCTTCATGGTTCTTAGTTGGATTCGTTAACCACTGTGCCATGACGGGAACTCCTAGGCATCTTCTAATAGTGGTGAAAGCAGAAGTCTTTCGTGTTTCTTGGAATGTGTACTGTCTTTTGAAGGCAGTACTCTTTCAATCTTTGAGGTTGTTAATGTAAACATGGTTTCTAAACAGTGTTCAGAGCAGTATGGCCATAGGATAAGGACCTCTAACTGTGGCTGTATTTTATTTTTTTCTATTTTTATTGAGATGTAATTGACATATAACATTGTTTAAGTTTATAAGCAGTTTTGAAGTTTATAATTCATTATTGTTTATTATAGTCACTGCTGAACATTAGATCTCCAGGGTTGTTTTTAATGTACTAGTTGCAAGTTTGTACCCTTAAAAAACATCCCCCCCAAATCCTCAGATAATATGTAACCACCATTCTACGGTTTCTGCAAGTTCATTTTTTTTTAGATTACACATGTAGATGATACCATACAATATTTGTCTTACTCTGTCTTACTTAGCGTAATGCTCTCATGATTTTGCAAATAGAAGGATTTTCTTCTTTCTCATGACCAAATAATATTACGTTGTATACATTGTATACATGTACCACACTTTATCTCTTCCTCTGTCAGTGAACTCTTAGGTCGTTGCCATGTCTTAGCTATTGTAAATAGTGCTTCAATGAACATTAGGGTGTAGATATCTTTTGACAATACTGATTTCATTTGCTTTGAATATTTACCCAATGGAACTGGGTTTGCTGGGTTATATGGTAGTTGTATTTTTAATTTTTTGAGGAACCTCCATAAAGTTTTCCACAGTGGCTGTACCAATTTACATTCCCACCACAGTGCACAAGATTCTTTTTTCTCCATATTGTCAGCACTTACCTCTTACCTTTTCGATAATGGTCATTCTAACAGGTATAGGGTGATAAATACCTTATTGTAGTTTTGATTTGCATTTTCCTCATGATCAGTGATACTAAGCACCTTTTCATATACTATTGGTCATTTGTGTATTTTGTAGGAAAACTGTCCATTCAGGTCATTTGCCCATTTTTAGTTTTTTTTTGTCTATTATATGAAATTCCTTATATATTTTGTCTGTCTGTCTGTCTGTCTGTCTATCTATCTATCTATCTGTCTGTCTAGGCTATGCCTGCAGCATCCATCCATCCATCTATCTATCTATCTGTCTGTCTGTCTGTCTGTCTGTCTGTCTGTCTAGGCTATGCCTGCAGCATGCATAAGTTCCTGGGCCAAGGATTGAACCCATGCCACAGCCATGAGAAAGCTGGGTCCTTAACTGCTAGGCCACCAGAGAACTCCTAGATACTTATGTATTAATCCTTCATCTGGCATATAATTTGAAAGTATTTTTCCATTCTGTACGTTGCCTTTTCATTTTGTGAGCATTTCTTTGTTGTGCAGAAGCTTTTTAGTTTGATGTAGTCTCACTTGTCTGTTTTTGCTTTTGTTGTATATGCTTCGGTATCATCCTACCTACCCCCCCCCCACCAGAATCACTGCCAGGACCAATGTCAAAACATTTTCCCCAATGTTTTCCTCTAAAAGGTTTATTGTTTCAGGTCTTATATTTAAGTCTTTAATCCATTTTGAGTTAAATTTTGAGTGTTGTAAGATAGGTGTTCAGTTTCATTCTTTTGTGTGTGAATATTCAGTTTTCCCAATACCATTTATTGAAGAGACTATCTTTCCCCATTGTGTATTTTTGCCTCCTTTGTTGGATTAATTGACTCTAAGTGCATGTGTTTATTTCTGTGCTTTCTGTCCTGATTCCATTGATCTATGTGTTGTTTTGTGCCAATACCATATTGGCAACGTATGATGGTAGCTTTTTGATGACTTTAGCTTTGTAGAATAGTCTGAAGTACAAGATTGAGATTCCTCCAGCATTGTTCTTTCTCAAGATTGTTTTGACTATTTAGGGTCTTTTGGGTTTCCATACAAAATTTTATTTTTTTAATTGAAGTATATTTGATTTACATTGTTGTATTAATTTCTGCTGTACAAGAAAGTATGAGTCAATTATACATATATATATATATGTACTTTTTAAAAATACTGTTTCCCATTATGGTTTATCATATGACATTGAATATAGTTCTCTGTGCTATATAGTAGAACCTTGTTGTCTATCCCCTCCACATTATAGGTTATATTTGCTAACCCCAGCCTTTTACTCCATCCTTCCCCCAACCCTCTTGGCGACCACAAATCCATTCTCCTTAGTCCTGAGTCTTGTTTCTGTTTTGTAGATGGGAACATTGGTGTCATATTTTACTTTGTTTTATTTTAATTAATTTATTTTTGGCCTTAGAGCATGTGGAATCTCCTGGGCCAGGGATTGAACACATGCCACAATAATGACCTGAGCTGCTACAGTGACAATTCTGGGTCCTTAACCCACTGTACCACAAGGGATCTCCGATGTCATATTTTAGATTCCATATGTAAGCGATATATGGTATTTGTCTTTCTCTTTCTGACTTACTGCGCTTAGTATGATAATCTCTAGTTGCATCACATAAATTTTAGAATTATTTGTTCTAGTTCTGTGGAAAATGCCATTGATATTTTGATAAGGATTGCATTGAATCTGTAGATTGCTTTCAGTAATATGGTCATTTAACAATATTAATTCTACTCATCCAAGAACACAGGATATCATTCTATCTGTTTGTGGCATTTTCAGTTTTTTAATCAGTGGCTTATGGTTTTCTAATTCCAGGACTTTTACCTCCTTCATTAGATTTATTCCTCCATATTTTAATCTTTTGATGCAGTGGTAAAAGGGATTGTTTTCTTAATTTCACATTCTGATAGTTTGTTGTTAGTGTATAGAGATGCAACAGATTTCTGTATGTTAATTTCATATCCTGCAACTTTACTGAATTAATCAATGAGCTCTAAGAATTTTTGGTGGTGGCTTGAGGATTTTTTTTTATATATGGTATCATGTCATCTGCAAACAGTGACAGTTTTACCTCTTCCTTTCCAATTTGGATTCCTTTTATTTCTTTTTCCTGATTACTGCAGCAAGGATTTCCAAAACCGTATTGAATAAAAGTGATGAGAGTGGGCATCCTTTTCTTATTCCTGATCTTAAAGGGAATGCTTTTAGCGTTTCACCATTTAGTATAATGTTAGCTGTGGGCTTGTCATATATGGCCTTTATTATGTTGAGGCAGGCTCCCACTGTGCCCACTTTCTGGAGAGTTTTTATTATAATTGGATGTTAAGTTTTATCAAAACCTTTTTCTGTATCTGTTGAGATGATCATACGATTTTTATTCTTTAATTTGTTAATATGGTATATCACATTAATTGATTCGTGGATATTGAAAGCTTTTTGCGTCTCTGGGTAGATCCCATTTTATCATAGTGTATGATCCTTTTAATGTATTGTTAGATTCAATTTGCTAATATTTTGTTGAGGATGTTTACATTTGTGTTTAGCAGTGATATTGACCTACAGTTTTCTTTTTTTGTGATATCTTTGTCTGGTTTTGGTGCCAGGTTGATGGTGGCCTCATAGAATGAGTTTGGAAATGTTCATTCCTCTGTGATTTCTGGAATAGTTTCAGAAAGGTAGGTGATAACTCTTCTTTAAATGTATGGTAGAATTCACCTGTGAAGCTATCTGGTTTCTTGTTTGTTGGGAGTTTTAAATTACTGATTGAATTTTATATTGGTAATTGGTTTGTTTATATTCTATTTCTTTCTTTCTTTTTTTTTTGTCTTTTGTCGTTTTAGGGCCGCACCCGCGGCATGTGGAGGTTCCCAGGCTAGGGGTCTAATTGGAACTGTAGCTGCTGGCCTACACCACAGCCACAGCAACGCAGGATCCGAGCAGTGACTGCAACCTACACCACAGCTTATGGCAATGCCAGATCCTTAACCCACTGAGCAAGGCCAGGGATCAGACCTGCCAACCTCATGGTTCCTAGTTGGATTCGTTTCCACTGTGCCATGGCAGTCACTCCTATATTCTGTTTCTTACTGCTTCAGTCTTGGGAGATTGTACCTTTCTAAGAATTTGTCCTTTTCCTCTAGGTTGTCCATTTTATTTCTGTATAGTTTGTAGTAGTTTCTTAAGGATACTCAAGATGAACTGTTTACATTTATTGGTAGAAATACCTGTAAAGGAAAGTAAAGTGATAGCCAAAAAAAAAAAAAACTAAAAAAAAAAAAACCAAAGCAAAACAAGTTATAAAACAAAGTTGTTTTTTTTTTTGTTTGTTTTGCTTTATAGGGCTGTATTCACTACATAGGAAGTTCCCAGGTTAGGGATCGAATTGGAGCTACAGCTGCTGGCCTACGCCACAGCACCTTGGGATCCGAGCCAAGTCTGCAACCCATACCACGGATTCCCAATCCACTGAGTGAGGCCAGGGATCGAACCCGCATGGATACTAGTTGGATTTGTTTCTGCTGTGCCACAACAGAAACTCCAGTAGTAGTCTCTTACGATCCTTTGTATTTCTGTGGTGTAGGCTGTAACTTCTTTTTCATTTCTGACTTTATCGATTTGGGCTCTCTTCCTTTTTTTTTTTAATGAATCTGGCAAAAGGTTTATCAATTTTGCTTAGCTGTCAAAGCACAGTTTCTTTTATTTCCATTGATTTTTTTTTTTTTTTAAAGGGCTGCACTTGAGGCATATGGAAGTTCCCAGGTTAGGGGTCCAATCGGAGCTGCAGCTCCTGGCTATGTCACAGCCGCAGCAACATGGGATCTGAGCCGTGTCTGTGACCTAGACCACAGCTCATGGCAGCACTGGATCCGTAATCTGCTGAGGGAGTCCAGGGATCAAACTTGCATCCTAATGAATACTAGTTGGGTTCATTTCCACTGAGCCACAGTGGGAACTCATGATGACTGTTTTTGATGTGATATTTTACATCTAACTGTTTTGTGTATCCCTGAACTGCTTATTGTGGATGCAGATGATTTTACCATTTTTGTCTTTTAACCTCTCTGCTAGTTTTGTGTGTGGATGATTTCCTACCTTTGCTATATGTTTGCCTTTACTGATAAACTTTTTCATTCCATAGTTTTCTTGTTTCTAGTTGCGGTGTTCTCTTTTTCACCTGGAGAAGTTCCTTTTACTTTTTTTTTTTTTTTTTGGTCAGTCTACTTTGGTGGTACTGAATTCTTTTAGCTTTTGCTCGTCTGTAAAGCTTTTGATGTCTCCATCAAATCTGAGTAGAACCTTTTGGGTAGAGTATTTTTGGTTGTATATTTTTTCCTTTTCACCACTATAAGTATTTTGTGCCTCTCCCTCTGGCCTGCAGTTTCTGCTGAAAAATAATTTGATAGCCTTATGGGAGTTTCTTTATAGTTATTTGTTGCTTTTCCTTTGTTGATCTTAGTGTTTTCTGTTCATCTTTAAATTTTGTCATTTTGATTGCTGTGTGTCTTTGTGTGTTCTCTTTGGGTTAATACTGTATGCCACTCTGCACTTCCTGTACTTAGGTGACGGTTTCCTTTCCCAGGGTAGGGAGGTTTTCAACTATTATCTCTTCAAATATTTTCTCACACCTCTTCTCTCTTGTTTTTTGGGCCTCCTATAATGTATATATTAGTGAGTTTAATGTTAGACATAACATACATATGTATATATCAGTGTGTAAACTGTCATTATTTCTTTTCTTTTTTTTCTGTACTGTAACATTGATTTCCATACTCCGTTCCAGATCACTGGTTTGTTCTTCTGAATAGTTTAGTCCACTATTGATTCCTTCTAGTGTATTTTTCATTTCTGTTATTGTAGTTTTCATCTTTGGCTGTTCTTTATATTTTCTAACTCTGTTAAAAACATCTAACTTCTCACTCTGTGCATTCATTTTCCTTCCAAGTTCTTTGATCATCTTTGATCATTACTCTGAACTCTTTCTCAGATAGGTTGCCTACATCTACTTCATTTGGTTGTTCTTATGGAGTTTTTATCTTGTTCCTTGGTCTGGAACATATTTCTTTGCTGCCTTATTTTGTCTGAGTTACTATTTGTGTTTTTAAGTTTATGGTAGGTTAGGTACTTTTTCAACCTTGGAGATGTGGCCCCCTGTGGGAGGCATCCTGTGTGTTCTAGCAGTGCACTTCCCTCTCAGCATCCAAGCTATATGCTCTAGGGTGTTCCCCTAAGAGAGCTTCATGGGTCCTTTTATTGTGGCAGACGATGTACTGTGTGGATGGTTTTGTAGGTTTGGTTGGCTCCTTGTCTGGTTGGTTGCCAGGTGCTGCCTTTTATGGATGCTGTTGACTGCCTTGTCATGAGGTTGCTGGTTGTGGGATCCTAGGGTGCCCCGGGCTAGTGCTGGTTCACTGATGGACAGAGTCAGGGTCCTGAAGACTCTAGGATTGTTGCCTGCCCACTGGCAAGTGAAGCTAGTTCCTGGGCTTAGTACTGGACACTTGGCAGCCAGAATTGTTTCCTGGAGTCTGGCTGCAGGGCGCAGAGATCCCATAGCTCATTTCAGATCATTGGTTGTGTGTGTTGAGGGGTCAGGCAGCCTGTTCTTAATATAGTTGGTTATATGGTTGGGGTTGTCTGGAAGGTTGTGTTGGCTTGCTAGTGGGCAAAGCCAGAGCTCAGCTATTCCTTGGGTAGGGTATAGCCTGTGTTATAGGATTGTAGTTTTCTTGCTTTTGGATTCTGCCTCTTGGTAGGTAAGGCTGGTTTAGAGGCTTTCATAGGCCTCCTGGTGGGAGGGGTTGATGCCTGTCCACTGGTGGGTGGAGCTGGTTCTTGGCCCTCTGGCTAGCTAGGCTGTGTCTCAGGTGTGTTCCTAGGTGGTTGTGGACTCTATAGTCTTTAGACAGCCTGTCTGCTCATGGATGAGGCTTTGTCTCCCCAAGTTGTTTGGCCTGAGGTGTCCCAGCACTGGTGCCTACAGGCTTTTGGGTGGGGCTAGGTCTGTGCACTAATACTACAAGATGTCAGCTGCCAGCACTGTTCCTGTGACTGAGTGTTCCCCAGTATGACTGCACCAGTGTCTTTGTCCCTAGAGTGAGCTGCTGCAGCCTCCCCCACCATCTCATCTCTTCTGGAGACTTTGCAAGACCAGCAGGTTGGCCTGGCCTAGTCCTATCAAATTACTGCTTTTGCCCTGGGTCCTGGTATGTGTGAGATTTTGTGTGCCCCCTTTAAGACTAAAGTTTCTATTTCCTCCAGTCCTGTTGGCCTTCAAAGTTAATTGCTCTGGGGGCTTGTCTACCCACCAGAATCCTGGGCTGGGATCCTGACATGGGGCTCAGATCTCTCACTCTGGTGGAAGAAACTGCAATATAATTATTCTCTGGTTTGTTGGTTGCCCACCTGGGGTTGGGGATATGGGATTTGATTATACGTAAGTTTACTCCTCCTTCCCCATCTTGTTATGTCTTCAGTTGTAGAAGATCTTTTCTGGCATGTTCTAGTCTTTTTCATCAATGTTTGTTCTGTAGGTAGTTGTGATTTTGGTGTATGCATGATTTAGGGTCTATTCTGCCATCTTGTCTGCCCTCCTATAAAATCTTAATGAAAATTTCTTCTTGGGTGATAGGTGAAGCAGGCCAGCTTTCTCTTTTCCTTGTGACAATATAGGAATTTCTTTTCCCTTAATTTACCCTTTGCTGACTTGGACACCTTAAAAAGCCCCAGTTTTATGTACCTGCCACATTTCCACTTCCTCAACTCACAGCCTAGTGTTTCCTATCTTAGTCTTAAATGGTCATTAACACTTTCAGTTCCTATTTGATAGTCCCTGTCCCTCAGAATTTCCCTTAATTTACAGAAAATTTGTCTATTTTAAAGGGAAAACATTTATGTTTAATTGGAAGTTTTTACTCTTATTGCTAGAAACGGATTCTTCAAATTAGTTTAAAAAAGTCATGATTTATAATTTGAAAATGTAGTAAACTTGGACTTCCCTTTGTGGCTCAGTGGTTAACGAATCCGACTAAGAACCATGAGGTTGCGGGTTCGATCCCTGGCCTTGCTCAGTGGGTTAAGGATCCGGCGTTGCTGTGAGCTGTGGTGTAGGTTGCAGACGCGGCTCGGATCCCGCGTTGCTGTGGCGAAGGCCAGCGGCTACAGCTCCTGTTAGACCCCTAGCCTGGGAACCTCCATATGCCGCGGGTGCGGCTCTAGATAAAAAAAGGCAAAAAGACAAAAAAAAAGTAGTAAACTTGTTTAAATTACATTGTAAAAGTAATGTTCATGGTGAAAAATGTAAACATTTTGAGAGATATAGGCTAAAAAATTACCAGGAAAATTCACAGAAGTCACCATAGAGTTAATGGTTTCTGTTGCATCACTTTCAGGAGGTCTCTAAGCATAAATGAACATTACTCTGTCATGTAAAAGATAATTTTCTCTCTATGCCTTTGCATAACTGGCTCTTTACATAGATTCGGTTTATTTACTTTTTTTTTTTTTTTTTAATGGCCACACCACAGCATGTGTACATTCTTTGTCCAGGGATTGAATTTGAGCCTCAGCTGTGACCTGCACTGCAGCTGTGTGGCAACACTGGATCCTTTAACCCACTGTGCAGGGATGGGGATTGAACTGCATCTCCACAGCAACCTGAGCTGCTGCAGTCATATTCCTTTTTTTTTTTTTTTTTGGTCTTTTTAGGGCTGTACCTGCAGTATGAAGGCTCCCAGGCTAGGGGTTGAATCGGAGCTGTAGCTGCTGGCCACAGCCACAGCAGTGCGAGATCCGAGCTGCGTCTGTGACCTACACCATAACTCATGGCAATACCAGATCCTTAACCCACTGAGTGAGACTAGGGATTGAACCTGCAACCTCATGGATGCTAGTCAGATTCATTTCTGCTGAGCCATGACAGGAACTCCTGCAGTCATATTCTTAACCCACTGTACCACAGCAGGAACTCCATAAATCTGTTTCTTCTCCCCCCCCCTTTTTTTTTTGGCTGTGCCCGCAGTACACAAAAGTTCCCAGGCCAGGAATCGAACCCACACCACAGCAGTGACCATGCCGGCTCCTTAATCAGTTGAGCTACCAGGGGACTCCCATATTAAGTGCGAATCCTTACTGCAAGCTTATTTAGTTATTTTCCTAATGGTGGACATATGGTTCTTCTAGTTTTAAAGTTACATTACTAAGAGTGAACAGCACTCTTTTGAGTTTATCTTTGTATTTGTGTGATTATATTTGTACAATAAACTACAAAAAAAGAGATTTTCTCTATTGAAGAGTGTGCACTGTTCTTTCACTTTTTCCCCCAAGTTTCTAAGGAGATTGTGCTGGTTATAATCAAAGTAACAGCATGCGAGAATACTGGTTTTCATACTTCCTGGCCCATGCCTAGTTTTTAAAAACACAGTTTTATTCAGGTATAATTCATGTATAATGAACTACACGTATTTGTGTATATTATTATAAATTTTGGCATATGTATGCTTGTGAAACCATCACTGCAATTAATGTATCTGTGCATCACCTCAAAAATTTCCTCTTGCCTCTTGGTAATCCCTTATTTCCACATTTTCCTGCTCTGCCTGTTTAGGTGGGAAAAGATAACATACTGTTCTAGTGTATTTGCATTTCTTTCATGTGACTGGGTTTACATTAAAATATATGTATTTATTGGATGTCTTTTTTATACTCTGGGAAACTTCTAAACATATCCTTTAGTCTTTTTTCTCTTGGGTTCATCTTTTTTCTCACATTTTAAATGAAAAAAGTCTGTCAGACCTTTGTCTTCTTTGAGATTAGTCACTTAATTTTTCCCATAAAATCATTTTTTTATTTTTCCTTATTTAGGGCCGCACCCGTGGCATATGGAGGTTCCCAGGCTAGGGGTCTAACAGGAGCTATAGCTGCCGGCCTTCGCCACAGCCACAGCAGCGCAGGATCCGAGCCTCATCTGCAACCCTACACCGCAGCTCATGGCAACGCTGGATCCTTAATCTACTGAGCAAGGCCAGGGATCAAACCCACAACCTCGTGGTTCCTAGTCGGATTCGTTTCCGCTACACTGTGATGGGAACTCCCAGGATTAGATGTAGTTGATGGCATTAAGGCAGTGAGGGCCACAGGGAGAAGTTATAGAAGGATGAGATTTTAGGTCAAAACTAGGAAGAATATTCTTTTTTTTTTCTTTTTAGGGCCGCACCCGCAGCATATGGAGGTTCCCAGGCGAGGGGTCTAATGGGAGCTATTGCTGCCGGCCTACACCAGAGCCACTGCAACACCAGATCCGAGATGTGTCTGCAACCTGCACCTCAGCTCATGGCAATGCCGGATTGTTAACCCACTGAGCAATGCCAGGGATCGAACCCGCAACCTCAAGGTTCCTAGTCAGATTCGTTAACTGCTGCACCATTATGGGAACTCCTAGGAAGAATATTCTAATGTCTTTAAAAAAGGGGCTTATGGGAGGTACTTATTTAAGCATTTAAGAGATGCTTACAGACCATTCAGCTGGGTCATGTCTTTGGGTGCTTCATTGAATTAAACGGTCCTTTCCAACCCAAAGATCTTGTGAAAAAGTAAAGATAGGTCAAGACTGTAGATTTTAGATGGAGGGAGTCTTCTGTATATGGTGTAGCTGTTTTACAGTTTTTTGTGTGAATTTCATGTTCTAATGTTAATTTTTTTAAGTTAAGTTTTGATGATTTTTAATAATTTTGATGATTATCTTTAGAAACTGATTTTATATATTGATTTGAAGTAGTATTTAAATGTATTATTAAGTTTTGATATTAAATCTTTTAATTTGTCTAATTAAATTATTATAAGTTAGCTTTCTTTACAGAGTAAACTTTTAACCAAATTATCTCCTGTGAAGATGCAGTGTCTTTTCCTGAGAAAAAGGACTAGTTGGGGCTTGAAAGATAATTGTGTAACTCTCAGCAGCTGTCGGCTGTGTAGATCCTTAAGCTTTTCAAACTGATTTCTCTAGTCTTGTATTAAAGGAAAAAGAAGTAAGTTTCTTTAAAAAAACACAAGTTTCAAAGTTCAAATACAAGTTTCAGACATGCGACATGATAGCAAATGATGAAATTAAATTTCATTACTTATCTCTCACAGTTGGATTTGTTTCAGTTTAGGGTAGCAGTACCCTAGAATGAGTATTGCTGAAATAAGGGGTGTGTTAATAAAGTGTGAATCATAGAAATATGTAGGTATGTGTTGCAGTTTAAAAGAAGAAATTGTACCACAGCTTTAAGATTTCAGTGCAGTCTGGAAAGTTAATTTTAGAAAAGCTGTTGTAGGAGTCCCCTTTGTCGCACATTGGAAACAAATCTGACTAGTATCGATGAGGGCCTGGGTTTGATCCCTGGCCTTGCTCAGTGGATTGACGATCCGTCATTGCCGTGAGCTCTTGTGTAGGTTACAGACGCTGCATGGATCTGGTGTTGCTGTGGCTGTGGTTTAGGCCGGCAGCTACAGCTCTGATTCGACCCCCAGTCTGGGAACCTCCATGTGCTGTGAATGCACCTAAAAAGCAAAAAAAAAAAAAAAAAAAAAAGCTGTTGTAAATAGAGTTCCCATGTCAGACAATTCAGTGTTTGATTTACTAGATTATCTTGTCTTTTGGATGCTTTGAATCTTTTATTTTAAAAGATAATTTTACAATTGTAGACTCTAGGGTCATTGTACTTTGGATATAGTGACTAACTAGATAAAGGAAATTTAATGAGTTTTTATATTTTGATGTTCATTTTATTTGTTTTGTTTGTTTGTTTTTGCATTTTAGGGCCTCATCTGCTCATATGGAGGTCCCTGGCTAGGGGTCCAATCAGAGCTACAGCTGCCAGCCTACGCTACAGCTGCCGGCCTGAGCCACAGCCATAGCAATGCAGGATCCGAGATGTGTCTGCGACCTACACCACAGCTCATGGCAACATCGGATTCTTAACCCACTGAGCGAAGCCAGGGATCGAACCCGCAACCTCCTGGTTCCTAGTCAGATTCGTTTCCACTGCGCCACAGTGGGAACTCCTTGATGGTCATTTTAGGAAACAATACTTTGTTTTTCTTGTTGATGCCTTTTTTTTTTTTTTAACTGATCTACAGAATCAAGTTTTTAAAAATGCTTATTGCAGATTTAATATACTCATAAACTTTTAAACAAAGACAGCTATATAAAATAAGGTGAATCTACTTATTGTTTTTTTTCAAGTACTTTATGTGTTTTCTTGAGTTTAAAACTTTATTATTATTATTATTTTTGTCTTTTTGCCTTTTCTAGGGCCGCACTCGAGGCTTATGGAGGTTTCCAGGCTAAAGGTCTAATCGGAGCTGTAGCCGCTGGCCTATGCCACAGCCACAGCAATGCCAGATCCGAACCGCGTCTGCAACCTACACCACAGCTCATGGCAACACCATATCGCTGACCCACTGAACAAGGCCAGGGATTGAACCCGCAACCTCATGGTTCCTAGTCGGATTCGTTAACCACTGAGCCAAGACAGGAACTCCTTGAGTTTAAAACTTTAATTTGAATGTCTTTACTTGATCTGAATGATCAAGTCTTTACTAATTTGAAATAATTTATAAACTAAATTTTTAAAAATCAGTTTGTATCTGTTTTAGATTTTGAATTCCATTATTCTCTATTCTTTTATCTCTACCACACGGAAGTATATTGCTACCTTCCTGTAATTGTTAGACTATTTTCCCCTATCTCATAGAATTATTTGAATGTGTACATAGAGAATAAATGTTCTAGGATTTTAGGAGAAGAACTATTTGTAGGCATGGTACTTGAGCTGGAAGAGTAGACCTCATTGAGGCTCAGGTTAGGTTTTCTTTTCTTTTTATGGTGATACCTGTGGCATACTGAAGGAAGTTCCTGGTCCAGGGGTCAAATCGGAACTGTATCTGTGGCCTATACCACAGCCACGGCAACACCAGATCCAAGCTGCTTTTGTGATCCGTGGTGTAGGTTTTGGCAACACCTGATTCTTAACTGACTGAGCGAGGCCAGGGATTGAACCCACAACCTCATAGGGACAATACTAGGTCTTAAATGAGCCACAGTGGGAACTCTTCAGGTTAGGGTTTTTTTGTTTGTTTTGTTTTGTTTTTGTCTTTTAGGGCCGCACCCACTGGCATATGGAAGTTCCCAGGCTACGGGTCAAATGGGAACTGTAACTGCCAACCTATGCCACAGCAACATGGGATCCAAACTGCGTCTGTGACCTACACCACAGCTCATGGCAGTGCCAGATCCTTAACACACTGAGCGAGGCCAGGGATCAAACTCGTGTCCTCATGGATACTAGTTGGGTTTGTAACCTGCTAAGCCACAAAGGGAACTCCATCAGGTTAGGTTTTTATGCTCTGTTTTTATAAATTCTGTGTACTTATTTCCTTAGCCAGATCATAAATTTATTTATAAAAGTCAGACTCTATTTGTGCAACACTGCTAATAAGCATCTTATATTCTCCATTTAAAATTTTATATTTAAGTGGAGAATCAAAATGAACACAAACAATAAAAAATTAACAATATACTAAATATGTTTTAAAGGACCGCCAGTACCAACTTTTCCACCCTTTCTCTGAACTTACAACTTTGTTTCCCGTTTCATTATGAAAATAGTAGCATTAGGAAGATAATTTTCACAAACTTGTACACTATATCTACCTTCTTGCCTGTGCCTATGTGTTCTCTAGAGGTCTGTGTTTCGTCTGAGGCCAGTCTCTTTACTTTTACCTTATATTCTACTTCCTCTTGTCATTTGAAGACGTTGTCCCTCATCCTTCACTCTCCATCATCAATCGTTCCCTGTTTACTGGATTATCTTTTTCAGAATATTAACATTCTGTAATTTATCCTATCTTTAAAAACCAAAGTCACAACCTAATATTACCCCTCCACCTTCCATTGCATTTCTCTCATTCCCTCACAGGAAATCTCCAAAAAGTTGTCCACACTGCTGCTTTGGTCAATGTCCCCAGTGTCTCTGTGCTAAAATCCAACAGTCAATTTCTAGTTTTCATTGTACTTTATTTATAACACTGTTTGACAAAGTCGATTAATCTCTCCTTCATGATAATACTTTATTCATTTAGTAACCAGGGTGACATGCACCTAGTTTTTCTATCTCCTTAGTTTCCTTTGCAAGTTCCTCTTCATCTTTATGTTGTTGAATTGTGCAAGGGCTCTGTCTTGAGATCTGAGTCCTGTTTATACCCATTCCTTTGGTGATTTTATCTAAGCTTATGGCTTAAAGTATAACTCATACACTGAAATTTCTTAAATTTATATCTCTAGCCTGTATACCTCACCTGTCTAAGCACACTTTTTGTTTATCTGCTGGACATCTCCACCTCCAGGAGTCTAAAATCTAACTCCTGGTCTTCAGCCTCAACCATGTTCTTCCCACACTTCCCCCATCTCAGTAAAGGACAACTCTTTTGTTTTTCAGCTTAGTCTAAAAGCTTTGGAGTTGTCTTTGTCTTTGCTTGTTTTCTCATACCCCATATTTTAGTCCTTAGCAAATCATCTTGTCTCTACCCTCATACTGTATTGAGAATTTGGCTACTTCTTGATACAAACGTACTCTAATCACCTTTTGCCTAGATTACTTTAGTTGTCTCTTAAGCGTTCCCTACTTTCACCCTCCCCCTATACCCATT
The DNA here is from genome assembly GCA_004024745.2 of Catagonus wagneri. Classification (NCBI taxonomy): domain Eukaryota; kingdom Metazoa; phylum Chordata; class Mammalia; order Artiodactyla; family Tayassuidae; genus Catagonus; species Catagonus wagneri. Next base: position 6,400,634 of record PVHT021183527.1, on the reverse strand, counting down.
TCCACTCAAAACCCTCTGTTGGTTTTTCATATTACTCGGTATAAGCCACAGTCTTCCCATTTGCCTTTAAGAAACCCCTTCAGATTAACTCTTGATCATCTTCTAATTTTCCTCTTTTTATACTTGAACCACATTGTCTCTGTTGTTTTTGCTCAAATATGTCATATATGTTCCTGTCTCGTATACAGTATATTAATTGCTGGACTGTCTTCCTTTTAGTAGAGTGTTAGCCCTGTGAAGGCAGGGATTATGACCTTTTGTACTGTAGTTTATTCAGAACACCTTGGAAAACAGAGTTGACATATAACTCGTGCTAAATAACTATACAAACTGAATTTATACACTGTTGTGGAAGGCAGAGGTTGAAAAGATAATTTTCATAAGTGTGATTTGAACTGGGTTTTGGAGGATAAGTGAAGATTTGATACAAAGGCCAAGGCTAAGTTTTTTAGATTTGTTAGTAGGGAGGAGGTGAAATTAGTCTTTTTAGAAAGTTGCTCCTTTTGTTTATTTATTTATTTGCCTTTTAGGGCTCCACACTGTGGCAGGTGGAAGTTCCCAGGCTAGGGATCGAATCAGAGCTATAGCTGCCGGCCTATACAGCAGCAACTCGGGATTTGAGCCACGGCTTCAACCGACACCATAGCTCACTGCAATGCTGGATCCCCAACCCACTGAGCGAGGTCAGGGATTGAACCCGTGTCCTCATGGATACTAGTTGAATTCGTTTCCACTGTGCCACAGTGGGAACTCTGAAAGTTGCGCCTTTTGGTTTCCCGGTTTAGAACCTATGGTAGCTTCTTACTGCTGATTTTAGCTACTCAGTTGACTGATGATATTTTGTAGAACGTTGTTGTTTATTCTCTTCAAAATTGTATCTAAAACTCCCAGACAGAAAACTCTTCCTGTATTCCTAAACTTACGTGATTTCATCATTTACAGATTATTCTAAGCTAGAAACCTAAGAGTTGTCTTGCATTCTTCCCTTCTCTTTGACTAGGCTCTAATAATTGCCTTATCCTCTATCTGTATTGACACTCTTTAGATTTATTTGGTCTATTGAAATACTCATTTTAGCATAATTTAAAAATAGAAGAACGGGAGTTTCTCCTGTGGCACAACAGGATCAGAGGTATCTTTGGAGTACTGAGTTGCAGGTTTGATCCCCACTTGGCACAGTCGTTTAAGGATCCAGTGTTGCTGCAGTTGTGGCATAGGTTGCAACTGCTGCTTGGATCTGATCCCTGAGCTGGGAACTCCATATGCCATATGCCATGGGGTGGCCAAAAAAGAGGAAAAAAAAAAGGATGTGTTATACTTCTATTTACCACTTTTTTCTCCCTAGTATATTTGAATTGTAGTTGGCCAAGTGATTAAGTATGTGATTTAAAAAACTAACCTGCTTAGATATGTAAACCAGGTTAAATTTGAAATACCACTTGAGAGGGTGGAGGTTTTGTGTGTTGAGTTTTTATAAGATTGACTCAGTTTTTTTTTCCCCCTTCTTTCACATTTAGGTTTTATAGGATCACATTCACAAAAGCACCATGGAGTTTTATGAGTCAACATATTTTATTGTTCTTATTCCTTCAGTAGTTATTACAGTAATTTTCCTCTTCTTCTGGCTTTTCATGAAAGAAACATTATATGATGAAGTTCTTGCAAAACAGAAAAAAGAACAAAAGCTTATTCCTACCAAAACAGATAAAAAGAAGGCAGAAAAGAAAAAGAATAAGAAGAAGGAAATCCAGAATGGGAACCTCCATGAATCTGATTCTGAGGGTGTAACTCGGGACTTTAAATTATCTGATGCCTTGGCTGTAGAAGATGAGCAAGTTGTCCCTGTTCCACTGAATGTGGTTGAAAGTTCAAGTAGTGTTAGAGAAAGAAAGAAGAAAGAAAAGAAACACAAGCCTGTACTAGAAGAGCAGGTCACCAAAGAAAGTGATGCATCAAAGATTCCATGCAAAAAAGTAGAACCTGTCCCAGTTACTAAACAGCCCACTCCCCCTTCTGAAGCAGCTGCCTCAAAGAAGAAACCAGGACAGAAGAAATCTAAAAATGGAAGCGGTATTGTAATCTATTCAACTTTATTGCATGGTTATATTTGTTTTAGTAACTTTAGAGTTTGAAGTTCAGATACTTTGTTAAGTGTGTACACAAATACTGAGCATGAAATTAAGGTCATTATCCTTTTCACTGTGTGTTTGCTTTCATTAATTGCTGATAGAAATAATTAGTATTGATCATAAAATAACATTTAATATTGAATTTCACATTGCAAATACAGAAAAGACCTTTAATGGAAATATAAAATCTGTTTTATTAAAACCACCAAGGACCTGTAAATATCAGCACTTAGAGACTTTTACATTTCAGTCAGTACTTTCTAATCAGTGTGATAGGACTTTAAGATATCCTAAGGATATCCTTTTCAACCTTGATTGATTTTGCAAACATTTATCATACTTCTCTTTTATGCTAAGCATTATATTAGGTACTAGGACTACAGAGATGAAGAGTGCATTTTCAAGGTAGTCAGATGCTGGCTGTAAACACAAACAGTAATAAGCTATTGTAATATGAAAAGTTTAGTATAATGAGATGTGTATGTTTAAACCAGTGTGGGAGTTCTAAGGTGAGCCATTTAGAGCATGTCATGTAATGCCTAAAATTAATCTTAAAGGTTGACTAGGTAACAGCTAGCTTTTCTTGGTGACTGGGGGAAGGTCGGATAGAGTATTCTAAGGAGAGGAGTTAACTGGCGCAGTGGAAAGGACTTGAGAATTGGTATGATGGATGAAACTGCAAACAATTTGCTCTGTTTGAAAAGACTTGTGTTTGCCATTAATTTAGTTTCATATCTTGTGGATTATTAAGTTATGTTGGGTTTTAAATATTTGCTTGCCAGCTATGCTCAAGCATGTTACTAGGGAAGTAAGAGAAATGGGTAGAGAAAGGTATGTAAGCCAATAATGAAATGTGACTTTCGTAAGGGAAGTACAAAGTCTAGAGGTAGTATAGAAGCCAAAACAACTAATACTTAATGGGCACCATGTTTCAAAAGCTTTACAGAGGAGACAGTGTTTAAGCTGAGTCTTCCAGAATAAATCACTTCACCAAGCAAATAGAGGGATCTCATTCCCTACTGGCAGAAAATCATGCATAAAGGCATAAAGGTATAAGTGTATAATGTATTGTTGAACTATGAAATGGGAGGTGTGGGCAGTGGTAGGAAACAAAGCTGAAAAGATTAACAGAGTGGCTAGATCATAATGATTTTTGTATAGAATGCTAAGGAGTTGGGATGATATAATTTAGCCATTGTTGAAGATTTTTAAGCAAATTAGTTTATGTGGTCAGATTTACATTTTAGAAAGGTATTTTTGGCAGAAAACTTGGGAAGACAAGTTTCACGGGGAAGTGTTTGATGTAGGTAGACTTGTTAAGAGTGTATTGTTTTCCAAAGTCAAAGGACTGAACTATGGTAGTGACAGAGAAATAGTAGTTTAGAGAGATCTACAAAGCAAAAATGACATGGCTAACTTTATTGGATAAGATATGGCAGATAAAGGAGAAAGCAGAGTCAAAGATGATTTCCACGTTCTATGTTAGGTCAGGCTTGGCCAACTGCAGAGTCAAATCTGGCCTGTCTTTAGTTTTTTATGGCCTGTAAGCCAAGAATGGTTTTTACATTTCCAACGGACGGAAAAAAATTAACAGAATAATACTATGTTAAATGTGGATGTTATATGAAATTCAAACTGCAGTGTCTATAAAGTTTTTTTTTTTTTTTGTCTTTTTACCTTTATGTAGAGCCGCACCTGCGGCATATGGAGGTTCCCAGGCTAGGGGTCTAACAGGAGCTGTAGCCGCCGGCCTTCGCCACAGCCACAGCCACGCTCGGGATCCAAGCCGCGTCTGCAACCTTCACCACAGCTCACAGCAACGCTGGATCCTTAACCCACTGAGCAAGGCCAGGGATCGAACCCGCAACCTCATGGTTCTTAGTCAGATTCGTTAACCACTGAGCCACGAAGGGAACTCCAATAAAGTTTTTTTTTAATACAACCACACTCATGTGTTAACATATGTTTGTGGCTTTCATATTGCCACAGCAGGTGAATAGTTGTGACAGAGTCTCAATAACTTGCAAAACCTAAAGTATTTACTATTTAGCTCTTTTTAGAAAATAGTAGCCAACCTTTGATTGGTAGATGTTGGTAGCAACAAGATAGGGAACAATGGGGAGACAGTGGATGTATATAGAGAGGAGAATGCTTTCAATTTGTGTTTCTGGTGCCTGTGGGGGCTGTTTACATAGGGAGCAATTCAGGACGCAGTAGGAAATTAAGTGCAGAGGTGTAAGTCTAGAATACAGATTCAAAGCCCGAAGTGTGAAGGTAGGAATAGTGGATGTCATGGATGTAGTAGAGAAGATCATTTAAGGAAAGTATTTAAAATGAGGACACTGCTCTGAATACCAGCATATAAGATACTCAGTAGGAAAAGCTTACAAAGGAGACTGCAAAGGAATATTCTGAATAGAAAGAATTATCGTGGGAGCTGAAAGAGAATTTTAAATTTTATTTATCTTATTATGGTAAAATATATATGTTAACATAAAATTTGCCATTTTAACCATTTTTAAGTGTTTAGTTCTGTGGCATTAAGTACATTTACATTCTTATGCAGTCATCACCACCAGCCATCTTAAGAACTTTTTCTTCTTTCTCAGCTGAAATTCTGAGTCTGGGAAGCAATAATTCCCCATTTTTTCCCTCCCTGTAGTTTTGGCAACCACCATTCTACTTTCTGTGTCTATGAATTTGACTACTCTAGGTACTTCATTTAAATGAAATCATGCAATATTTATCTTTTTGTGACTGGCTTATTTCACTTAGTATAATGAAGAGGAAAGAATTTTGAGGCATCAGAGACCACGAGATGCTAAAGAGAAGTCCAAAAAAAAGATTAAAGGATTTTATTGATAGAGTGTGGCTTTTGGGATACTAGGGACCTGAGTAAAACCTGGTATGTGTGTAGTGGAAAAGATAAAAATCAGGTTGCAGTTAGTTTAGAAATGATTGGTAGAAAAGGAAGTACAGACTATTGTTTTGTCAATGTAAGAAGGAAATGGGTGTGGGAGGCTAGGGCTTACAGTGGTGGGAAGGGTTTTATTTTTTAAGATAAGAGATTTAACCATGCCTTTATAAGCAGAGTAGAGCTAGAAGTGGCTGAGAAATGGGATATAAAAGAAGGAGCAAGTGTCGAAGCATTGATTAAGTTATAGAGTAGGTGTGGCAGAGAAAAAAAGCTGTAATGATAAGGAAGGACTTACAAGAGTTTAATATTTTGGTGGTTAAGAATTCTGGAGGTATTCATTAATACTTGAGTCTTTTCTGATATGTTTGTTTTTTGCTATGATGATTTTTCACTTATTTTTAATAAAGATGATCCAGATAAAAAGGTGGAACCTCTTATGGCACCTTCAAAAAAGCAAGAATCATTACCCTTGCATCAAGAGACTAAACAAGAAAGTGGATCAGGAAAGAAGAAAGTTTCATCAAAGAAACAAAAGACTGAAAATGGTGAAATGTGTAGCTATGTATTTTATAAATATTAATTCTAGAGAAGTATATTAGGACATGACCCTAGAGACTTCACATGTTCTTGAATTCCCAGCTTAATGTGTACCATAACAGCTTTGATACTTTAATCCAGGGTTCTCTTTAGCCTTATGGTTTTGTAGTGCTTTGACAGATAGATGATCATGGTATAAGTTTGTGATTAAGAACTGTATCAAGTTTAAAAAGGATAAAACATGTATAAATATTGTTTTTTTTTTTTTTTTTTTTAAGGGCTACATGTGCATATGGAAGTTCCCAGGCTAAGGGTCCAATTGAAGCTGTAGCCATTGGCTCACATCATAGCCACAGCAACACAGGATCTGAGCCACATCTGCGACCTGCACCACAGCTCATGGCAATGCCGGATCCCTAATCCACTGAGTGAGATCAGGGATCTGACCCGAGTCCTCGTGGATACTAGTCCGATTTGTTGTCTCCGATCCGCAGCGGGAACTCCTTTATATATATTCTTAACTGAGTTTTGAAAATAATGCAAATACATATGAACTCCTGAAATATGTGTACTTTTTAACATCATTAAAGATTATTCTTGAGAACATTAGCTAGATCTATCATTAATTACTAATTATTTATTAAACATAATTTGCATGTAAATATGGGAAGCATCCAATTAAAAGTGATTGAGCAAGTTTTTGGAACTGTTCGTGGAAGGCTTAGCTGTGGAATTTGTGTAAATGGTGATTTTTATAATATTGGGGTATGGTATCAACTAGTGCTAGAAAGTAGTAAAATTGGAAAAAGAATAGATAAAATTCTGTCATTTGCAGTAAAATTGTGATATATCAAGCAATCGGGTATAGAAAAATATTGCCCACAAATATTGATAATATTAAATATATATTATAGATTTTAAATAAGAGAACTGTATGGGAGGTCACTCGTGGGGCTCAGTGGTTTAAGCATCTAGTGTTGTCCCTGCTGTGGCTTGGGTTTTATCCCTGGGAACTTTTGCATGCTGAAGACACGGCCAAAGAAAAAGAGCTGTACGTGTCCTAAAGTTTTGTGGGTTTTTTTTTTTTTTTTGGCCACACCCACTGTATGTGGAAGTTCCCAGGGCCAGGGATTGAGCCCATGCCACAGCAGTGACAGTACTGGGTCCTTAACCCACTAGGCCACCAGGGAATTCCCTGTTTTTTTTTTTTTTTTTCTGAAGTAGGATATATAGAAACTTCCCTATGAGTGTATTGTGTATCTCTAACCAATAGATATCAGACTTCAGTATTCAGAGTTCTTCCCATTAAAATTAGGAACAAAGTAAAGAGGCTTCCTTCCTCTACTTTGTGTTGTTCTGGAAGTTTTAACTAGTGTAATAAGATGTCGTGGAAATTAGAGGTGAAACTCTTAGAAACGAGAAGATATCTGCAATGAACAATGACTAATTTTTACATATAGAAAGTTAAAAAAAATTAAGAACTATAAGTTGAGGAATTCCCACTGTGGCACAGTGGGTTAAGAATACAATTGCAGCAGCTTGGGATGCTGTGGATGGGTGGGTTTGATTCCTGGCCTGGTGCAGTGGGTTATAGAATCCAGTGTTGGTGCAGCTATGGTATAGGTTGCAGCTGTGGCTCAGATTCAGTCCCTGGCCCAGGGATGGCCATATGCTGTGGGAGTGGCCTTTAAAAAAAAAAAAAGATTAGATCCCTGGCCTGGGAACTTCCGCATGCTGTGGTTGCAGCAAAACAACAACAACCCAGTCAAACAAACAAACAAATAAAACAGAAAAGAAAAGAAAAAGAATTTTCAATTGGAATAACAGTTCAGTAAAGTACCAGTATAAATAAAGTAGTTAATTATGAATTTTCAACTGGAATAACAGTTCAGTAAAGTACCAGTATACATAATTAAAGTAGTTTTCCTTGAGCACTAATTCAGTATGAATGTATTCTTAGTTGAATCAGGAGAAACATGAGAACTAACTAAAACAAGAAGATTGTATAAGTAGAAATTTTCAGATACTAGGGAGAGACGTGTAATAACATAGATAACCTAAATGATATACTATAAAATAATATTAAACTGGTATTGCTTAATTTGAAGAGTGTTTTGACTTGTTAAATGATAAAACAGGAATTTAAGGCCAAATTGAGCTGGTATTAGAGATTTGAAAATAACTATTTATCATTACCCTTAAGTATGCTTACATGTCATTTAATTACTCTGTTATAAAAAAAAGCCCTGACTAATTATGATTTTGTTGAACTTAAATTGCAGTCTTGGTAGATGAACCCCTTATTCATGCAACCACTTATATTCCTTTGATGGATAATGCTGACTCAAATCCTGTTGTGGATAAGAGAGAGATTATTGATCTGATTAAACCTGACCAAGCAGAAGGAATCCAGAAAACAGGGGCTAAAAAACTGAAGATTGAAACAGACAAAGGTAACAATCTATTGTATTGAAAAAACACATTTTTGAGTTCTGATGGAGTGAGCGCATTTTCTCATAGAAACGATGAATTGTAAAAGACTAATAGAATCTTTATAGTAAAAAATTTATTGATTGATAGTTTTCTAATCCAGCCTTATCTGCTTTGTAGAGCTGAACATTGGACTTTGACTTGCCAAAGGTCTATTTTGCTGTTTGGTGACCTTTTCTCCTTTTACTATTGTCTCTGAGAGTTTTCTATGCTAATTCACAACTGCCTTTTATTATTTCTTAATAGATTTTTTTCTTTTAGAGCAGTTTTAGGTTCATATGAAAGTTGAGTTGAAAGTACAGAGTTTGTATATACCCCTTGTTCCCATGCGTGTGCACAACCTCCTTTTTATACTTAGAGTGAAGCTGAAGTATTTGAAGCTTTGTGCTCCTTTGGGTGTAATGAGTGGCAGTTGTTTTTAAGAAAAAAAGCTGTTGCCTGATATCGGAGTGTTGGGGAATTGAGGTGGGGAGTCAGGAGATATTTGATGTATGGATTGTTTAAATGTCAGTATTGCTTAAATGTCAGGATTCCTTGTATACATTTGATATTAGTAAACTCAGATTTCTTTTTTACAGTTGTCTTTGAGCTTATTTTCTCATCTATAATATTTGGCTTCTATGTTGTATTATGCTTAAATGATATTATTTAGCATATTTGATATAGATACTAGCCTATACCAGACATTTGAATGATTTTTTTTTAAAGGGTATCCTGGCATTTTAATTTTGTGCAGTTTACCCTAAAATAACAAAAAGACAAAAATAGTTGTGGAGTTCCTGTCGTGGTTCAGTGGTTAATGAACCCGACTAGGAACCATGAGGCTGCGGGTTCAATCTCTGGCATTGCTCAGTGGGTTAAGGACCCGGCATTGCCTTGAGCTGTGGTGTAGGTCGCAGACACAGCTCGGATCTGGCACTGCTGTGGCTGTGGCGTAGGCCGGCGGCTACAACTCCGATTAGACCCCTAGCCTGGGAACCTCCATATGCTGCGGGTGTGGCACTAAAATAACAAAAAGACAAAAAAAAATTGTGCAGTTTGAGCAAATTTTTTTTTCTTAATGGATTTTATTTCAATTATAGGTGTACATAAATCATCACAAGTCAGTTTTACAGATTTTGTATCCCAAACCCAAAGTGCATCCCCCCACT
>PVHT021183527.1:6292796-6391310 GCA_004024745.2 Catagonus wagneri | reverse complement strand
AGTCTGTGAGTCATTGTCTGTTCTGCAAAGAGGTTCATTGTGTCTTTTTAGTTTCCACATGTAAGCGGTAGCATTGGGTGTTGCTGTCTAATTGTCTGACTGGTTTCACTTCGCATGATAATTTCTAGGTCCATCCATGTTGCTATAAATGTTGGTAATTCGTTCCTTTTAATGGCTGAGTAATATTCCATTGTGTGTAGGTACCATATCTTCCCTATCCACTCCTCTGTCGATGGGCATTTAGGTAGTTTCCATGATCTGGCTATTGCATAGAGTGCTGCAATGAACACTGGAGTACATGTGTCTTTTCGAGTCATAGTTTCCTCTGGATAGATGCCCAGGAGTGGGATTGCTGGATCAAATGGTAATTCTATTTTGAGTTTTCTGAGGAATCTCCATACTGTTTTCCACAGTGGCTGCACCAATTTGCATTCCCACCAACAGTGTAATAGGGATCCTTTTTCTCCATACCCTCTCCAGCACTTATTGTTTGTAGACTTTTTAAGGATGGCCATTCTGGCTGGTGTAAGGTGGTACCTCTTAGTGGTTTTGATTTGCATTTCTCTAATGAGGAGTGATGTTGAATATCTTTTCATGTGTTTATTTGCCATCTGCATGTCTTCTTTGGAGAATTGTCTGTTTAGAGATTCTGCCCATTTTTTGATGGGGTTGTTTGTTTCTTTGGTGTTGAGCTGTAGGAGGTGTTTGTAAATTTTGGAGATTAATCCTTTGTCAGTTGAATCATTTGCAAATATTTTCTCCATTTCTGTGGGTTGTCTTTTCGTTTTGTTTAGAGTTTCCTTTGCTGTGCAGAAACTTTGAGGTTGAATTAAGTCCCATTTGTTTATTTGTCTTTTTATTGTCCTTACTCTGACACATGGATCTGAGAAGATGTTGCTGCCATTTATGTCAGAGAGTGGCCTATGTTTTCCTCTGAGAGTTTTATAGTATCTGGTCTATATCTTATTAAAGATATAGATCTTTAATCCATTTTGAGTTTATTTTTGTGCATGGTGTTAGAATGAGCAAATTTTTAATTAGTGTAATTATTCTATATTACATTAAATTTGATAAACACCTTTTTCCTCTTGACCAGAACATTCATTGTTGCTTGATCTGAAATGTAAATATTTTCTCTTGGTTATTGACTTTCTGAGTCAAGAATTCTTGGTGCTCATCTTTGCTTGTATCTTTTATTTATTTTTTTTATTATAATTTTTTTGTCTTTTTAAGGCTGCATCCCTGGCAAATGGAGGTTCCCAGGCTAGGGGTCCAATCAGAGCTGTAGCTGCCGGCCTACACCACAGCCACAGCAACGTGGGATCCAAGCCATGTCTGCGACCTGCACCACAGCTCATGGCAATGACAGATCCTTAACCCACTGAGCGAGGCCAGGGATCGAACCCGCGTCCTCATGGATACTGGTTAGATTCATTACCACTGAGCCACGACATATACTCCTGCTTGAATCTTTTTAAATGTTAACCCCCCCCTTTTTTTTTTTAAAGAAAATGCTGAAGTAAAATTTAAAGATTTCCTTCTGTCCTTGAAGACTATGATGTTTTCTGATGATGAGGCCCTTTGTGTTGTAGACCTGTTAAAGGAGAAGTCTGGTGTGATACAGGATGCTTTAAAGAAGGTAAGCATATTTGTGATTATGGGGCTATTTGAGAGCAGTGATGAGAAATTCACTGAACAAGATTTCTGCTAGAGCAATAAATTATAATCTACTCCCACCCTTCACACCCCAAAGCACTTAGTCACTTAAATGCTAAAGCACTTTAGCATTAAAAATTCTAGAATGCCTTCAGAAGTTATTTCATGTGTAGGTACTAATCATTGTACTTATTTAGTTCAGTTAGGTGTGTCTGAGTAATCTGAGGTTTTGACAGAAATGAATTGCTTATAATAAATAAAATTATTTATATAACTTTTTTTTATTGCCTTTTCTAGGGCCTTACCTGCGGCATATACAGGTTCCCAGGCTAGGGGTCTAATTGGAGCTGTAGCCGCCGGCCTTCACCACAGCCACAGCCACGCGGGATCCGAGCTGCGTCTGCAACCTACACCAAAGCTCATGGCAATGCCAGATCCTTAACCCACTGAGCAATTCTAGAGATCAAACCCGCAACCTCATGGTTCCTAGTCAGATTTGTTAACCACTGAGCCATGATGGGAACTCCTGTTTGTATGACTTTAAAGTCATTTGGCACCTGACTTAAGTTACTTTGTTCTGAATGTAAGTATTGAAGGCAAGGTCAAGTGATTTCTGTATAACATGGAATGTTTTTGTGACTCAAGATAACACCATTCATAGCACCTGGGAATCTTTTGCTTGTGTGTTTTTCTATGTAGTATTCCCCTTCTAAAATAAATAATTTGGATGATAGAATCATTGCTATGATTGATTAAAATTTGAGAAAACAAAAACAAATCCATGGAGCTCATATTTAATGGGTCATACTATATTGTCATTTGTATTTTGTCATATTGGGAAAGGTAGCAAGTTTTTAAGTGTTATGGTATCTAGTGTTCAGTATTAGATAGTGGACTTTACTGTTCTTATTCTAAACACACACACTCCTAACACTTTTATACTTTAAAACCTTAAGTGGCTTACATTTTTTTCTTAAAGACCACCCTAGTCCAGGCTATCATTTCTCGTTTCTTCGTTGATGTTTCTGCATTTCTTCATAACTTTCTGATCTATTTTGTCTATACAACTGTAAGGCAGCTTTTAAGAGGTAAATCAGGTTATATTATTCACTGCTTTAAAAACCTTTTGGTGTCTTTTTCTTTGCACTTAGAACATAATCCAGATCCTAAGAAGACCTGTGTCTATCCCTCTCTACAGCCTTATCTCATGGCATTTTCCCTCTCTTCTCATTAAAACATACCAAATGATTTCTTCTTTCTGGACTGTCCTAAAATCTCCAAAGCCCCTGTCCCCAACTCTTTTTTGGCTAATTTCTCCTTCAAGTCTCCATTTAAATATAATTTTCTCGTATGAGGCTAGTCTGAATTCCTAATCTAAATTATTCTCCTTGCTATTCTTTCTTGTAACAGCCTGAATTACTTTGTTATAGTGTTCATTGTAGTGTTATAAGCCTGTCCATACTTCTAAGTATCTATTGACAGTGTGTTATACAAATCTTTGGCACTTTCCAAAGCAGTATGCTTGTTGGACAGTCTCCATGTGGTGCCAGCAATGGCTCAGAGTAAACAAGGGGGTCAAGGGTCATCAGAGGAAGTGCGATAACTTTGTGACTTTGGATACAAGTCAGATTATTCTCATGTAAGAAACTTTCTTGGGAGTTTCTATTGTGGTGCAGCAGAAATGAATCCGGCCAGTATCCATGAGGATGCAGGTGCTATCCTTGACCTTGCTCAATGGGTCCAGGATCCAGCGCTGCCATGAGCTGTCGTGTAGGTAACGTATGTGGCTTGGATTCCATGTTACTGTGGCTGTTTGAAGAATTTGTCTTTTGATTTATTTTATTTTAGTTGGGTAAGTATGTATCTTAAGATTTCTTAGTTATTTGTGAGGATTGCCAAAGATCTTCTAGCAGGGAAAAACCTCCCGGTGAAGTTATATGCTGCTACCTGTATGAAATGACTGCTTTTTAAAATTAATTGCTTCAAGTTTCTCTTCTGACTAAGGCTGTTGGCCGTGGTTTATGGATGCAACAGTACTCATTTTATTGCTTGAGACAGCTTTGAACTCTAGAGACTAAGTAGTAAATTAGGTTCCCCTTGATGGCTATATTAGTCAGGCCAAGGAGGAAGGTGGGGACTGTTAAAGATAACATTTTGAAATAGAGTGATTATTTTGAAACTTCACGTTTTTTTTCCTTTTCCTTGGAACCTTTTGACTTTCGGTTAAAATCTTGTTCTCGGTTTCTTATGGATTGATTCTATTCTTACCTGCTGGGACTCAGTGCCCTTGTAGGTCCCCTGTGTCAGGGAAAAACTACGTAAGTTTAATTTCTCCCTTTTCCTGTCATGGAAGTTGAGTCTTGGTCAGACATTTTAATAGATTTCAAAGTTTCAGATATAAATGAATCCCCACAATAAAGAGCACTTCAGAGAAAGGGGGAAGATAAATGCAGGAGCATAGGCATAGGTGTAGGACAGAGGTAGAGGAGTTAGCGGACTTGCTAATTGATTAGATATGGTGGCTAAAGAAGAATCTAGAATGAATGCTCTGGAGTAACTGGGTAGATTGTTGTGACAGTGGTATTTGTGAACACTTGGCAGAGGAAGAGAGAGTAGAGGATTGTGGAAATTTTCAGGAACTTTTTGTAAGCATTCTTTGGAACATTTAAGTGGATGTAATAATTTCACAGTTAAATATGTTTTTCTCTTAAATTGAAAATAGATTGTAATGGGAGTAGTTTAGGAAAGGAATCCACTATCATCAGTACATGTGATGGTTGTATATTAGACCAGAGAGGATGTGGGAAGTGGTAATAAGAGTTTAAGAATGAACCTAGAGAGGCACCAACATTTAAAGGTCAGGAAGACCACCAAAAGGACACTGAGTGGAGAAGCATCAGGGGACAGTGGAATTACAAATGCTTGGAGAGGGTAGAGGGTTCAGGGGTGGTGGGAAAAGTCGACAGTGACATGCTTTAAAGCAATCAAGAAGAATAAGGGTTGAAAAAAATGGGTTTGGTATCCTTAGTGAAAGCACTTTCATTGGAGTACTAGACTGTAAATAAGTGATGAATGAATGGGAAAGGTGACAGTTTCCACTTTGAATAAGCTTAGATGGGAAGGGGAAAACAGTAAAAGCTAGAAGGGACTGTGGAGTTGGAGAGGAGGTGTTGTTATGTTGTGTGTATACACACACATGGCTTTGTTGGTTAAGCTGTAGGACAGTTGTTTTACATTTAGAGTATAGAGTAAAGGTCCTGGGTTTTAGAGTCAGATTTCATGCGTTCAACAACCTCAGTGCCTCAGTTTCCTTATCTCTAAAATGGGAATGATAATAAGGTTTTGAGAATTAAATGAGATAATGAATAGAGTGCTTAGAGTGCATAGGTGCTTAGAGTTCTTAGCATGTAGTAATTGCTCAAAGATGTTAACTCAGTGTAATTATTAGTAAGAAAATGCTTAAAATGTATTTGATAGTTTTAGTTGATTATTAATTTCTTTGTGTTGGCCTGCCTGCCTGCCTTTCTTTCTTTCTTCCTTCTTCCCTCCCCCATCCCTCCTTCCCTCCTTACAAGGCTGCACTTGTGGCCTATGGAAGTTCCCAGGCTACCGACTGAATCAGAGCTGCAGCTGCTGGCTTATACCACAGCCATAGCAGTGCCAGATCCTTCATGCACTGAGTGGGGCCAGGAATCGAACCTGCGTCCTCATGGGTGCTAGCCAGATTTGTAACCTGCTGAGCCACAGTGGGAACTCCCTGTGTTGGCCTTTAAACATACTTGCCTCAATTATTTGATTTTTTTTTCTAATTTATTAAATGTTTTCACCCCATGTTTTGTATCAGGAGGAAGTCTGCCTATTTAAAATTTTTTTTTTCTTTTTCTTTTTTGTCTTCTTGCCTTTATGTGGAGCCGCACTGCGGCATATGGAGGTTCCCAGGCTAGGGGTCTAACAGGAGCTGTAGCTGCCAGCCTTCACCACCTTCTCTTTTCTTTCCCTATTTTTGTTAATTATATCATTTGTTTATCAGTTACAATATTTAGTATTTGTTTTGTGGCTGTAATTTTCATGTTTGTTTTAGTAAAGTTCAAACTTAACACCAGTTCTTTTGCCATAAGCTTCCATTTCTGTATTCATCACTTAGCTGGCTGAAGTTGTGTTTCAGGGGAATTTTTTCCAAAAGGTTTTATGGAAAATGTATTTCCAGATTCTGGCCAGTTAAAATGCTTCTTTGTTGTCTTTACACTTGAATGATAATTTGCTGGGGTATAATGTTTCTGGATTGCACTTTCTTTCCTTGAGAATTTGTCGTGTTTGCTTTATCATTCTCTTCATCCATATCACTGGATAGAAAGCCTAGACCAGCCTGAATTTTGCATTCTTTTCATGTATTTTTGTCCAAGTACACTCACAATAAAAACATCCTTTAGGTAATCAACCAAGTTTTTATTATTTATTGGACCTTTCCAGTGCCCACCCTACTGTACAAACATCAAGGCATTCGGCTTCTTTGAAGTCACAGGATTTTTATTATAATGTGACTTTGCATTGACTCCTATCAATATTCTCTTGGACAAAGTATATCTTTGCAATCATGAGATTCAGTGTCTCCTTAAAAGAATTGAAATGATGGGTATCAATTAAGCACATGTTGGGTGTTCTTTGCCTGTTGTCTTTATCTTTCATATTTTGGTCCCCCCAAAATTAAGCATTTGGTTTATTTCCACTTTTTTTTTTAACTTCTCTTTATCCTGAACTTTGTCTCCTACTGTGTTTTCAGCAACATGTCTTTTTCTGTTTGTTCTTTCTAATTGGATTGTATTTCTGAAATGGTGTTTCTTTTACTTCTACTTTGAGTTTTGCCAGCTCGTATTTCATCTCATTCTGTGGTCTTAATCTTTCCTCTGAGATATTTCTGAGCTCTGTTCTGTGCTCTTGTTTTTCCAGAACTCATTGATATATTAGCCTTTAAAAAATCATGGTGATTTTTTTTTAATCACGTTTTTTCTCTGTTCTTGACAATCTTTTTCTGGGTGATTTTTCTCCATGTGGCATTTTTTCCTTATTGTTTTCCTTCCTTCCTTTTTTATTTCCTGTTCATTAGTACTTCTCTTCCAATGAGGCGTGATCCTCTTGGATCATCTCTGTACCAGAGATTGATAATGAAGGACCAAGGCCAACTGTTTTCCTTAGGTTATATGAGAAAATGAGTTCTTTTAGCCTTTCCTTCTTTTCAGATAAAAAACTTTACTACAGAGGGTCCCACTGTAGAGAATCTAACTTAACTCTTTCTCCCTGACCAGCTGCTCTCTTTGAGTAATGTTTATCTGTTTGATTTCTTCTTCATTCCTACTTCTTTCACTTCTTGTGACATTCTACCAAGAAAACTCCTGCCTTCTATATTTGGACTTATTCCTGATGTCAAATGGAGGATTGTTGGTTTTACCTTTCAGTATATGCCTTTTAACATCAGAGAGCTATGTTACGTGACACCTCTGTATTCTTGCATATATTCTGACAGAATTATCAAGCATTTTTTTGATCACTGCTTTTGGCAGTCTTTTGTGATATTTTTCTTTGACATTACAAATGATTGGTTCACTTTGGTTTAGTTTGCATTTTATTATTATTTTTTTGTTTTTTTTTGTCTTTTTGTCTTTTTTAGGGCTGCACCCATGGCACATGGAGGTTCCCAGGCTAGGGGTCTAATGGAGCTGTTGCTACTGGCCTATGGCACAGCCACAGCAACATCAGATCAGAGCTGCGTCTGTGACCTACACCACAGCTCATGGCAACGCTGGATCCTTAACCCACTGAGCAAGGCCAGGGATCGAATCCTCAGCCTCATGGTTCCTAATCCGGATTCATTCCCGCTGTGCCATGACGGGAAGTCCCAGTTTGCATTTTAATTTCATACTCCTGTTTTGATCTTTCAGAAGGAGAAGTAAGAGGTTACTCTCTTGACTCTGCTTAAAAATGGAAGTTCCATAATTCTTTGCAAAAATCTGTTTCTTGATTGATATATGTCGTATTATATGCATCAGAATATATAATGATACAGTGATGTCTAAGTGATATATCACTGATCAGTGTTTGGCAGTCATTTTACTTTAAACATAATAGCAAACTCTCTATTAGCCTAAGAAAAAAATCAGTTCATTTCCATAATTTTCATTAGCCATTGTTAACTAATTCTGTTTTGAATTCTCAATTGTAGTCAAATAAAGGAGAGTTAACTGCACTTGTACATCAGCTTCAAGAAAAAGACAAGTTACTTGCTGCTGTTAAGGAAGATGCTGCTGCTCTGAAGGACCGGTGTAAGCAGTTAACCCAGGTAAAGACTTGTGTTTAAGGGTTATACTTTCTGAATCATATATAATGAAGGATTTTAGAAGTTGTGATTCCTGATTTATTTGTGTGATAAATTTATACCCAGTGAAAGTGCTTTTCTTTTAGAGTTTAGGAGGTGATATGGGGTCTCACTCTTTGATGTTATTATAGCCTACAGTTAAATTGTGAATTTAAAATAACAATACTTATAGTTATACCAGTTTTAGAATAGTGGGAGCATTTGGACATTGGGAGCATGTTTCAGTTGGTTCTGACTCAGAATTATTTGAAACACAAAACTCAGTGTGATTTTGCTTAAATCCAATTTATAGGATAAATTTGGAACTTAGATAATTGACTTACGACATTTCGTGATATTTATAATTTTTAATCAATGAAGTTCATTAACTCCTTTTTACTCTGAGGTTGAATAGACCTGGAGTTCCCATTGTGGCTCAACAGGTTAAGGACCTGAGGTTGTCTCTGTAAGGATGTGAGGTTGATATCTGGCCTACTTAGTGGGTTGAGGATCTGGAGTTGCCACAATCTGCAGTGTAGATTGCAGGTGTGGCTCGGATCCAGTGTTGTTGTGGCTGTGGCATAGGCCACAGCTGCAGCTCTGATTTGACCTCTGGCCTGAGAACTTAGGTATGCTGCAGATGCGGCCATAAAAAAATGACCTCAAAAAGGTGTAAAAATGCAAACTTCCAGTTATCAAATAAGTCTGGGGATATGATGTACAGCATGGTGACTGTAGTTATTAATACTGTATTTTGGAGTTCCCGTCGTGGCTCAGTGGAAATGAATCTCATTAGTATCCATGAAGATGCAGGTTTGATCCCTGGTCTTGCTTGGTGTGTTAAGGGTTCTGCTTTGCCGTGAACTGTGGTGTACTTGCAGAAATGGCTTGGATCTGGTGTTGCTGTGGCTGTGACATAGGCCAGCAGCTACAGCTCCGATTTGACCCCTAGCCTGGGAATCTCCATATGCCTTGGGTGAGGCCCTAAAAAGATCAAAACCCCACCAAGTATGAAACATTGTATTATGCATTTGAAAGTTGCTAAGAGAGTAGATCTTAAAATATCTCATCTCAAGAAAAAAAATGGTAGTTGTGTGTTGAGGATGTTAACTAGATGTATTGTGATGGTTTAGTAATAAATATGAATATTGAATCATGTATATATGAAACTCATGTTCTGTGTCAGTTATTTTTAAAAAATCATGTAGATTGAGACTCAGAGTTGAAATTCTATAGTAAATGTGATCTCATTTCTCCTCTAGTGCTTGCTTCTTCTTCTAGGTGTTCAATATAGTAGAGTAAATGAGGCTTATTTCAGTATCATTCATGTAGTACTTGATGGCCTTTGTGAGAATGGCCTTATTTGAATATAAAATCTTTTCTGTGAATTTGAGGTAAATAAAAAAAGTTAGTGGAAAACTTAGATAAAGGTTAAAGTTGTTGCTAAAATAAGCATGTTTCTTTGTTTTTCTTTTTTCTTTTTTTTAGGGCCAAATCCATGGCATATGGAAGTTCCCAGGCTAGGGGTTGAATCAGAGCTGCAGCTGCTGGCCTACACCGTGAGGCCAGGGATCAAACCTGCATCCTCGGAGTTCCAGTTGTGGCTTAGCGGAAACAAATGTGACTAGGAACCAACCATGAGGTTGTGGGTTAGATCCCTGGCCTTGCTCAGTGTGTCAAGGATCCAGCATTGCTGTGAGCTGTGGTGTAGGTCACAGACAGGGCTCAGATCTGGCGTTGCTGTGGCTGTGACGTAGGCTGGCAGCTACAGGTCTGATTAGACCCCTAGCCTGGGAACTTACATATGCTGCGGGTGCGGCCCTAGGAAAGCCCCCCGCACCCCCCCAAAAATAACTTTCTAAGTTTTACTTTCCCTACTCCAAGCTTTCATTTTGCTGCAGATATATCTTATCCTTATCTCTTTTCTCTTTGAGGGTTTTTTTTTCTCCTCCTTGTTTTGCCTTTTCTGTACTCTAAAAGAGAGCTGGTACCTGCAAATAATGGAGACTTGACTGTTTTTGTTTTAAAAATGTTCTTCCTTATTTTTAAGTTAGAATGTAGGATTTTTTTCCATGTTCAGCCCTTTAACTCTTAGAACAGAAAGTGCATTTGAAATTAAGCAGCCTAGTGTTTATGAAGGGAATTGGTGTAAAGAGCAGGTGAGACGAAAAAGACAAATTTAAAAAAGAAGCTTTGATTTCGCTTTTTAAGCAAGTACTTATTTCAGAATTCATGATTGTTTTACTGATATTATTTTTGCTGATGTTAAAAATGTTTTCTTAGTATAGTCATGTTCTTACCGTTTTAATAACAAGTTTTTCATAATTTTTTTCTGGTTTACTCTTCTAGGAAATGATAACAGAGAAGGAAAGAAGCAATGTGGTTATAGCAAGGATGAAAGATCGGATTGGAACATTAGAAAAGGAACATAATGTGTTTCAAAACAAAATGCATGTCAGCTATCAAGAGACTCAACAGATGCAGATAAAGGTATATTTTCATTCATGAATACAGAATTAAATGTTTGCATTCATTTAAGTAGCAAACTTTTAAGTGCTCCATGTTGGACTTTAGTACAGATGGCCAAACTCATTCCCTGTCCTTAAGTAGGCAACTTTTCTAGGTGGGAAGGCTCAAAGTTGATAAGTAAATACTCCATTACAATAGACGTAAGCATTGGGCTCTTTGAAACAATGGAGATGAGAGGTGGGGAAGATATGTTAGAAATGATATGCAGACTGTGTTGAATCTTTTGAAACAATTAGGCATTGTCAAGAAGGAGAGTGAAGGAGTGGATACTGGCTTATTACTTGATGTAATTCCTTCCCATCTCAGAAGATGATGGTTCAAGCAGGTCCCTTTTGGAGCCTAGGATTGAGCTTTTTAAATGAATATGCATTCCAGGTGTTTTCAGTACAGGTTGTCTAGTGATAACAGTTTGTGAGAAATATAGTAATAGTTCTGATATCTGGGAATCAGTGTTGGAATGAAGAGAGCTGGGGAAATAAGTAGAGGTTTTGTCTTAAAGAGCCTTGTATACTCAAAGACTGGGGAGCCAGTGAGGAGTTTAAAGAACTCAGCAGTGTGATTATATTAGTATTTTATTTTATTTTATTTTTCTTTTTTCTTTTTAGGGCCATACCTGGGGCATATGGAAGTTCCCAGGCAGCTACCAGCCTACACCACAGCAACACCAGATCCTAGCTGCATCTGCAACCTACACTGCAGCTTGCAGCAATGCCAGATCCTTAACCCACTGAGCGAGGCCAGGGACTGAACCTGCATCCTCATAGATACTAGTCAGGTTCTTAACCTGTTGAGCCACAGTGGGAACTCCTGTATTAGTATTTTAAACGACTTCTCTTGTATAGTGTGGTGAGTGGCAGCAGTGTGGTGAATGGAACAAGGGATAATTGGAAGGCTTTTGCAGGAATACAAGGCAGAGAACAAGAATCTTAAGTTAGATGTTGAAAATGAAGGGGTGCATTTGATAAAAAAGAGGTAGTACATAGGGCTTGATGATGGAGTGGAGAGAGAAGAAAAGTGATAATGAAGGATAAACTCCTAAGGTTTTGGCCTAAGTGACTTTTTGTCTCTTGTTTTTACCTCTTTCAACTTTTTAGAGGGTTTAATTCTTACTGTTTATTTTGATAGTGTTTTCCATTTTCATGATGTCAGTTAGGTCTGGACTAGTGAATTTTGTCTGCTTTCTTATTCCCTCCGCTCCCCGCTCTCCCTTCCATTGAAATACCATCTTTATTACTGATAAAAAAGCTATTAGAAACATGGTTTGGGTCTGCTCGTCAAGTGGGTTTACAGTACTCCCCCTAATTGAATTTTCTGGATTAGTAGTTTTTTTTTTTTTTTTTTTGAAATTGTTTCCATTGCCAGCTGATGTTTCAGTTTGGAAGTGTTTGTTGTAACCTCAAATTTAACATGTCTAAAATCAAACTTTTGCTTTTGATCAGGTTTTTTTTTTTGTAATATTTTGAGGCATTGTTATCCTCAAGTTTGACTCCTTTGACTTCTCTCTCTGTTGCCCAGTCTACAGTTTGTTCTGAAATAGTTTTTTGGTTCTACCCAAAGTCTCAGTGTATCCTACTTCCTCCCCCCCCGCCCGGTAACCACAACTCTGTGTCTCTCTGTTTCGTAGATAAGTTCATTTGTGCCATATTTTAGATTCCACGTGTAAGTGATATCATACAGTATTTGTTTTTTCTTTCTGACTTACTTCACTTAGTATGGTAATCTCTAGTTGCATCCATATTGCTACAGATAGCATTATTTCACTCTTTTTATGGCTGAGTAGTATTTCAGTGTATACATGTAGCACATCTTAATGCATTCATTTGTCAATGGACATTTAGTTTGTTTCCATGTCTTGGCTATTGTAAATAGTGCTACTGTGAACATGGGGGTACATGTATTTTTTTGAATTATAGTTTTGTCCAGTTATATGACCAGGACTGGGGTTGCTGGATCATATGGTAATATTTATTTTTATTTTTCTGAGAAACCTCCATACTGTTTTCCATAATGGTTGAACCAATTTACATTCCCACCAACAGTGTAGGAAGGTTCCCATTTCTCCACACCCTCTCCACCATTTGTTATTTGTAGACTTACTAATGATGGCCATTCTGACCAGCTTGAGGTGGTACATCATTGTAGTTTTGATTTGCATTTCTCTAATAATCAGTGATGTTAAGCATCTTTTCATGTGCCTACTGGCCATCTATTTGTCTTCTTTGGAGAAATGTTTATTTAGGTCTTCTGCCTGTTCTAAAATCTTAAAGATACTTTTTTTCTAGTTATTCTTGTATTCAGTTTTTAGATATGACCTTAGTTTATTATTTCTTATATATTAATGTAATTTTAGCACCTTCTTATTAAGTCTCTCATTTCCATTGTAATATTTAATTAGTACCAGATTTTGTTTGTAAAATATTACTTTGATCACATTGCTAGTCTGCTGAAAATTTTAATAAAATTATTCTTTACTGCAGTCAGTGTCCCAGTATTTTCTATGGAAATACTGCTAATCGCAAAAAAGAAGTGAATGAATTTCTTCTCCGTTCTTACCATCCACTGCTTTGATGATTTAATTTGACTCAATCCTCTGACTTTCCAGACCCCAGCCATTTGAAATATTCTTTCCCATAAATCAGGTTATTGAAGGACAAATTTTTCTGGCCTCATGTGATCTTTTTTATTCTTTATTCTGAATTACCCTTTATTTGAAAATTAGTCAGATACTTGCAGTAACATCTTTTATTGAAGGTTAAGGGTGTTGAAGTAGTTCTTTTTTTTTTTTTTTAAACTTGATTGCTATAGAGGCCAGGATGTAGATTCCATATGAAAAGTTCTCTGCAAAATAAAAGCATATGCCATATTTTCTCTTAATTGAATAGATTTACTAACAATTATTAAGATGATTTCACATAGTAAAATGAGGATATGAGGATATAAGATTCAGTGTTCTTTGTCTTTTGATTCTGTAATTCCAAAGTAAAGAACTAGATGCCGGATATTTTAGCAAGTAGATTTATGTGTAGTGAATTTGCCATCTATTTGGCAGCGGCTTAATTTTTAACTTAATGTAAATGTTTTGAACATATTTTCAGTTTTTTTAAAGTTTTGATTATTAAGATCTTACATTAAAGTATTACTAATATGGAGTTCCCATCATGGGAGGAATGGGAACTCCCATGGATTAAGAACTGAATGTTGTCTCTGTGAGGCTGCTCATTCAATCTCTGGCTTTGCTCAGTGGGTTAAGGATCCAGCGTGTGGATAGGTTGCAGGTGCGACTCTGATCTGGTGTTGCCATAGTTGTGGTGTAAGCTGACTGCTGCAACTCCTGGCCCCAGGAACCTCCATATGCTGTAGGCAGCCATAGAAAGGAATAAGGCAAAAAAAATATTGCTAACACAATATTGACATAGCCTAGGATCAATGCAGGCTTAAATTCTCTATGAGTCTATCAGGTAGGAAAGATTTCTAAAACACTTTTTAGTTTTGAAATAGCATCTTCGTTTATTTTGCATGTGATAGCAACTAGCATACACTTGCATTGTTGAGTGCTGTGGCACTTTATTTTGTATTCATCATTATCAAAATGTAATTTATCCTTTAAATTTGTTTATGTTTATTTGAGAAGGATGTCCAAACTTCATTCTATTGATGCTTTTTTACATTTTCATTAGAGTAAAGTTTCTTTGAGGTTAGCTTTGGCAATCATTGTTTTCTAAGTTTTGTTTGTGTCAAATAATTTTAGTTCCAGCAAGTTCGTGAGCAGATGGAGGCTGAGATAGCTCACTTGAAGCAGGAAAATGGCATACTGAGAGATGCTGTCAGCAACACTACAAACCAACTAGAAAGCAAGTATGTTTCCAATGCTTTCTTTTAAACTGAACAGCAATTTTCGTTGAATGATAATATTTTCTTTAGTCACCAAAATGGTGTTTGATAGTAATTAGACTTTTATTTTTTACACTTGTTTGTAAAAAATTAATTTTCAAAAACCAGCTTCTTGCCATGTGAAGAGCCTCTTTAGCTAAAGTGATGATCAGTACTCTTGCCACCAGTGAGACAGTCTACAAATTTATGAGACTGAATTTGTAATTTTTAACTTTCTTATTCCTGTTAACAGTAGTTCTCAAACTTCATTATTCTGAAGAGCATCTATCATGATAGCTAAAAATCATATTCTTGAGTACTGCCCCTAAAAGGTTATGACTTAGTGGCTCTGAGGTGGAGTCCCAGAATCTGTATGTTAAGATACATATAGATTTAGTTGATCTGTAGTGACTTAGTTGATCTATAGTGATTTAGTTGATTCTGGCCCATACTTGGAGAAACAGTCCTAGAGAGAAGACTAGTAGCATGTTTATGCAGAATACTCTGAGTGGCTGATTTTAATAGATTTTCAGAGCATTAGTTTGAAGGTGACCCTATTGATTTACGCTCATGGGTATGTGGTTATCCATTTCTTTTGATTATTTTACAGTAATTTTAGTATTTGTGTTATTGTCATGAGAATAATTCAGAGCTCATTATTTGTAGTCACTTAGTCACTTAGAATCACTTCTGTTTTTAATTTGGCTGTAAATGAAATTACTAATTCAACAAAACTAACATAAAATATATTTTGTTACTCTTTTCTTATGTTTGTAATCATGGAAGGTTCCTAATCCAGTTACTGTTTTCAGGCAGTCTGCTGAACTAAATAAACTGCGCCAGGATTATGCTAGATTGGTGAATGAGCTGACTGAGAAAACCGGAAAGCTCCAGCAAGAGGAAGTCCAAAAGAAGAATGCTGAGCAAGCAGTTACACAGTTGAAGGTGATATATTCCTACCTTTATTTATCATTTCATAAATAGTGTAGATATCCAGCTTAAAGACCTAAAGGTGTATATAGGTTTGAGGCTTAATGGAACTCGTCGCCTAAGTGCTCTCCCTATATAGAAGTATGTATACTAACAAAATAATTGAATATTGTTTGAGTTTGAAGTAAAAGACTGCTTGAAGATAATGAAAATTGAAATTAGTTGACAGGCATAAATAGTAGAATTATCTTATATATGGTAGTTAGGATCTACATGATTAAGGCAAAAACCAAATTTTTGATCGATAGTTGGAATTATCTTCAGCATCACTTATTATTCATAGCTTGGATTTCTCAGTAAGTTTAGTAGAGCCTGTTTTTATTCCAGCATTGAAATAGATGATTTTCCTTTGAGCACAAGGCCAGTAATGCTCCCTTTGCCTTCATTTGAGCCTAGAAAAAACATACGCTGTTTCTTTAAATCCTAGAATGTCACTTGGTGCCTGAAATTCTCAGACTGAGAAGATGTGCATAGGGTTGTTCAGGCTCACTGAGAGAGAGGAGTGGACTCATTTCTCTTGCACTGTTAAGCATGTGCACATTGCATGGAATGGCGAGTAGAATTGCCTGTTTCTCCTTTTACTTGGGAGAGGATATGTTGAACATATAGTTCAATATCTATAAGTTCAGTGTATCAGACAGATTCCTACTTAGGTCAGTTATACAATCAGTATACCTTAATACCAGTTCCAGAGGAGTAAGGGTTAAAAGTGTTTTGAGAACAATTGAATGTGCAAAATAGTATAATTTTTGGTTTCTTAAAGTTTTCATGAGTCCCTATAGGAGAATGATATAGTTGTCCTTTCTTTTATTAAATATTTGTCTTGCTGGTGACGTTTATAAATATGGTAGTATGTGCTCTATGGATATGGATAAGCAGATTAATAACATTAAATATTTCAGTCATAATTAAAAGTGTGGTGCTTTACCTCAAAATATGAGTTTTAGGTACCTGTTGAAATTTAGCAAGCCTATCAACTGAAGGAAGTTTAGTGGAAAACAGATCATAGCTAAGTAGGTGAGATATATACATAGTAGTAGCTATATTGATCCACAAAGCACAAATATTGAAGTAATTTTCCATCTATAAATCCTGCATATTGGAGAGTAGAATGGCTGTGGCTGATAGTAACAGTGCATATTATCAGGCCAGTCACAAATGCCTATCTTATTAAAATATAGGAAACTAGTGATTAGTTGTTGGCATAAGCAGTTTTATGACAACAGTAAAGATAGAGGATGCCCTTTTTTTTTTTAATTAATATCCTGTGTTTGTGTTGACTTACGTTTTCTCCAGGTTCAACTGCAAGAAGCTGAGAGAAGGTGGGAAGAAGTCCAGAGCTATATCAGGAAGAGAACAGCAGAGCATGAGGCAGCACAGCAAGGTAAGGTACATGTAAATTTAGTATGTAATTCTGGGTAAAATTTCCTCCCCTCTCCATATGGGAAGAAAGTATAAATTGGCATTTTGATTATAGCTCGAAAAAAGAGTTTTTAAAACCTTCAGAGTACTTTTGTTTCTTTAACATTTCTTAGGGTTTTAAAAAATAAACTCTCTACTCTCTAGTTTTGTCTGAGGCATTAAGTTGCAGATAAAATTATAGTCCAGAAATAGGATAAAGGGAACCTGTGTTTCCTTTCTGTAGTTGTTCCCTCTGGTTCCTTGATCTTCTTCATTTTATTTTTTGTTTCTAAGTAGGACTCATTCCTATACTGTGAAGAGAAAAATAGCGGGGGCATTACTATTCTAAGTAGTTGACTTAAAACTACCTAACTGCTAAGTTTTAGTACTTATTCTTAATTTTATGAATTCATCTAGGAGATAATGGAGCTTGTTTCAGTGTGTATTATATATGTCTCCACTATTCCCTTTCCTCCCATGAAAGTGGTGGTGAGCTAGTGAAATATAGTGGCAAACAATAGGATGGATCACACAGGGTTTTGGCTCTTGAGACCTTTGGTTTCCTCTGATTTTTTTTTTTCAGCCCTAGGTATTTCCCTTTGGTTAGTGTTAAAATATATCTAAGACATTTGATGATCTTTTTCTTTATAAAGTTTGCTTTCAAGATGTATTAGCTTAGTTTTTAATTAATATTTTATATTTCATCAACAAAGCACTAATGAATTTTGCTAAAAAAATTTGTAACTATCAACTAGATGTAACTATTTGTAACTACATAACTATAAACAATAAAATCTCACTCTGACCTGAAGCAATTACTTTTGCTTTTAGTATCTTCTATCATATTTCTAAATAAGCGTATTATTTCTACTCATACTGCTGTTTCTTGACAGGGACCTGTTGACTTTCTGTTATAGAAAGTGAGGGCTTAATACTCCCACACCATTCCTTCTACTTCCCCTTATTCTCCTGATATGGCTGTGTGTACTTTCTCATTAAGCTCATATTTGATGTTTATGTCATTATGACTGTGTAATTCTGTGCTGAGCCAAGATGAATAAGACTTAAGTTCTTTTCCTAAGCAATGTTTTTAAATTTTCTGAAGCTAATTATTGCTCAATGTTTTTAACTTGCTTGATATTTGTTGTGTTGTTTAAAATTTTACCTAAGATTAAACTCCTTAACCCTCTCCTCTCCTCCAGCAACATACTGTAGATACTGGAGAAGCTGTCAGTTTTTAATGGGGCTGTGCCTCAGGAGTCCTCAATCTTTCTGCCCCAGTACTTGTTGCTTTCTAGGCCAGGTCATAGCTGTCTTCTGAGGCTTCTTTTAGTCTCCTTACCATTTTCTGGATCCTATGTCATGGCTATCTTTGTTGCTTTCCTCCCTTACTTAATAGCCTATTTTTCAGCAGCTTCCAAAGAGTATACTTTGAAGTACATTTGTTGAAACTTGGAGTATGTTTTTATTCCTTCTACCTTCATGCTTGATTTGTATGTAGAGTTCATGTTTGACTGGATGTTGAGGTATAGGTGGGAAATAATTTTCCCCACAGAATTTTGATGGCATTAATTTGGTGTTTTAACTTTTATATTATTGGTAAGAAATGTGCTCTCCTGAGTTCTAATCCTGGATATTACCATTATATATTTAATTTTCAGGAGTTATTTTTTGAGTTGTGTTCCATTCTTTTATTCTTGTTGTAGAAGTAATAGCTTGGAGTTCCCGTCGTGGTGCACCAGAAACAGATCTAACTAGTAACCATGAGGTTGTGGGTTCATTCCCTGGCCTCACTTAGTAAGTTAAGGATCTGGTGTTGCCGTGAGCTGTGGTGTAGGTTGCAGTCGTGGCTCAGATCCTGCATTGCTCTGGCTCTGGCATAGGCCAGCAGCTGTAGCTCTGATTCAACCCCTTGCCTGGGAACCTCAATATGCCATTGTTGCGGCCCTAAAAAGCCAAAAAAAAAAAAAAAGAGAGAGAAGTGATATCTTAACTTTTCTTAAAACATACATAAATAACATACACATGTACACACATGTTCATCCACATGCTCATATACACATTTTTTCTCTATTTGGCTCTCTGTCCCTGGTAGTGTGTTTGTGTGTGTTTGTTTCCTCCCCTGTTTTGTACTTAAGTTATTTTATGGAGCAGAGGCAGCTCTCAAGATACTTGGTATCTCCATTTCCTTAACTTTTACTTTCCCCTGCCTCATCTCTGCCAAGTTTAGTGATCATCTCTCTGTTTATTTTATCGTAATCTCTTGTGATTTGGAATTAGATTTATTTTCTGATTGCATCAAAGACTATTTTGTTTGTTTTTCATTTTCTTTATTGTTTTGGGGTTGTTGCTAAGAAGAGATACAAATAGAAAACTTTTACTTCATCCTGTACCAGGACATTTGTCAGCCTTCAGTATCTTTCTTTGTTCTCCAAGTAGGAGAGTACAGAGAATTTACAAGAAGTTCACTAAATAACTTACTAAGGTATCTGGGGAAATTAAGAATGCTTGTAAGAAGTGATATTAGAGTTTTAAACATCCATGTACCATTCAGTTAACATACTTATTGATTACGTGCTTTGTGCCCAGCCTTGGCAAGCTCTGATCTCAGAAAGCTCACTCTTTGGGAGAGCAGGTGAATTAGTACAGTGTGGCAGGTACTGTGAAAAAGGCAAGTGTAGGCTGTTCAGGGGAGCCATATGCAGGAGGGGAAGCAGAGGAGAGAGATTCAAGGAGAGTATTCTAGAGGAAATAAAGCTTACACTAAAGATATGTAGCAGTAATCAGGCAAAAGAAGAGACCTTTGTAAAATGCAATATTCTGTTAGATTTACAGAGTAAATTTGTGGCTAAAGAAAATGAAGTTCAGAGTCTGCATAGTAAGCTTACAGATACGTTGGTATCAAAACAGCAGTTGGAGCAAAGACTAATGCAGTTAATGGAATCAGAGCAAAAAAGGGTGAACAAAGAAGAGTCCCTACAAATGCA
Organism: Catagonus wagneri; assembly: GCA_004024745.2. Taxonomy (NCBI): domain Eukaryota; kingdom Metazoa; phylum Chordata; class Mammalia; order Artiodactyla; family Tayassuidae; genus Catagonus; species Catagonus wagneri. The sequence goes on along the minus strand of PVHT021183527.1, from coordinate 6,371,528 downwards.
AATTCAGGTATCTAATTTTCCCTTTTTTAAAAGAGTAAGATGAACAGTGATTTGATGTGTTTTGTGTAGATGAGAGAGGGCAGTCTACCTTATCTTAATTTTGGAGTGGGAATGAATAATTTTAATTTAATTTTTGAGCAGTGGTCACAGTATGGTTTGTTTGAATATGTGCTCAAAGATGTCTTCATGCACAGTTTTATGCTTTTTGTATTAGATTAGGAACAGTACAATATATTTTAAATTTCTGCTTTAGAAATTAGCTCTCAGAATAAATAGAATACCTAATCATTGATGTTTAAATGATGTCTTTTGGAATCTAAGAGAGCCTTTTTAAAAATAAAAAAGATATACCTATAACTCATCTTGTTCATCTACATTGGTATATTTAACAGCACAATTTTTTCCTTTCCTTTTTGATTACTGTTTATGAAAGGATATTTTGGAGCAGAATGAGGCTTTGAAAGCTCAAATTCAACAGTTCCATTCCCAGATAGCAGCCCAGGTAATGGTGCTCTCTTATTGCTTGTCGTTACTAATATTTTCCTAGCCTATAAATAATCTGAGTGCCTGTTAAGTACTATGCACTGGGTTAGTGGTTGAGCAACTCGTCAGTGAATCAGTGGGATGGTCTTGAGTGCCAAGCACTCTGATAATTATGTATAGTGATGGGAAAACACTAAGAAAGAAATCCAAATTTGACTAATGGGAAGGTGGGTTAGAGAGTTTTTACCTTAAGAGGAGCAAAATGTTGAACATTCTTTCACAAAAAGGAGGAATTAGCCAAATGGTACCAGGATTGTTCTTACTAAATATTGGCTTGTCATAAGGGAAAACCCTATATACCCTCAGGTGGTAGTGGTATGTTAACCACAGCTCTCAGGTTATATATGCCAAAAGATAATTTTTACATCTATACTTCACTTTTGTGAGGGAAACTTTCCAGACATTTTCAGGTGGTATTGTAAAACTTGTTATTCTTTGACATCAATGTCATATAACACAATAGACAGGTAGATATATATAGCCTTTAGAATATAAATAATACAACATTAAGAAGAAAGAGAAGAAACTTATAAGTACTTAACTCGTTTTCATAATATACATACTGTGAATCTCAATTTTCGATTCTTCAGCTTTAAAATTCTAAAATTTGGGAGTTCCCGTCATGGCTCAATGGTTAACGAGTCAGACTAGGAACCATGAGGTTGTGGGTTCGATCCCTGGCCTCCTTAGTGGATTAAGGATCTGGTGTTCCCGTGATCTGTGGTGTAGATTGCAGGTGTGGCTCCTATCTGGTGTTGCTGTGACTGTAGCGTAGGCAGGCAGCTGTAGCTCTGATTAGACCCCTAGCCTGGGAACCTCCATATGCCGCAGGTACGGCCCTAAAAAGCCAAAAAAAAAAAAATCTAAAATTTGTAGGTGTTCTCTTGTGGCACAGTGGGCCTGGGAATTTCCATAATGCCATGGGTGTGGCCCCCCCCAAATTATAGAAAAGTATTAGCTTACAATAGAACTCACTTTTCTTTTGGTTAAAAAGTAGTTAAAACATTAAAAACTTGTTTTTAAAGTTCAGGCAAGTTGAAAATCCCAGAACTTTGAGATCACAAACGTTTTTTTTTTTTTTTTTAATTGCCTTCTTTCTATAAACTATAGTCTAAAATTAATTGGGAAAGAATTATTTAATATGGGAAAGGGTATATGTTATGAGGTATCTGTATGCATAAATTGTCAGCTCTAATTGAGATCTTAAGTTATAGCTGAGAGGTAGTTCAGGAAAATTTGTCAGAAATTAAAGATTTAGAGAGTACTCCAAGTACTTTTTGAAAAGTAAAGATGAACATGGGTATTACCAAATGACTTAATATCTTAATCAAAATGTTATCATTTCATTATTGGAAATTGTTGCTAAGGAAAAGAATCACAGGGACGAAAAATGGCCTTTGCTGCTGTTTTTCCTATATATGAGTTGCTTGTCAACTAATACTGTTTTCAGGCCTGTCAACTTATTTTATTAGAAATGTCTTATGGTGTGTAATTACCCAATACTGGCTATTGGTGATCAAATTTACTTTGAGAAAATAGCTGTTACATAGTGAACACTCCTCATGGGCCAGACATTACGTTAACTTTATATACATTTATTGCTTTCAGTTTTTAAAGTTCTATTGTGATGAATATTGTATAACTTGTAAACTTTTCCTTAAAGGCTTTTGTGTTGACGTTGTTTTTCTTTCTTAGACCTCTGCTTCAGCTCTAGCAGAAGAATTACATAAAGTGTAAGACTGCCTTTCTATATTTTTCTTATAATTGCTTAATTACCACTTGTTGATACCTGTTAGAATCTCCACTTAGGATTAACTTTAAATTCTAACTTGTTAAAAAAATACTCTCTACGGGATTTGGAACAACTTTTACTTTCCCTCTCAGTGAGTTTGGTCCTTAAGCATTATATATTCTGTGTTTTTATGTCTTTGTCATAAAAAGAGTTGGGGAAACTTTTTTTTTAATTAAAAAAATTTAATTAAAGTATAGTTCATTGGGTAAACTTTTCAATTTGGGATTTAGCAATTCTGTGGAAGAGGTTATTGTAATTTGAGATTAGTGGAAGCAAATTAGTTTTTTTTTTAATAAGTAGTTGTAGTTACTCTGTATCTAACTATGTGGTGGTATGCCCAAAACAAAGTTCTTTTTGTGTGTATGTATTGTATAATTTGCCTGGACATGGATGACCTAAGTTCTGAAGACCGGAAATCTGTTTTTGACATTGCAGACTTGGGGAATATTTAACTTCTTTGACCTCAAATTTTAAAATAGGTGTATATATTTTAAGGAGTTGTAATAACGCATGTGACAGTTACTACTAAACTGAAAAGGGCTATAGAAATGGGAGGTACAGTTATGTGAAAAGTTTCTTAACTGAGGATGACCGTATTTGAGGCTTTTAATCCCTTGATTTGTGACTAGATTTCTAAATGTTTATTGAATGTACAAATCTGTCTCCTGTTAAGGATTGCAGAAAAGGATAAGCAAATAAAACAGACTGAAGATTCTTTAGCAAATGAACATGATCATTTAGCAAGTAAAGAGGAGGAACTTAAGGTAATTACATAAATGGCTACAGTTTTTTATAAGGCATTGAACTACCCTGCTAGCACTTGCATCAGTATGAGTATCTATGAAGACTGGAAAATACTCAGAATTCATTTGAAAAGTGTCTCTTTTCTAAATTACAAACCCCTCTTTAGCCTTCTAAGAGGAGAAGTTCAAAGGCTTTTACTTACATGGTGTTATTCACAGTAATTTGGGAAATATTTCAAATAATAGGAATTGATGATTTTCTTTCTGACTTAAGAAATTATAATTTGAGGAGTTCCCATCCTGGCTCAGTAGTAATGAATCCAACTAGTATCCATGAGGAAGCGGGTTTGATCCCTGGCCTCGTACAGTGGCTTTAGGATCTGGCATTGCCGTGAGCTGCGGGATAGGTTGCAGATGTGGCTTGGATCTGGTGTTGCTGTTGCTGGATCTGGCAGCTGAAGCTCCAGTTCAACTCCTAGCCTGGGAACTTCCATATATGGCAGGTGTGGCCCTAAAAAACCAAAAAAAAAAAAAGAGAGAGAGAGAGAAATTGTAATTTGAGAGTTTTACTTAGGTAGAAGATACACGCTACAAACTTCAAATTTAACATAGTATTAATTACTTCTAATGTTGCTTTTCCTTCTTGTTCTAGGATATACAGAATATGAATTTTTTATTAAACGCTGAAGTGCAGAAATTACAGGCCCTGGCCAATGAGCAGGTAGGTCTTTATTGCTTTTAAGCATTTACCTTAGAATTTCAGTTTGTTTATACTTATTTTTATTGCTATTGCAAGCCCTAATTTTACTCATGTAAATAGTAAATATAATGTTTGTGTTTGGCTTCATGGTGTGTTATTATTAAAGCCTGTTTTGTTTGACTATGATTCTCCCAATTCACTTAAATGTTACTATTTTTATGTTGAAATTAATGTTTGATTGAAGAAATTGATTACTTTTGAACTATCTGAGGATTCATTTAAAATATTCATGATGTGGTAATTTGGTTTTGCTTTCTACTATCCAGTCAAAAAAGGATCTATCTTTTATAAGTGAGAACTACAAAATACTAGACAACAAAAAGTGTTACAGTAGTATATGCTATTGCTTTAACAATTTACTCCAAATTTGTGAAAATATAACTTATTAAAAATAAGTGAAAGCATATGTTTAAGTGCTTCCTGAAAAATGATACAATTCTTATTTCATTCTTAACACAGGCTGCTGCTGCACATGAACTGGAGAAGATGCAAAAAAGGTGATTAAATTATTGATATACATGAAGCCATTCATACATTTATGTTCAAGTGTAATTATAGAAAATATTGCTGCTTATAACTGATAGTTGTGCACATAATTTATGTAAGCTTTCTGAATATGTGAAGTATTTTAATTGTTTTTTTCCTCATAGTGTTCATGTTAAGGATGATAAAATAAGATTGCTTGAAGAGCAGCTACAGTGTGAGATTTCAAACAAAATGGAAGAATTTAAGGTGTGTAATTAACCTGGTCAATTCAGCTTTTTTTAACAACCTTGTGTAATTTTCAGTTGAAGTGAATGTAGAAATACTACTTTTTATATGCAATCACTCTGTTTCAGTAGTTTATTTGGAGAATTATACAGTTAATTTTATCATAGACTGTTTGCTTAAATTATTTTGACTTACCTGTTTTTATAATAGATCTTTGATATTTGCTTTGCCCCAGCCTTTTTCTCTACAGTTTGAGATAGTCTCTGTTGTTGGTGTAGTGCCATTTTCTGGTCATGCGAACAGCTTGAGTATTGTGAAGCCTTATGATTGCTAGGGTACATCTCTCAGTGCAGGAAGATTTGCTTTTTTTTTCTTTTCTTTTTAAATTGTTTTCCTTTTTTTTTCTTTTCTGTATTTCTTTTTTTTTTTTTAAACTTAACAGGAATCCTGTGAGTACTAACTTAAGAAAGCAGGGTTTCCCAGAATTCACTGGCACAAACTCTTCCACTCTTTGAAATATACATGAAAGGGTTCTAAGCACAGTGTTAACACTTTTTGTGATAAACTACAGGATTAACTAGGGGGTCTCAGTAGAAACTTTTTTAGAGATCATTGTCCATGTACCTTATACTGTTACTGGATTCCTGTACTTTGGAAATATATTCATTGAAACCGTGAAAAATGGAGCTACGTGAGATTTACATTCTTCTGTCAGTGTACAATTCATCTGTCACTTTATAAGTATTTTTGGTAATTAATTATATGGCTTTGATTTAACAACAACAAAAAACCCACATTCAAATGATTGCTTTGTTAACTTTTCTTAATAAAACAGTAAATTGAGATTCTTTCTTTTAGATTCTAAATGACCAAAACAAAGCTTTACAATTAGAAGTTCAAAAGCTACAGACTCTTATTTCTGAACAGGTAAGGCTTTTAATGAATTATAAGTTAGAAATATCCAATGTATAACAAGATCTTCTTTTTAAATACTAATCAACTCGTTCATTTGTAGAAATTGAAGTGTAGATATGTCTTTTAACTGTGTTTCTGTTCATCTTGTGCTGATTAATCAAGTGTCTGAATAAAGGAAAATAGGAGTTCCCTTTGTGGCTCAGTAGTTAACGAATCCGACTAAGAACCATGAGGTTGCAGGTTTGATCCCTGGCCTTGCTCAGTGGGTTAAGGATCCGGCATTGCTGTGAGCTGTGGTGAAGGTTGCAGATGCGTCTCGGATCCCGCGTTGCTGTGGCTGTGGCGAAGGCGGGCGGCTACAGCTCCTGTTAGACCCCTAGTCTGGGAACCTCCATATGCCGCGGGTGTGGCTCTACATAAAGGCAAAAAGACAAAAAAAAAAAAAAGGAAAATATAATTTTATTCCTGAAAAGAAGCTAATGCTAACCTCTTTGTAAGCATTTTCAGAAAAAAGCATAATAGGATTCATGAAAATAATTTCTGGAGTTCCCTTCATGGCTCAGTGGAAACAAGTCTGACTAGCATCCATGAGGACCCAGGTTTGGTCCCTGGATTCGCTTAGTGGGTTAAGGATCTGGTGGTGTGGTGGCTGTGGCCCAGGCCGGCCCTACCCATAGCCTGGAAACCTCCATATGCCGCGAGTGCAGCCCTAAAAAAAAAGTGAAAAAAAAAGACAAAAAAAGGAGAAGAAAGAAATTAAAAAAAAAATAAACATAATTTCTTTTAGTTATTTTGATACATTCGGCTCTCAGGATAATAGTCCTTAGACTTTTGGAGCCTCGCTTTTTTCTCTAAGGCAATGTGGTTTCTTAAAAAGAGAATGGGTTTGAAACATCCTACCAGCACTTAAATGCAGAGCGATGTTGATCAGATTGATTAACATTTCTAAGATCTCTCCTTCCAAGTGTTTTACGTTGAGATTTTATTTACATTATAAGCATGTTAGATTTAAATGGAGAAGTTTATGTATAGTGAGTAGCCTAGTGCTTTGCGTACAGCAAATGTTAAGCCTTAATGCCTTCCCTTTAGAATATTTGTTTGTTCCATCTCATCTCCACCCCTTACTGCCGTAATATTTCTTGCTGTATTTTATAGCAAGCCATCAAAACTGTAGAAGCCTGAGTAAGCATGGCTTCATAAACTCAAGCCCTAGGTGATGTCTGTTCTATGGCTGTTCCTAAGGGTTGCCTTCTTACTCTTCTAAATAATTCTTCGAATTCCAATTTTAAGAAATATTATAGAAGGTCTTCATATTAGATGACACATAGAAGCTTTGCGTGTTTCTCCAATACTGTCGAATTTTGACACGTTTTATTAGAAGCTGAAATATAAGTTATTGCAAATGATAGCACTCCCTTTAGCAGGTGGTACATACTTTCTTTTTCTTTTAAAATGCACGTCTAGGCAGGTATTGAATTGGTATAAGTAGCCGTGCCAAATGCTGTGGAAGTATTTTGGAAGTATTTCGTTAACTTCCATTGACTTGTCAAGAAATAATCCATTATTTTATCTTCTTACTCAAATATGGTATTAAGTCTTTCACATAATCTTTATTATTTTGTGTATGCTTTACCCTTTCAAACTAAAGGTAATAGAGAAGAAAATGCTGAACAGATGATGTTTGGGGAGGGTCATGACGTCGTTACACTGTGATGCTAAAATGGTCTTTAAGTCTTGTTCTTAAATCTTATTTCCCTTTGTGGTATAGCTTTTGACAGATAAGACACTTCATCAATTGTAAATTTTTTTTCTTTTAAATTTATCATCTCTGAATTCCGGTTGTACATTAGTCTTTCGTTACAGTTTAGTTGGAGACATTTTTAATTTTTAGTGTCACGTAAATTTTTTTTTTTACCAGTTATGAGATGCAATTGGTGACTTGGATTAGTAAAATATGATGTTTTTGGCTGTATTAATTCTTACCGAGAAAAGCAGAATGCATGTTTTTTTTTTGAGTTGAGATTGAGTTAAGATTCTGAAACATCTGTTTGAGTATATAAAGTTTTAAATTTTGTAAAATTAACTTCATAGGAGGTAAAACAAATGCCTAGAAACTTCTGAATCTGCCGTAGAATTCCAGCATTAGAGGCGCAGGTAATTCTTCCTTACGGTTTAAACAGAGTACCTAGGTCTTTCCTTTTCACTTTTGTTCTGTACTGAAAACTTCTTCATCATTAGACAAGAGTAAAATCACTAGCCTTAAGTTTTTCCCTTAAGATAGCATGATACCCTAAGAATTGCCAATCTGACATCTTACATAAAATTCTCTCTTGTAAGCGTGGGAGTGAATATTTTAAAAAGTCCTCTAATTTCTTTCTTGTTGAGTTAGCCTTCTATCTACTATAAAGCTTCTGTGTATGTTTAGGTATTCTGTTAATATAAAGAACATTCAACAAAATAAAATTTCATAACCATATTTAAAATTTATTAAGAAGAATTATTTGAAGGGAGGAAATTCGTCTCAATATCTGATCTTTGGGTGATTCTTAGAAATTTTCTTCTTGTTCTGAAAGCTTTTTTTTTTCTTTAATAGTCTAGAAAGCATTTGACTATGATGTTATATTTTTGGTTGTCATTGTGACTTCTGTTCTCATCTTGGGACCAAAGAACCAGTGCTTTGGCTTTTTTTCTAGTCATTTTTTATTGCCATTGCTAGTGAGGGAAGAGATAAAGATTAGCTTAATTTTAATGTATTTCATTTCTATCTTTCTTTAACCCCTTCCTACCCAGCAGTCAGAATTCCAAGTGACAATTGGGAGATGAACAGTTTAGTTATGTAAAAAAAAATTCAGGGTGTTTTTTTGTTTGTTTGTTTGTTTTACATAACAGTTTAAGTTTTGTAAAAAACATTCAGGGTTTTTGTTTTGTTTTGTTTTCCTGGAGGAAAAGATTGAGCTTATCGAATCAGAAACCAGTAATGGTGCCAAGTTGTTGTTTCTTCAGGTGTAGGAAGCAGAAAGACAAATGCCAGGTAAGGTAACTGGTTGATAAACTAAAGAAAGGAAGACTCCATTTGAATATAGGCATATGGATAGATCATATAGATTAATTATTATGGTCTCATTTACTTAGAATAAAATAAAACTTTTTGATGGAAGGGTCCTGAAATGTCCTTTTTGACCATCTTGACTTTTTAGCAAAGAAATGACATTCTTTTTTATTCTTATTGTAGTAGATTTTTAAGATTTAGTGATTAAATTATTATGCAAAAAACTGTGGGAATAGGAAGTTTTTTTTCTCTTTTGCCCTGAAGCCTGGTTGTATTTTATTGCAGAAGAATTTACTATTGTATAAGATATAGTTTTGAAAATCATCCAGGGAGGAAAAGCTGGATTGGATTAGAATAATAATATATTACATTAAAATGTTGGATAGGTGCTAAGCTGGGTCAGTTTCATGCAACTGAATATTCATTGAGCAATTGACCAAGAGTAGATACTAAACTATACCTTGTTAAAGGATATTCAGTCCATTCAGTTTTTACTAATTGAGAGTATGCTAGGTACTATGCTACAATGCTAAGGCTACAGAGATGAATGAGACTTGGTTCCTGCCTTCAAGAATATGGCTTACTCTGGAGGTAGATGTATGCTCAGAAAAGTGTGATGAATAAAATTCTTAAACTGTATGTACAGGTTTAGAAGAAGAGATACTGGAGGAGAGTAAGGGCAAAGAGGGGACACCTAAGCCTGATTTTGAAAAATAGCCAAGAATTTGCTGAACTCAGTCATACTAAAAGTCATGGCAAGGTGGCAGAATTGGCCTATTCAGAGTATTCTGGCATATTATGAAAGTGCAAAGTCTGAGGTGTAAGGGATAGAGAAAGATTTGCTAGGGCCTAATTGTGAAGGACTTTCTGTGCTATGTAAAGACCATGAATTTGATATGTAGCATGTTGGTTTGCTGCTGAAGGATGCTGAAAGAATGAATAAGTGTTTTGTCTAGTATTTTAGATGGCTCATTCTGGTAACCATTAGGTGTTTGAACTTAAGTGATGGTGAATTATGTAGTACTAAAGGTATAATATAACTGATTTAGCTGCAGATAACTTGGACTCGTAATAGTGTTCTCATTAAAAATTGAGATATAATTTACATATTAACTTCAAGTGAACAACATAATGATTCTATATTTGTATATACCGTGAAATGATCACAATTAAGTCTAGTTAAGGTCCATCAACATACATAGTAACAAATTTTGTATTGCCTTTATGTGAGATGACTGTCATCAAAAATAAAAAGGGACAAAAACCATCTTGATGAAAGATTTATAGACTTAATTTATTTTTCACAGTTTATAAACATGATTTAATGGTTTTTTTTTTTTTTTTTGCTTTTTAGGGCCGTTCCTGTGGCATATGGAGCTTCCCAGGCCTAGGGGTCCAATTGGAGCTGTAGCCACTGGCCTATGTCACAGCAATGCCAGATCCGAGCCGTGTCTGCGACTTAACGCCACAGCTCACAGAAACGCTGGATCATTAACCCACTGAGCAAGGCCAGGGATCGAACCCGCAACCTCATGATTCCTAGTTGGATTCGTTAACCGCTGCGCCACAATGGGAATTCCGATTTGATGTACTCTTAACAGCTCCCATCCTCTTTAAGATGGTGGGTAAAATTTTTTCCCATTGGAAAGTTCTTCTGGGAGTTCCCTTTTTGGCACAGTAGAAACTAATCCAGCTAGGAACCATGAGGTTGTGGGTTCACTCCCTGGCCTAGCTCAGTGGGTCAAGGACCTGGCGATGCCGTGAGCTGTGGTGTAGGTAACAGACGCAGCTCGGATCCTGTGTTGCTATGGCTCTGGCATAGGCTGGTGGCTGCAGCTCCGAATGGACCCTCAGCCTGAGAACCTCCATATGCCATGGGTGTGGCCCTAAAAAAAGCAAAAAAAAAAGTTCTTCTGTACCTCTCACAACTCACAATATGTTCTTTATGAACTAGAGACAGGGAGAAAATAATTATTAGGATATTGTGGTATTTGAGATGTGTAAAACTGAGGGCATAACCTCAGGAACTGAAGAAAAGGGTATTAATTTTTAGAAATGTGTAATAAGTGAAATCTTAGGACTTGGATTTTTCAAAGGACAAATTAATAGTATTTGTGGAAAATGGTTATAATAAAATAGGAAAAAATTTCAGAAACTAGAGAATAAGAGAAAGCAGGTAGGGAATTGGATGGGTGGAAGAGAATGCTGAAGGGGAAAAGCCCCCAGACCTGTTTTGTCATATTGCTAAAGGCATAAGAACATCTAGGAGGAAGCCTTGCTTCTGGGTACATAGTAAATTATAACATTTGTGTGTAGGACTTTGTGTGTGTATGGAGGGAATGCTAGAAGGATGGGTCAAAAGCCAAGGTCAGCTCACGTGATGTCTTTTAACAAGGAGAGTATGTTCTTGTGCTGCAAACTTTACAATCAGATTTAAAATATTCTATATATTGGCTTAGATGGTGGTTATGTGAAATCTATATGTTAAAAATTCATTCAGTTGGTCACAGGTTTTGTGCACTTGCCTTAAAAAAAATAAAAAAGAACAAAGCCTCCTTCTTGGCCTGCAGGACCTTAGAGCCTTGGATTTTCAGATTTGAAGAATTAATGTAAAGAAGGGGCAAATTCTCTTCTTACTGTAATTCTCTTCTTTATAGTAATTAAAAATTTGTTCACAAGGGGCTAGTTTATTTTTCAGCCCACTTTGTCATTTCATCTTTTTCTATGTCTTTTGTATAGTTGCTTCTCTTATGTCTGTGTTTCCTGAATTAAATGATTCTGGCATATGGAAGTTTTCGGGTCAGGGATCAAACCCATGCAGTAGCAGTGACATGGTAGATCCTTAACCTTCTGATCACAAGGGAACTCCCTGAATTAAATAATTCTTCAACAATTAGCCGGCTTTAGATATGGATCATCTTAAATTTTGGATCTAATTAATACTAAACATTATCTTAGAAATCTATTTCTAGGAGATCTCACTGTGGCATAGCGGGTTAAGGATCCAGTGTTGCCTCTATGGCAGTGCAGTTTTGATTCCTGGCCTGGGAACTTCCGTATGCCATCAGTGCAGCTAAATGAATGAATAAATGACTGCTTTTTTAAAAAAAATCTGTTTCTAAACTAGTTTTAATTTACCTCATGCAAACTTAAACTTTTTAAAATTAAACTTTTTTTGTTGTTGATTTTATTTTAGCCTAATAAAGATGTTGTGGAACAAATGGAAAAATGGTAAGAGATTTAAATTTTTTTAAAATATTTTAATGACTCATTTCTACCAAGTTTGAGATAACAGAATTATTGGTATATTAATCTCGTTTCTTAAAATTCTCTTTAGGAGTTCCCTTCGTGGCTCAGTGGTTAACGAATCCGACTAAGAACCATGAGGTTGCGGGTTCGATCCCTGGCCTTGCTCAGTGGGTTAAGGATCCGGCATTGCTGTGAGCTGTGGTGTAGGTTGCAGACGCGGCTCGGATCCCGTGTTGCTGTGGCTGTGGCGAAGGCCGGCAGCTACAGCTCCTGTTAGACCCCTAGCCTGGGAACCTCCATATGCCACGGGTGTGGCTCTACATAAAGGCAAAAAGACAAAAAAAAAAAAAAAGATTCTCTTTATACCTCGCAATGGAAGAGAGTGGTATACTGTTGATTGATTTGGCCTTACTTTAGGTTTGTGGGTGTCATGTGTGGCCATGATTTATTTGTTTAAGCTAGCATGTAAGCATACATAACTTGAATACATTTTATTATTGGTAAAGGTCTTACTTACCTCAGACCATGATCAAAGATCCTCAGAAACCTTTCTAGAATTGAAAGTTTATAAGGAATGATGAACACAGAAGTTGATCTGTATAAAATATTTATTTAGGAATCATATAATTTTCCTTGAAAAGTAGTTCATATGTATGTTATAAATTTATAATTTCAGTATTCAAGAAAAAGATGAGAAATTGAAGACTGTAGAAGAATTACTTGAAACTGGACTCATTCAGGTGGCCACTAAAGAGGAAGAGCTGAATGTAAAGCATTTTGTATATTTGTTTTCCTTGTGATTGATTATTCAGTGAACATGAAAGGGTTTCATGTAATGTGTAGTATTTTTCCCATAGATTTTAAACTTAATATTAGTCATCAACATTTTATGAATATATATGATGCCTTTTTTCATCAAATTTAACATTTTATTATAAATACAAAAATGTGCAGTTGATTGTAGCATTCACTGTCTTAATGAAGTATTAAGTATTAAACTATTATCATGGTTGTAGCATATGCTTCCCCACCTCCACTCATATCCAAATTATAACCAGACAGTAACTACTGGGCTTGATAAGACCAGAGGAAGGAGAGAATGCAGTTCTATTTTTTTGATTTTCATTAGCCTCTAACTCAGTTTGGATAGGATTACTGTAAAAAAATAAGGTAAAATATGTATTTGATTTTAGGGAGAGACATGACTGGTTTTCAGGTTGTGGAAGCATGAGTAGAAATACTGGGGAAGGTAATTGAATTAAAAGGCCATTTGGCTAGCTCTGGAGCTATAGAATTGTAGACATGTAGAACAAGTGATATTTCTGATGGGAAGGACCTAGAGAAAAATGAAGAGTGAAGTGTATGTTGAAGCTAACTGTTTTTTTCAGAAATTAAATGTTGTGCTTATGTGTCTTTGAAAAGGCAATAAGAACAGAAAATTCATCTCTGAGGAAAGAAGTTCAAGATTTAAAGGTCAAGCAGAATGATCAGGTAATATATTTAGTAGATCTTGCAACCATTCTCTTTTAAACAGTGGACAAAATTACTACATTCAAGTATAGGGAAATGTTCTTTTTTTTTTATTCCTTCATTCTCCAACATGGAATTTATCAATAATAGTTTTAATCTGTGACTGGTTGGTGACTTGATTATCTGTAATAGAGGATGTGATTTTTATTGAATGCTGACTTTATTTCAGGCACTGAGTAGAGTACCTGAGGTAGGGTGCCATTGCCTCTTACTACAGTGATGAAAGGTTTTGAGTATAAAGTTGACTCTAATCTTGAAAGGATGCCTGAAATGAAGCAATTTCCTATCTGTTGTTTTCTCCTTATCTGGTTAAAATTATTGATTCAATAATTTTATTATTTGTTGATTTTTTTTTTGATCTGTGCTTCCCATGAGTAGCTTTAAAGCTAGTTACTTTCAAAATGCTTTTCATTTTCATAACTGTAACATTTAAAAAAACTAGAAAGAATTAATTCCTGGGTTTACTTTTCCCATTTGGATTTTAGTGTAGTGGAAAAATCCAAATCCAAGTACATTGAGAATAACGTACTTTTCTATTTATGACTCATTTATTTTGAGCAAATTACTAACTAGAACACCTTCTTATTTCCAGGTTTCCTTTGCATCTCTAGTTGAAGAACTTAAGAAAGTGTAAGTGGTGACATTATTAAACCACTCTTTCTCTTTGGTTCATTTTCTTAGTGCTCATAAATCTTATTTTATTGTCCATTTGAGATGGCTGATATGTGTTAATTTAACCTTCACTCTAGAATTTTTCGTTGATAGAATAAGGGAACTTAGCTGTGCTTTCCCAGTGCAATGAGATCTTTAAAACAACTCAGTTTCCATGATTTACTCCATTTATTTTCTTAACTCATGGCATCAAATTGTTAATTTTCTGTTTCTGAAGGAGCAACAATTAATGAACAGATTATATTGGATAGAGATCAGTTCCATGTGTGTATCAATTTCTTGAAGTGTTTGTAAAGTTTAATGCCGTAATTATATATAAGTTCTGCCACAGCTTTCAGAGTCCTAGAAGTAGTATTGTTGAGAGGAATTCAGTTCTCCCTAGTAATATTTGGGGCACAAATCTTACATTCCCTGTGCACTTTTGAAGCACGTTGCCAGCTCCTCCTCGTGTGCATAGGCTTCATATATCTGGTGGTTACTGCTTAATTCTCATTTAGGAAGAGCTTTAAGAATTATTTTCCCCTTCTGTCTGCAAGATATATTGCCATTTTACTTAAAATGGGAAGAATTGATTTGGTGAGCCTATTCGTGATTTGACACTATTTATCTTAGTTGACGGATCTTGATATTTCTAAGTTTAATACTGCATTTCTTTAAGGATCCATGAAAAAGATGGAAAGATCAAGTCTGTGGAAGAACTTCTGGAAGCTGAACTTCTCAAAGTTGCTAATAAAGAGAAAACTATTCAGGTATTGAGAGAGAGAAAATTTGTAGGGTTTTTTTTTTTTTATCAACTTGAGCGAATACCATTTAATTTTGTGTGTTTGTCTGTACATTGCATTTTATGTCAATTTCTGTGTTTCCATTGTCCAATCTTGTCTGTTTTGTCATTGTCAAGGATTTGAAACAGGAAATAGAGGCTCTAAAAGAAGAAATAGGAAATATCCAGCTTGAAAAGGCTCAACAGGTAAAAATTCCAGAGCCATAGCATAACAGATTTGTTAGTGTATGTGTATTTATGAACTATTTGTTTTTTTTTCTTGTTAATCAGAAAAAAACTTTGAGTAGTGTGCTGTAAGTATTTTGGGTTCTGTGCTTTTAAAAAATTGTTGCCTGATTTGAGAAAGTATTCTTAATATTTTAATCAAAATTAAAATATTAAAACTGTTAAAATCCTAAAAAAATTTTTTGGAAAATTTTCTGTATTAATATTTCACTTCAGTTTACCAACTTAAAAAAAAAAACAAAGCACTTTGTAAACTTTTTTTTTTTTTAACTGCATGTTGCAAAATGTTTTGTTATAGAATATATATTGTACAGCTTTGTAGAATAAAGTACAAATTTTATTGGGGGATTTCAATGGTAGACGTGGTTGTTAGAAATAGATGGGTGGTTTTGATGAATTTAAGCTGATGAGGTTTCACTGAAAATATGATGAGATTGCATGAAAGAAATGATTCATTCATTTCTCCCACAGATTAATTTAACAATATTTATTTAGTTCCTCCTGCTTATTAAAGTTCTGTGTTAGTGGTTTCTCCACTATAATGTGAAATGAAATAGGGAAGTTGACAAGATTAAACTCCTAATATAGATTGGAGAGTTCAGGAACGTCTCCTCCTGGGGAACTGGCATCTAAGCCAAGATCTAGAAGGATTCTATTAGAAGACAGTAGGGAATAAAAAGTATGATAAGAAGAGGAGATTAAAGGACTATTTAGAGTACTGTTGAGTATTCGGTCTTGAAGAGTGGAAAGGAAGGTGCTCTGACATGGTGGGGAGGTATATGGACAGTTAATATTCTAATTTTCACAGTTTTAGAAGTATCACATTATTTAGACATTATCTGTATCCCTTGTCTTTCCTCCTTCCCACTTTTAATTCATTGCTCTTACTGTCATTTGAGTCAAGAGAAAGTGAAATCAAACTGCCTTATTTTGGCATGAATAATTCAGCTAGAATTTTTGTAATTTGAAGTGTACACATCTTATAAAGTTTATCATAAAGCTTAGTAAATAAATTGAAGGGATTATGAATTGCTTTTTTTCTGCTTTTTATTTCAGTTATCTATCACTTCTCAAGTTCAGGAACTTCAGAACTTGTAAGTACCATTTTTCTTATTTCCTTTTAATTATCTATTTTTGACAAGTTAAATTTGAACATCACAGCTTCTTTTTATTTGATTTTAAATAATATTTTAAAGAACATCATATTATATCTCAAAGAAGTTCTCTTGTGGTACACCAGGTTAAGGATCTGGCATTGTCGTTGCAGTGGCTTGGGTCACTGCCGTGGTTTGAGTTTGATTCCTGGCTCGGGAACTTCCACGTGAACCCCTCCCCCCCAAGAAAATGGAGGTTTTTTTTTTTAATTGTATCTCAAAAAGTTCTCAAGGTCTAAAATTTTCATTAGGATTTAATCTATAGGTTTTTTGATGGTAATGGGGATAGAGTTGCAAGTATTATTTTTATGATTTATAATCTGAATATGGCCTTGAACTGACATGTTGCTCTTTACCCATTTTAAAAGCCACTTTGGGAGTTCCTGCTGTGATGCAGCGGGTTAATGATCCAGATTGTCTCTGTGGCACTGTCACTTCAGTCCCTAGCTGGGTGCAGTGGATTAAGCATTGCCTCAGTTGACTCAGATTTGACCCCTGGCCCGGGAACTTCCATATGCTGCTAAAAAAGAAAAAAAAAATGCCACTGTAAAACTGGTTATATATTTCACACCCAAACTAGTTGTAAATAAGCTGTCTAAATTTACTAGTATTGACTTAAATAGGGTGTTAAGGGGTAGGAGTAGAGCTGCTTTTTAATTTGATATCTCCAAAATCTTGTATGCCTTTATACTTAAAATATTTATTATAAAATATACTTAAAATATTTATTTTTTAGTTTAATCAATTTGGGTTGCGAGTACAACCTTTTCTAGTCTCCAGTATTTTTGCTTTTTTATAGTCATGTAACACTTTCACTGATAGTTCTTATTAACTTATTGTCAGATTAAAAGGAAAGGAGGAACAGATGAATACCATGAAGACTGTTTTAGAAGAGAAGGAGAAAGACTTAGCCAACAGAGGGAAATGGTTACAGGTGAGATGTTAAAAACAAACGTAAACATCTGTTCTATACTTGCATATCAGTTTTTTTCACATCTGTTCTTTTTCAGGATCTTCAAGAAGAAAACCAGTCTTTAAAAGCACATGTTCAGGAGGTAGCACAACATAACTTGAAAGAGGTATAGCATAAACTGATTACCAGCATATTTCATAAAAAAATGAGGAATATTTATTTTACTGTACTAGAAAATAAAGAAATTGTGTTCTCTGAGTTTTTTTGCTATAAAAATTACTGTTGTACCATAATTTTGTCTTTTTTGTTTTGTTTTGTTTTTTTTACTTATTAGGGCCACATCCTTGGCATATGGAAGTTCCCAGGCTAGGGGTTGAATCTGAGCTACAGCTGCTGGCTTATGCCACAGCCATAGCAACACCAAATCCGAGCCGTGTCTGTGACCTACACAACAGCTCATGGCAACGCTGGATCGTTAACCCACTGAGCAAGGCCAAGGATCGAACCCACAACCTTATGGTTCCTTGTCAGATTCGTTAACTGCTGTGCCATGACGGGAACTCCAGTTTTGTCATTTTTAATAAAATAAGTTAACTCATTTCTGCCAAGCCTATTACTGCCTCATTTGTCAACCTAAGTCTAAAAACATGTCCTTGCCTTTTTGAAATGGATTCTTAAGCTCATTTTAAGTGTTTATATTTAAATGGTATATTAATCTGTTATCATTTAGCAAATGGGTATTAAAAGATTAAGTTAAATAAAGAAAATTCATTCTATCTTGATTTAATGAATGGCCCAATCTTAAATTTACTTCATGTAATTATGTTTTTATTTTATTGGTGAGTGATTCTATAGATAATATGTTTTAGTGCCCGATCCTTTTTGATGGTAGAATTAAAAATGTGAATCTGTTTCTTAGGCGTATTCTGCATCACAATTTGACGAACTTGAGACTGTGTAAGTATACTTTTAGCTAGCATTTTTTTTTTCGTCTTTAGGGCTGCACCCAAGGCATATGGAGGTTCCCAGGCTAGGGGTTGAATTGGAGCTACAGCTGCCAGCTTATGCCACAGCCACAGCAACTGGGGATCTGAGCCGCATCTGCGACGTACACCACAGCTCATGGCAACGCCAGATCCATAACCCACTGAGCTAGACTAGGGATCGAACCTGTGTTCTCTTGGATGCTAGTTGGGTTCGTTAACCACTGAGCCACAATGGGAACTCCAAGAGAAACTTCTTAATATTTTCTAGAATATCCTTGAATATTATGATGACTTTCATCTAAGTAATGAACTTTTTTGTTAAGTAGGAATTATAGTCTGGGGCAAATAAGTGTCTGGTAAAATCAGACAGATACCTGGAGACTTTAGTACCTTTTGAGAAACTCTTCGATTGCATTTTCTGAAGTACTGTTTCTGCTAATATAACCTGGCTTTATTTAAGTTCTCACTCTCTTTTTAAAATGAAGTGTGTAATTATTATTTTTTTTTAATATTTCATTTTTAATGGCTGAAAAATATTCCATTGCATATTTATACCAAAATCTCTTACTCCATTCACCCATCGATGGACACTTACTCATACCTTGTTTCCATATATTGGCTATAGTAAATAATGTTTTTTTTTTTTTTTTTGCTCTTAATGGATTTTATTTCAATTATAGGTGTGCATAAATCATCACAAGTCAGTTTTACAGATTTTGTATCCCAAACCCCCAGTGCATCCCCTCACCCCCCCAGATTGTCTTATTTGAAAAACCAAGGTTTTCCAAAGTCTGTGAGTCATTGTCTGTTCTGTAAGAAGGTTTATTGTGTCTTTTAGTTTCCACATGTAAGCGGTATCATTGGGTGTTGCTGTCTAATTGTCTGACTGATTTCACTTTGCATGATAATTTCTAAGTCCATCCATGTTGCTATAAATGTTGGTAATTCGTTCCTTTTAATGGCTGAGTAACATTCCATTGTGTGTATGTACCATATCTTCCCTATCCACTCTTCTGTGAATGGGCATTTAGGTTGTTTTGAAGTGTGTAATTATTGTAAAGAGAGGTTAAGTTTATTTCAGATCAAAATCAGTATTTGAAAGAATAACATTTCTAAATTAACCAGAAGATAATCTTAGCCATACACTTAGTAATGAATATTGAATCTTTCTATAAAAGTAACCTGTTGAGTTCCCTTCATGACTCAGCAGTAATGAACCCTGCTACGATCCATGAGGATGTGGGTTAGATCCCTGGCCTCGCTTAGTGGGTTAAAGATCGGGTGTTGCCATGAGCTGTGGTGTAGGTCACAGACATGGCTTGAGTCTGACATTGCTGTGGCTGTGCAGTTGGCTGGCAGCTGTAGCTCTGAGTCAACCCCTAGCCTGGGAACTTTCATATGCCACAGGTGTGGCCCTAAAAAGCAAAAATAAATAAATAAAAAATTAAAAAATAGATAAAAGCAACTTGTATTTGGGGGAAAGTAGTATCTGTTGTCATATCAGTTGTGCTGTACCAGATAGTAAAAATACCCAGTCTGATGAGCATAGGAGGTATCAGTCTTTGTAAATGTTCATCCTAGAAGATTTGTCCTGTGAAGGCTGTTCTCTTAAATTGAATCAGTCTACAGTGGCAAGAAAGGTATCTGGACTTCAACTTTTTGGCCTTCTATCAGTTTTAGGAGATTTTTGCTTTGGTGTAACCTCATCGGTATTTATTGATGGTTACGAAGTGGCCCTTTGAAACTATATCTTTAAAAATGTAAGATATTGAGGTTACTTGTTAGGTCGTTGTCTTTATGTAGACAAAGGAGATGATTCTGTTCTTGGCACTGAGATTACTCATTTGTACAACTAATTGTTTATTTTGTGGGTATTGTGTAACTCTCAAGGTGCTTTTGTGTCATTTGCTAATAGAAAGCTTTGAGACGTATTTGTGGTCTATTTGTAATCAGTATATAGATGATTAAAGTGTGATTTTAGATTTCTACTTCACATTTAAAAAAATAGAATTTTGGGGAGGTGCATTTTTAGGTCTACAGAAAAAATTGAGAGAACAGTACAGAGAATACATGTATGCTCTCCCCCCAATTCTTATTTATATCTTGTATTAGTGTGGTACATTTGTTACAGTGAATGAACCAAATCACTATCTTATTGACTAAAGACTGTAGCATCCATTATGGTTCATGCTTTGTGTTGTACATTCTGTGGGTTTTGAGGAATGTATAATGGTATGTACATTATTACAGTATCATAACAAAATAGTTTTACTATCCTAAAATTCTCCTGTGCTCCACCTATTCACCTAACTAAAATAAGGTCTTTATAAAAATTCTAGGTTGAAAAAGAAGGAAAATGAAATGAAGAGATTAGAAACTATGCTAAAAGAGAAAGAGAGTGATCTTTCGAGCAAAACAAAGCTGTTGCAGGTAAATATGTTTACTTAGAATTAATTATGTGTGAGCTATTGTCTTTGCATGTTTGAAAACAATTTTAACTACAACAAAAGAAAATAGAATACAAAATGACTCTCCCTCCCACCCAGAAACTTGGTCTCATTCCTTAGAGATAACTACTATCAGTAATTTATATATCTTTTGAGAAAGTGCCTATGTATAAAATGTGTGTGTATGTGTGTACTTAACAGTTTTTGGACATTTTGTATTTAGTCGTATGCACTTTCTTATTTTATTACCATTACCACCCAATTAAAAACGTTTTTGAGATCCTTCCGCATAAGCACTTCTTTAACTTTTAATGGCTTCATTGTATTCTTTTGTGTGATTGTATTATCATTTACATAACCAGTCCTAGTTTGTGGATACCTAGATAATGTAGGGTTGTGTTTCCTGTTACAATAATTCTACAGTGAATGTCCTCACACACACATTTTTAATACTTAAGCTAGTATATCTGTTTTAAAATCCTGGAAATGAAATTGTGGGTTCAAGTTTTATGGAGAGGTTTTTTTTTTCCATTTTTGGAAGTTGTAGTTAAAATAGAAAATAGTATCTCTTCATCTTCATGTAGTTAGGATTGAAAGTTTTTAGAGCCAATTGCTTTTAAGTGAGAGGACATTTTAGGTGTCTGTACTGTCTCAAATACTTGTGCTAATATTTCATGGTTCTGTCACATTCCTTCTCCTTCCCAAGTAGATTATTTTCAGTTTTGTCAGATAATACTAAATTGCTGTTCAAAGTGTTTTTACTAATTTATACTCCCCAACAGACCAACCTATAACTGTTTCGACAACTTAATTACACTAAATAACTAAATTACAGCAACTGAATTACACTCTCCAACAGAAGGCCATTCATTTCCTTTTCATTCTCTTCAACACAGATGAAGATGACAACATTTGATATTATGCTTGAAAGATGGTCAGATTGTTTTAGTTTGCATTTGATAGAGAAGTTAAGTACTCTTCATTTGTATGGAAATGGGCTTTAATTTTTCTTATAGCCCCCTTCCCTTGACTTTTTCTTACTAATTTATAAGATCTTTTTTACACGATGGGAGAAATTAGCCTTCTGTCATATCTGATAATAGTTTTTATTTTGATTTCATTTGTTTTCGCCCACTTTGTTTGGAAGTTTAAAACTTTTATGTATTCAAATGTAACTAATTTTCTGAGTTTTGTGTCTTGAAAGGTATCTCTCACTCTCTGATCATAAAAATATCTTCACACATTTTCTTCTAACATGTTATAATTTATTTTTTGTTTAGATGATTTATTCATATGTAATTTATTTGAGTAGGTTATGAGAATAACATTTCAACCTTAAAAAAAGACTGGCTATGTTATTAAATAATCCATTATTACTCTACTGCAGTGAATTTCCCCCACCCTGAAACATTTAGCAATACTTGGAGACATTTTTAGTTATCACAGGTGGTAGAGGTGCGCTACTGTGCCTAAGTGGATGGAGGCTATAATTACTGCTAAGCAGCCCCCAACAACAGAGCAACGTCCAGCTCAAAATATCACTAGAACTTGTCCTCCTGATTTGGGGTGTCAACCTGTACTAAATTATTACAGGTATTTGAGTCTGTTTCTGGATGCTGTTTTCTTCCATTGAGGCATACCCACTCCCAGGCTAGTACTAAATAATTATTCTAATTTTATAATGTGTTTTAATATAGAGCTTATTGCACCCTTTAAAAATTGTTACTATTTTAGAATTTTCCTAGTTTGTATGATAAGTTTTTAAAGTTTACCTGGAAATTAAAAATCTTTGTCCATATGTTCATGTTTAATTTTTGTTTAAATAGGAGGTACAAGATGAAAACAAACTGTTTAAATCCCAAATTGAGCAGCTTCAGCAACAAAACTACCAACAAGTAAGTACTGTTAGATACCTTGCCTTTTATTTATGTGATAAAAAATTTTGTGACTGTCAGTGACTATAAAGTATTACTGTTTTGCCTTTTCATTGAAAATAAAGTGTGTGTCATTTTATTTGTGTTTATGAAATTTCCTACAGAACAAAGCAGTTTGTAGATAATCTGCAATTTATACAGATTACACAAATATTATCTGTATTTCCACTCTGCTGTGTATCTGTGTATATAAATTTTCAGATCCTTTAGAATACTTTTCTTAAAAAGTCAGTTAAAATCCTGTAGAGGTCAATTTAAGAAATATGTGTATACCCTACTTATAATTTGCCCAAACAAAACATCTCTAATTGGAGAAAAACTAAGAAAGGTGTGACATTACATATTACATCTATAATTACATTATACTGCATTTGTAATTGGAGGGAAACTAAGAAATGTGTATGTAATATTATAAGTATAGTTTACTACGATTCAAAATACCTTTTTAAGATATAATTCTGCTTGGAAAAAATAAAGTGTAAAAATAAAGTTTAAAAGTAGTTTAAAAGATGTTACCAAAACATCCTTTACATTAATTTATCTTATGAAGGTGTATTTTGAGGGACAAAAGAATCTTTGTTGACAAGAATCTTATAGTAGTTTAGTTTGGGAGAGTGTAGTCATCGAGAACTAAACAGCATATGTAAATACCTTTATGTATTATGTAAAATTACAGTTTTATTACATGCAAGTTAACTAACTTTCCTACTTTTCCTTCATTAATTTTTTTTGAACTTTTTGAAAGCTTAATATAGTCAAATATGAACTGTGCACTATCAAAATTTAAGGTATTAATTCAGGGCTTTGCACATAATAGGAAATTGATAAATATTTGTTAATGAAGAGTTTAAGAATATAGTGACAGTGAAGATTTGATTTGGCACTCGGTACATTTTATAAATGTGTATGTTTTTTTTTTAAGTTACTCATTGATGGCATATAGAATAGAAGGTATTTTTACCTTTGATGTTGTCTTAATTTGTATCTGAGAAGAATTGTAATTTTTTTGACGTCTTCTAAAGAGCTTTGTTTTAAAATAGCCTTTAACTCTTTTAATAGGCATCTTTTCCCCCTCATGAAGACCTATTAAAAGTGTAAGTAATAATTTTTATTCATAATTTGGGATGTGGTAACTGTTTCAACAGTACTTAGATAAGCAATTTATTGTAACCGCAAATGCTCCTCTAATGTTTACAGTCCTATTTGAATTTCTTGAACTGTAGATCGGTATAGCTTAGCTATATGCCTTTGGCTGAGCTTAACACCTTTTATGCTATTTGGATTTCTTTGAATGTTTTGTTGAGGGAGAAACTTTTTTTTTTTGGCATTCCGAAAATATCTATCACATAAAACTATACTTTGAAGTCTTTATTTACTAATTTACCTTAAATTATCTTAGTTATCCTCCTGATATCATTGTGGAATTAAATGGTGCAAATTTTGGTTTAGCTTCTACATTAAAAATCTTCATGGTGATTCTCTTTTAAGGAGTTTTTTATTTTTTTTTTCTTTTTAGGGCTGCACTTGCGGTATATGGAGGTTCCCAGGCTAGGGGTTAAATTGGAGCTGTAGCTGCCGGCCTACACAACAGCCACAGCAATGCCAGATCCAAGCCACATCTGCAAACTACACCACAGCTCAGGGCAATGCCAGATCCTTAACCCACTGAGCAAGGCCAGGGATTGAACCTGCATCCTCAAGTATACTAGTCAGATTTGTTTTTGCTAGGCCAAGAAAAAAGCTCCAAGGAGTTTTTCTTTGGTTTGTTTTTTTTTGTTTTTTAACTAAAACATACTGTATTTTTCTCTATTAAGAGGCTGCATTTAAGGTCATTTCAGATGAATTGGTGTGTTTCAGCATGTTAAATGTCAACCGCATTGAGTATATTTGGTGATATCTCTACCTTGACTTGTTTACAAAGTTGGTGGTTTACTAGTTTAGAATTATTTACTGTTAAATTGAGTCTTCAGTGTGACTATATAGAGCAAGGGTCAGCAAACTTTTTTATAAATTGCCTGACAGTGAATATTTTAGGCTTTGTGGGCCACATAGTTTCATATTCTTTTTTTTTCTTTTTTTCCCCCCACAATGCTTTAAAAACATAATATCAGTTCTTGGTTTGGGGGCCATATAAAACCAGACTGTGGGTCACACCCAGAGCCCTAGTTTACCACTCTCTTATATAGAGCCTTATTCTTAGGGAAGAGCTATTTGTAATTTACCTTTCTACTCAAGCTGCCTCTCAGCTGTAACAGAATTGAATTGTGAATCTTTGCCATTGCTTTCTGCATTTCTGGGAAATAACTAACTCATTCGACAGAACCAGAAAAACATGAAATCCCAGGACTGTTATGAAAATGAAAAGAGAATGCCTATGTCACATAAATATCATACTTTCATTGTGGGTTAGCCACTTACAGAAAGTCATAATTGATTTCATTGCCTTCTGGGAAGAAAAATATATTTAAGGGAGTGCTTCTACATCAGTTTTTACTTTTCTGAAAATAGCTTCTTCATTGTCCTAGCTAAAAATAGAAGTAACTATAGCTACAGCAGTTTATGTATTCATGAGCTGTTTCTTAGGGGATGATTTCTCTTTAGCATAAATGTCAGCATGTCATATTGTAAACATTTATTTAAAAAATAATTTCTAAAAATAGGAATTCATTAATAGGCTTTCTGTGGTAGCTGTAGTTAAGCTCAAAGAGTTTGCCCATTAAGTTAATGCATTTTTCAAAGGATCATGTACTTGCTGCTTGTATTTTGTAGTAACATATATATTATGGTCACTCTTTACCTAAAGTATTGCTATATATATTTTCATGTTCTGGTTCAGAATTTCAGAAAGAGAGAAAGAAATAACTGGTCTTCATGATGAATTAGATTCTTTGAAGGATGCTGTTGAACACCAGAGGAAGAAA
This sequence comes from Catagonus wagneri, assembly GCA_004024745.2. Lineage (NCBI taxonomy): Eukaryota > Metazoa > Chordata > Mammalia > Artiodactyla > Tayassuidae > Catagonus > Catagonus wagneri. Next base: position 6,346,203 of record PVHT021183527.1, on the reverse strand, counting down.
AACAACGTAAGCAAATCTTTATCAAAGTAAAACTTATTATAATTATTATTTCACTGAAATATCATTCAGAATTTCTTTTTAAACTCCTTTACCTCAGATTTCTTCTTAATCTTGGGGGAAAGTATTATTTTATGTGTAGCTTTTTTGGGTTGCTTATTGGGGTAATCACTTTATTAAAGAGTGCATTTTTTAAAGTAATAGAAGAAAACTCCATTTTGTATATTTGTGAATATCATTTTAAATATTGAAGCTATAATTAATCATAGCTTCAGACTTTTTAAAAAAACTAAACTGTAGCAACTTTCTGTTGAACTTTTTTTTAGTGAGATTTGCTATGATTTTAAATTTTTTACAGCTGCTGGCATACGCCACAGCCACAGCAATGCAGTTTCCCAGGCTTGTCTGCGACCTGCACCACAGCTCATGGCAGGGCCAGATCCTTAACCCACTGAGCGAGGCTAGGGATCAAACTCACCTCGTGGTTCCTGGTTGGATTCGTTTCCTCTGTGCCACGATGGGAACTCCTGTTGAACTTTTATTTGGAAAAATTATTTCAGCTCAGTATTTTAAAATGAAAGATTTTTCTTACTTTGATTGGGCTAAGCTTTTTGTAAACTAAGAGTAATGCCAATATTCAAAACCAGTATTTTTTGTAATTAAATATCTTTTAAAGCCTTCTGGTACCTCCCTTTTTAAACTGAGAGGTGGTTCAAATTTTGGTAATGAAGCTTATTAGAGGCTTTAGAATCCGAATACATTTAGGTTAGCATGGAAGGCATGGTGCCCTAAGAAATATCTACAAATAGTAAATTTAGGTGAATTTCTTAAATTCTTTCTGACCAGAAAAAGTAGAGTGCAAACATTCTTGATATTTTTGCAATATAAAAGTATCATTAAGACTTGAGCAAAGTCAAAATTGTTACTGAAATCTGAATATTGCTAGTAAATTTGTAGGTATTTTCTAATGTAAGTTAAATTTTCAAAGTTTGTGTTAATTTGTTAATTTAACAAGTTGACATGTTCCTGCCCCCTTGAGTTTGTCAAAATTAGGTATGCAAATTACCCTTTGTGTGTTTCTGTAACATTACTAATAGCATTGCTTGGCCAGAAAACCTGAGATGAATTGCCTATATTACTGCTAACATCGTAACTGTGTTTTATTATTGGGAATCTGAGATAAGGAGGGCATAGTCACTCCAGTCTAATGCAGCAGCAGAGGTAGAGGCATTGAAGTGTGCAGAAAGTCAGAACACTGGAGGCCAGCAGATTGCGATGTGGGTCCATTCTAGTTCTGCCACCTCATTTTCTGTGTGGACTTGATCAAATTTCTTAACCTGTCTGTGGTTTTGCTGTCTATAAAAGGGGAATAAATACCTCTTAGGGTTGTTGTGATGATTAATGAAAATTTATGTGAAGTGCCAAGTATCGTGTTGGACACATAAGTAAGCATTCAATACATGGTGATTATTGGCTTCTTATTTTTTATTTTTAATCTGAAAATGAAGACAGACTGAAATATAGCTGATTGTCCTTACTAGTATTTGCTAATGAAATGCTGTTAAAATAGATCTTTCAGAACTCAGTTTCCAAAGACCTCTGTTTCTCTTCCAAAAGAATGTTCTCTAGCTTTCTAGTCTCCCTGATTGCCTTTGTCAGGTAGTTCATAAGATTCATATCAGGGCTGCTTTTGGGTATGCCCATTTGACCATGCCAAGAAAGGTAAAGAAGTACAGTGAATTCCTCTGTCATTCCTAGGTATACTTGAAATGTGTTGTATCAGTAAAACATATTTAGAAAAAAAAAATCAGTGGTATGTTGCTGTGGAAGTCCCATGAGTGATGGTGGGTCTTATTTAAAAATCACATGTAAAGCTTTTTTTAATACATGTATATTTGCTCTGTCCTTAATCCTCTAATATTCAATGTATATTTTTAATCTTGGTTTCTGTGTTTACTTTCAAATGCTTTTTTCTTTGTCATATGTGCATAGTAGTTACTTTAAAGCTGGCATATTTGGTGTGTATACTAAAACCTGGGAAGTGGGCATCTTTGTTTTCTCATTCAAACTTCTAAACATTGCTTTTTATTTTTTTGCTAATATGCATATTTCCCCATTGAAATAATTTTGCAGTAACCAGCATTTAAATGCAGTGCAAAATACTGATGAAGCAAAAAGCAAAAATCTTTCAATAATGGATAAACTGAAATCATTCTTTCTAAAAATGATTAGGACCTTCGGGAGAAAAACTGGGAAGCAATGGAAGCATTGGCATCAACTGAAAAAATGCTGCAGGACAAAGTGAACAAGACTTCCAAGGTTGTAATACTGACTCCTAGAAATAATCCATTGAACAGAGAAAATCTGCAGCTTGTCTTAAATCAGACTAAAGCATTTAATTTTACTGCAATTTAAACATAAAAACTCCGTATCATCCACATTTATCATCTCTGCTTTTTTCATCTACTCTTGAAGCTTTCATTTTTTGGCATGCTGTATTGTGATTATATGATTGAGCTTTGGTGATTATTGCTTGCTTTAAGCTGAAGAGTCTCACGAGACCTATGCTACCCTTGTAAGCTCTTGTCAGACAATGTGTTCTTGGGTTGGTTAAGAGAACTTGGTGTAAACCCTGAGCCAATAAAATCTAACTGAATTAATAAACACATTTGAGTACCTCGGATGTACCCGTGATGCACAGTGGATTCTCTTAGGTTCTTTGAGGCACACCAAGATGACTTAGGCAAGGTGAAAAATGATAAAAAAATCATCAGAAGTACAGGGAAGGGGTCAATCCTGGGTGTATTATTGAGGATGTTTCCTTAGAAGAGGTTGAATTCAAGTTAAACTTTAGGTTTTGAAGTGGCTGGACAGTGATGATGCATATATTATGTTTAGTATAGAATAGTAGTGTAAAGGATAATTCTCTTGACCAGAGCAGCATGTAAAGTGCTCCTGAAACATATATCCCCCTCAGTCTTAAAAATGATCAAGAATATTCTCCCTGAGTTCAAGTTGTTCCATGGGTTTGAAGATTTTTAAGAATTGTAATTGAGAAGTTGTTCTTAAAGATTGAGAGAAATGAATGTGCCAGTTTATTAGTCAAGCATTTTGGAAACTCCTACCAATAATAAAAGTTGAACAGTATTATTGAATTTATATATGGATTAGAGTTCATTATATTATTCATGTAAGCATTCTATAAATATTTTGTGAGCTGAGGTAATATGTAATACGAATTTTATTTTTTTAATTTTTATTTATTTATTTTTTTGTCTTCTTACTTTTTCTAGGGCCGCACTCGCGGCATATGGAGTCTAGTTCCCAGGCTAGGGGTCTAATCAGAGCTGTAGCCGCCAGCCTACACTACAGCCACAGCAATGCGGGATCCGAGCCGTGTCTGCAACCTACACCACAGCTCATGGCAACGCCGGATCCTCAACCCACTGAGTAAGGCCATGGATCAAACCCGCAACCTCATCGTTCCTAGTCGGACTCGTTAACCACTGAGCCATGACAGGAACTCCTAATATGAATTTTAAATGCAAGTCTTAGTGACTTTTGAAGGACTTTTTTTTTAAGCGTAATAGGGTTTTGATAATTTTTTAATCAAGTCTGTATTTGTAGTTATTATTTCCTTTAGTGTAATAGATTTGTATTTACTTAGATACTTATTTATCAGGCCCTAATTTTCACTAAAACCTTAATTTGAGACAGCTGGCAGATACTGGGAGCAGAAAAATCTAGGCTAGGTAGGACATTGGTTCATTGTGAATGGTTGCAGTCAGCTGTGTCAGCAGTGGGGGTTCTGGTATAGTTTCTGATTGTTCCTATAACTTTGTTTTTCACTGTTAAGAGCTACCTTTTAGCATTTATTTTGTTTATGAGATTGGTATCCAGAAAACACTAACTTTTAATATACCATTCCTACAAGAAGTTATATGCCACCTGTCATAGGCAGTCTTGCATATTATGATTCCAAAAGAGCTAAAATTAATATTTCATCTTATGTTTGCTTATGAGTGTAAGAATTTATTCATATTTCAAAAGTTACCACTAAGTCCAGATGGCTTGTTGCCATCTAATGATCTACAGGGCGTAGGCTTTACTCTTTTTCTATTTTAATGGAATTTAGAGAGTCCTCAGCATAGATGTAAAGTGATGTTGATTGACCCAAGGCTGTAATAAGTTCTGCTGTAAGGAATAAACGTTCTTGAGGAGCTACGGTAAATGACAGGTTTACATGAAAGATACTTCACACATACTATACTTAGATAAAGATAGTAAGGAAATTATAATAATGCAGTTTTCAGTGTTAAATCTTTTCTAGGTGTTAAGCTATCCACAATGAATTCTACTACGTCAAATGAAAGCTTTTTATCTCAAATTGTTATTACATCTTTGTGCTTCTGAGTGTCTAGTTACAAGTTAGACACTTATTTCCTTTTGTTAGGTTATTTTTCACGTGGGGAATTGTCAGAAAAATTTCTGTTGCAGTGTCTTTTTTCCTAACTGATTTTCTTCAGAGATTTCTCTACTATTTCTATGGTCAGATGATGAAAAGGAGCTTTTCATTATCTCTGAATTAGCAGTTAATAATTTTTCTTAAATGGGTACACCTTTTTTGATGCAGTTAGGTGAATATATTCCTGAAAAATAAGGACTTTATTGAGTTATTGAGAATACTCCATTAAAACATCCATTTTAAAAATCTTGCCACTAATCTGAATAAAGTAGCAGCTTTTTGTGTGTACAAAATAGGATTAATATCCAGCTTCTTATTGTGTTACTTTAGATTCTCATGTTATCAGATTTTCTTAAATTGAAGTGTGTACATCTTAAATCTGCAAAAGATTTGAAAGATATGTTTAAATGGTGGGGGAAAGATAGGATTGAGATCTTGCTAGCTTGCTTGCCTTCTTGTCACCTGTTGAACTTCACCAGTTTTTTTGAGATGATTTTCTTGGCTTGCTGAGATGTGCATTTGTATAGATGTCTTTTTTTTTTTAATCTTATAGTTTGAATGTTAGATTTTTATTTTTCATGTGATTACCCTAATTTTGACAAACTGTGGTTTGAGTTAATAATTGATACCCATTAGACTTGGATTTAAAATCACCAAATTTAGACACACATTTATAATACTTCTTTTAATTTATAGCTGACAGAGTCCATACACATTCTGACCAATCAGTAACTCGGTTCAAAATCACTTCTAGTTTTTCAACTGATACTTGATAGTCTTCTTGATGTATGACATTGGTAAAGTAGTACACCACTAATTTTTCCTCTGTTTACTCTTTTTCCCATATGTACCACCTATCAAAATTGGGTGTTTCCCCCCCACACACTTTGTTTAACATAAATCCCTACAACTCACCTTGAAACTCAAAATATGAAAGTTGCCATTTTAATCCCATGGTATTATTAGTGGTGCACTTTTTAGAGAGAGATTTGCCTGCCTAATAGGTCTCAGTTATTTTGCTCGGATGCATATTTTTTACATGCAGTTTATTTTAGCTGTAGGAAGTTTTTTTTTTTTTTGGTACAGTTTAAAGTTTTAGCTATAGGAAATGTATTTTTTGTTTGTTTTGTTTTTTGAATTATTCCTAGAGGGGCATCACTTGACTTCATGGCAAGGAAAATGTCTATATTGTCAGTTATTAGCTTGGCTTGATTAAAATAAGACATTATTTGTTATTTAGGATGCTTTTTAGATTTTTGTGGATTTTTTTTATTATGGAAGCATTTTGATATTTCAAAATGGTAAATTTGAACATTTATCAGTATTAAGAATTTTTAAAATACTATGACTTTTTCTTCCCTTAGAGCTTAAAAAACTGTACCTTTTTTTTAATACTATAGCTTTGTAAATTTGATTTGGTTCTTCTGCTTTAGGAAAGACAACAACATGTGGAAGCTGTTGAGTTAGAAGCTAAAGAAGTTCTCAGAAACTTATTTCCAAAGGTGTCTGTCCCTTCTAATTTGGTAAGATTAATTTTTTTTTAAAAAAAGCATGACATCTTTATCATTATTTAGGGCATTTGTGAATAAGTAACATTTGCACTCTCCATTTCAGTGGTGCACTGATTTCTCACTTTCCCATTTTTAATCCAATGTGTTTTTGAGTAGTTAAAATCAGTAACTTGGTTCAAAATCAATTCTAGTTTTTCAACTGATACGTTGTTGTATTCTGTAAAATTTATATATGAGGCATTTAGAGGATTGTAAACGTTTGAGAAAGAAGTATTTTATTAAATCAATAGAACAAATCAATAATGTTCTTAATGGCTTGATTCAAAGTAGAATTTAAGAGGTTGCATCTTAATTTTAGGATCACTTTATTTTTATTTTTATTTTTCTTTTATTTTTCCACTATAGCTGGTTTACAGATTTCTGTCAATTTTCTAACTGCACAGTGTGGTAACCTGGTTACACATATTTGTCCCAAGTGATTAGACATAGTTCCCTGTGCTATACAGCATGGATCACTTTATTTTTAAATGTATTTTATATTATGAATGAGGTTCTTTTTATTTTTTGTCTTTTTGTCTTTTTAGGGCCGCACCCATGGCATATGGAGGTTCCCAGGCTAGGGGTCTAATTGGAGCTGTAGCCGCCGGCTGACACCCCAGCTCATGACAACACCGGATCCTTAACCCACTGGGCGAGGCTGATCCAACCCACAACCTCATGGTTCCTAGTCGGATTCGTTAACCACTGAGCCACGACGGGAACTTCTCTTTTCGTTTCAAAACTTCAGGTTTTGGTCATTTGTTAACTTCTTCAAGCCAAAGTCTTGAAGGCAATACAGAACAACTTACTTTACATGAGGTTGTGTATATGTTTTAAATGGGAGAGAAAAGTTGCTTTGATTCAGAGAATTAATACAGTGATTATTTGAGGGCAGACAAAGCCAGTGAGTGTGCCTGTAGTTTCCTAAAATGTTGTTACAGGTCTTTTTTTCTTTTCATGGAAAATTGTATATACAGTCAGAAGTAGAGAGAATAGCATAGTGAGCCCGATGTACCCAATATCCCACTTTAACAGTTATCAATATGTGGCGGGCATTGATACATGAACAGTCTTGTTTTACCTCTAGCCCTGTACCTCCTATATTATTTTGAAAGAAGTCAAACATCAGAGTATTTCATCTCTAAATATTTCTAAAGATAAGGATTCCTTTAAAAAATACTATTATTTCCTTTTTAAAAACAATTTCAGGAGTTCCCGTCATGGCGCAGCGGTTAACGAATCTGACTAGGAGCCATGAGGTTGCGGGTTCAATCCCTGGCCTTGCTCAGTGCATTGACGATCTGGTGTTGCTGTGAGATATGGTGTAGGTTGCAGATGCGGCTTGGATCTGGCGTTGTTGTGGCCGTGGTGTAGGCCGGCGGCTACAGCCCCAATTCAACCCCTAGCCTGGGAACCTCCATATGCCACGGGTGCAGCCCTGAAAACCAAAAAGAAAAAAAAAACAAAAAACAAAAAAAACCTCTTAATTTCAAACATCTAGTCAATACTTGGATTTCTTCACTTGTCATATAAATCTATTTTAATGAAATAATAAATTCTTACTGAAGTTTGTTTTAGTTAGGACCCAAGAAGTAAGGTCACCATTTGATTCATTTAAGATGTCTTCTAAAAACCTTTTTATTCATTGGCTTCCCTTTATTTGTCAGCATTCACCCCCACCCCACTGTTTTAAACCTAGTGGTTTTGAATTCAGGTTCCCAGTATGGATTTAGCTGCCTGCATCCTTGTAACGTCAGTATGTTCCTCTCTCCTTTGCGTATCTCATAAATCGGTAGTCAGTGGAAGCCTGATTAGATTCAGACTCAGTTCTCCAGGGCTACTCAGTTCTTCACGGGTACGGTGGTGTGGAAATGAGATGAGTTCATGGGTAGTTTTAATGGAATTCCATCAGGTTAGTAATGTCTGTTTCTGTTTCTTTGGTCTCTTAGAGCTTTTAGGCTAGCTACCAAATCCTTTTGATATACTGCTAAACTTTGGTAGCTTCTTTGTTTTGTGTTGTGACAGTATTATGTTCCTGGTTTATTGTATACATTTCTTGCCCCAAACTTGGAATGGGGATATTGCTCCAAGGAGATGGCAGTGGGTGCAAGGTGCAGTCTATAAGCTTAGTGGCCTCTTCTCTGTGTAGTCTGAGTTACAGCTGCTTGCTCTCTTCAGTTGTATCTACATAGAGCCTACATCAAACTTGCACAGGATACAAACATTTTTTGTTTCCATTTTAACTGTTGAGGATATGTTCAGGTTTGATAAGTTTTGTCAATATCCACATCTGTGGGTTGAGCTGATGAAATTAACTTGTGCTGGGCAGTCTGGATACATTGTTGTTTATAGTGCTTTTCTTACATTAAACCTAGGAGAAGGTGTTGTTCTTTAGATATTTCGTATCTTTTCCTTTGGCTATAAGCTATTTTTATTTCTTTATTCCTACTTTGTATTTCATTAATGGAAATGATATTGGGGGATTTATTTGTAAGTATTTTATGAGCCAAGAGAATTAATGATTCATAATTGCTCTTCTTTAAAGATTGTATAAGATCACCAGAACTAAAAATTATTTTAATGTAACATTCATTTGTATTAGCAATGTTACCCTCAACAAACTTTTTTGACACTGTAAATATTTATAAATCACCATAAGACACACATGATGATATTTGACTTTTGTTTATCCCCTTATTAAAAGTTGAATATTTCTGCATGTAGTATTAAAGAAATATATTAAGCTTTCTATATGCTGCTTAGGGTCTAGCATTTTAGGTTTTTAGAGATATGAATAATAAGGTAATAGCTATTTACCTTAAGGTAATAAAGCAATAATAATAATTAATATTAAGATAAGTTAACATAGTCAGTAGATATAAAAGGGCTATTATACATGAAGTAATTTTTTAAAACTGTTCTCTTTTACTTTTTTGCTAAGGAAATCCACAAAAGGATAGATCTAAAACTATATGACCTGCATTAAGGGAAGTTTACATACTTTATTTTTTTAACTACTCAATGAATTTTATTACATTCATAGTTGTGAAACAATCATCACAACCCAATTTATAGTATTTCCATCCCAAACCCCCAGCACATCCCCCCACCCTCCCAACCTGTCTCATTTGAAAACTATAAGTTTTTCAAAGTCTGTGAGTCAGTATCTGTTTTGCAAAGAAGTTCATTGTGACCTTTTTTTTTTTAGAATCCACACGTAAGTGATAGCATATGATGCTGGTGTCTCACTGTCTGACTGACTTCACTTAGCATGATAATTTCTATGTCCATCCATGTTGCTGCAAATGCTGTCATTTCTTTCCTTTTAATGACTGAGTAATATTCTATTGTGTATATATACCACATCTTCTTTATCCATTCCACCGTCCATGGACATTTAGGTTGTTTCCATGTCTTGGCTATTGTATATAGTGCTGCAGTGAACATTGGAGTACGTGTATCTTTGAGTCATGGTTTTCTCTGGATAGATGCCCAGGATTGGGATTGCTGGATCAGATGGTAATTCTATTTCTAGTTTCTGAGGAATCTCCATACTGTTTTCCACAGTGGTTGCACCAATTTACATTCCCACCAACTGTGTAATAGAGTTCCCAAGTTTACACACTTTAAACACTTACATCAGTTTTTTAGCTAAGTTTCATTTATATCGAATCCCAGTATTTGAAGTTAAGTAGGACTTTAATTGTGTCATTTAGTCTTCATTCACATTAATGAAGTAAGAATGTAAATTTTTTAAAATGGAGAGGGTTTTTTGGAGTTTCCCTTGTGGCACAGTAGTTAACGAATCCAACTAGGAACCATGAGGTTGCAGGTTCGATCCCTGGCCTTGCTCAGTGGGTTAAGGATACAGCGTTGCCGTGAGCCACAGGCGTGACTCTGATCTGGCGTTGCTGTGGCTGTGGTATAGGCAGGCGGCTACATCTCCGATTAGACCCCTAGCCTGGGAACCTCCATATGCCACGTGTGCGGCCCTAAAAAGCTAAATAAATAAATAAAATGGAGAGGATTTAAAAATTTTTTTTTATTTTTATTTTTTTGTGCTTTGTCATTTTAGGGCCGCACATGCAGCATATGGAGATTTCCAGGCTAGGGGTCAAATCGGAGATGTAGCCGCTGGCCTACGCCACAGCAACGTGGGGTCTGAGCCACGTCTGTGACCTATACTGCAGCTCATGGCAATGCCGGATCCTTAACCCACTGAGTGAGGCCAGGGATCGAACCTGCGTCCTCATGGATACTAGTCTGGTTCGTTAACCACTGAGCCACGGCAAGAACTAGTTTTTTTTTTTTTGACAAATTTGTACTATGTGATATAGTACGGCAAGGTGATCTCAGCATCCTCTTTTCTGTTTTTCATTTTTATTTGATGGAGTATAGAGAGTCCTGATTCAGCCATATAAGTAAAATTTTTAATTAGAGCAATTAATAGAAATTTCATGTGTGTTACTTTTGTTTTGGCTTATACTAAACCAAAGACGTAAGAGAAGAATAAAGAGGAAATTTACTTTGTAGTATCTAACAAAGATTCTTTATCAGGGTTTAAAACTCAGAGAAGCATCAAAAATCTAGGATAATTTATTCCAAAATTTGAAATAAAGACTAAAACAATAATAATGACTTGTGTTTGCATCAGCTAATCTTTCCATACTGATAGTTTTTGTTGGTTTTAAATGTGTATATGTTTTTGTATTCTGATGTCTCATTATGTTTTTAAAAATACTTCGTAATACATAATTATTTTGTAGTATTTTCACAATCCTTGGAGTGCCTTCATAGAGTCTGAAATCCTCTAACTAGAGTATGTTCAGTTGAACTTTTAGTTTATGAACTCAGTTTTTGAGAACTGGTTCACCTGAAAAAAAGTTGTAAAAAATTATTCATTCTGGGCTTTCTCTGTCTTAAAGATTGAATATATTAGTCCTAGCACTAGTAAGTGGTAAATGCTGGTTTGAGCCCATATCTTCTGCCCATAGGTTTAGAATTCGGATGGAAGTATCGTAAAATAGATAAATAAATGTAGATTAGATTTTTTTTTTTGTCAATCACAGTAAGAGATTTTATTTTTTTAATTACAGTATAGTTGATTTACAGTGTTGTGCTAGTAGATTTGATTGTGATCGTAGTACATAGGTATGTTTTTAGTATTTATTTTCAAGGCTGGGTTATGTACAACTAACACAATCATTATATTCTTTGAAATTTCCAGAGGGATTGTGTTTGTCTTATAGTCTTTGAATTAGTTATTTACAAGTTTTTACTTCCTATAGGTATTTTTTGAAATTGGTTATTTTGATTTTTCTTTTCACAGAGTTATAGTGAATGGTTGCATGGATTTGAAAAGAAGGCAAAAGAATGTGTGGCTGAAACTTCAAATTCAGAGGAGGTTAAGGTTAGTTCAAGAAGTGAATAATTATATTTTATCTTTTTTTTAATCTTTTTTTTTTTTTTGTCTGTTTGCCTTTTATCTAGAGCCGCACCTGCAGCATATGGAGGTTCCCAGGCTAGGGGTCTAACAGGCGCTGTAGCTGCCGGCCTTCGCCCAGCCACAGCGATGTGGGATCTGAGCCGCGTCTGCAACCTACACCACAGCTCACGGCAACGCCGGATCCTTAACCCACTGAGCAAGGCCAGGTATCGAACCCGCAACCTCATGGTTCTTAGTCGGATTCGTTAACCACTGGGCCACGATGGAAACTCCTATTTTATCTTTTTTTGTTCTTTTTTATGGCTGCACCTGTGGCATATGGAAGTTCCTGGGCTAGGGGTTGATTCGGAGCTGCAACTAAGGCCTACACCACAGCCATGGCAACAACGCTGGATCCTTAACCCACTGAGCAAGGCCTGGGATCTAACCTGCATTCTTACGGACACTATGTCAGGTTCTTAACCACTGAGCCACAACAGAAACTCCATATTTATATTTTAAACAAACATTAAAAAAAAGTAAGAATTTGTCTTTATGAGCTTGTGGAAAATAAAGGCTATATTTTGAGTAGAATAGCGATCTTTTCAGAAACTGTAAGAAGATATAATTTTATATACATTTTCATGGAAATGCTGTCAGATCTTCCTTGTGTTTGATTTGTGTTCAAAGCTAATGTTTGTCGTTTCTTTAACTCTGTATCTTAGTCATTTCTAAAACTGAATATTTAACTCTCACTCTCTTTTTAGCCTGTGTTTAGAAAGTAAAGGTAAATTAAAGATAGATAGGTAGAAACTGACTAGTTTTCTCGTGTATTCCCAAACACATATCAATAGGAGTGTCAGAGTCTAGATGCATTTTTTTTTTTTTGTCTTTTGACCTTTTTTAGGGCTGCACCCGTGGCATATGGAGGTGCCCAGGCTAGAGGTCTAATTGGAGCTGTAGCTGCTGGCCTACACCACAGCCACAGCAATGCAGGATCCAAGCTGCATCTGCAACCTACACCACAGCTCACAGCAACGCGGATCCTTCACCCACTGGTTGAGGTCAGGCATCAAACCCGCAACCTCATGGTTCCTAGTCATATTCGTTAACCACTGAGCCACGACGGGAACTCCTCTAGATGCATTTTTATCCTTCCTTGACTACTAAAATTTGGGAATTTAATGTTTTTGGATCTCAGGTGGCATTGTGACCTTACTTGGATCTGCTTTGATTTTACTGTCCTACTAAAGAATGACAAGCCTACTTGTTTTAAAATTGTTTAATGTATTTTGTAGTAAACAGACTCTGGGAGTTTTATTAGTAAAACCAAACGCTCAAAAAGGTGATTGAACTTCATTGCGACTTAAAAAGTTTGAAATGTAGAGTTTAATGATAAAACGGAAACCATTTGTCATATCATTAAGTACTGAAATTTGAAGCCCAAAACTTTCTGGTAAAATTAGAGAATTTTTCTGTTTCATTCTTTGCAGGTTTTAGAGCACAAGTTGAAAGAAGCTGATGAAATGCACACATTGTTACAACTAGAGTGTGAAAAATACAAATCTGTCCTTGCAGAAACAGTAGGAAATGATTTTTAATCTACATTTTTAAAAATTATTAATTTATTCCTTAATGGCTTAAATAGTATTAGAACATGAATTTTTCAGAACAACTATACTTTTGTTCATAGGAAGGAATTTTACAGAAGTTACAGAAAAGTGTGGAACAAGAAGAAAATAAATGGAAAGTTAAGGTCGATGAATCACAGAAGACTATTAAACAGGTATTTTCAAAACGAGCTTAGGGAAAAATAATAAATATGAGGGATGTATGAACTGTTTAAAAATACGAGAAAGAGCTTAAATTAGTGGTTCTCAAAGTGTGGTCCCTTGACCAGAAGCATTAGTATCACATGGGAATTTAGAAATGCACATTCTTCGGTCCCCACTCAATACTTACTGAATGTGAAACTAGGTGGGGCCAGCAATCTGTGTTTAGAGAGCTTCCTAAGTTACTCTGATGCTCACCAAAGTTTGAAACTCACTAGTTTAGAGTAGGACTGAAGAATAATGATATAAAATATGAAGTACTTTGGAAGTTATGGAATCACAATGTGATAACCTAAGGAAAATAATTTGGTGTTCAAAATGTTTTAAAAGATGGATATGTGACTCACTGTATAGTATTCAAGAAGAAATAAGTCCTTCTTTTCTTGGGACCCGAATATTATTTTGCAGTCTTAGTTTTTCTTCTGTTTAAAGTTGTCCCTTTATGTCCTTCAGGCAACTGGTTTCAGGAGTCTCCATAGAAACTAAAGTCTGGTATCTTGGATGTTTGTGGCATAGTAGTAGTTGGGTGTGGTAAAGAGAGCCATCTGTTGCTCACTTGTTTTCTATATCAATGCATCTGGAGACTAAATACAACTAATTATCAATTATTAATTGTTAAATACTTTAACAATTAATACTTTAGCTGGGCCTAATATAATATCATGCTAATAGGGTAGTTTATTTTATTTTATTTTGCTTTTATGAGGGCCCCACCCGCAGCATATGGAAGTTCCCAGGCAAGAGGTTGAATCAGAACTGCAGCTGTCAGCCTATGTCACAGCCACAGCAACGAGGGATCCAAACCGCATCTGCGACCTCTACCACAGCTCATGGCAACTCCCAATCCTTAACCCACTGGGTGAAGCCAGGGGTCAAACCTGCCTCCTCGTGAATACTAGTAGGGTTTGTAACCACTGAGCCATGACCGGAATTCCTTCGACCATAGTTTAAATGAAGTTAAATATGACATTCTCATTTTTAAGGTCATTTAAAATTCAGTATGGCTTTAATAGCATACATTTAAAAACGTCTGACGTGTCTAATAGTTTAAAATTCTACAAGATAGAAAAGCCTCTGTATCCTTGGTGGTTTGACTTGGTTATATAATTGTTTCCCATTTCAGATGCAGTTGTCATTCACATCTTCTGAGCAAGAGCTAGAGCGATTAAGAAGAGAAAATAAAGATATCGAAAACGTATGTTATCTCATCATTTGACTTGTAACCTGTGAACTTATTTTTAGCATTAAGGGATGTCTTAAAAGCTGTATTTTAAGATTTATCTAATGATGCACTTTTTTGCTTTTAAGAATATCTTGGGTATGAGATGGTACAGTTTTATATTCATACAGTTTTATATTCATAAGTGTCATAACTTTTCATTGTAGGGAAGCATCTTAAGTGTTTCTTAACTTGTCCTTCTTTGTTGCATTACTAGCTGAGAAGAGAACGAGAGCATTTGGAAATGGAACTAGAGAAGGCAGAAATTGAACGATCTACTTATGTTACAGAAGTCAGAGAGGTACTACAATAGAATTTTTTTAACCTTGCTTCTCAGTTGAAGTTAAATTTATAACAGTGATAAAATACTTAAGTGTAAGTTGTTTGTGGCAGAGCTTCCAAGTAGCATCAAACATGAGATATCATAAGGAGATCAATCATAAACTCTAAACTTCATTGCAGCTGAAAGATCTGTTGACTGAATTGCAGAAAAAACTTGATGATTCATATTCTGAAGCAGTAAGACAGAATGAAGAGCTAAATTTGGTAAGAAGCTTGTTCTCCACTGGGTATCAAGTAGGCTCTGAAAAAACTTGTGTTGATATGTGGAGAAACCATCCAAACTTTTTCTCTATGCTAACACCTTTAGCTTGGCATTTTTCAAGTATAAGATAATCTTCATATTCTGATGACTTCTAAGTCTTTTCTTATTTCTTAAGATGATTCTTCTTTTCTTAGCTCCTAACAATGGCATGTTTGGCTGGCAATTCTTTTTTCAGTAAAGTTTTCCGTGTTTTATAAAACCTAATTTCTTGAACAGTATTATTTTCAGTGAATTAAGAAATGAAACAAATAGGTAAAGATTGACTGAGTTGTGAAGATTCTGTTCTCAGAGTCACCATAGTTAACTGGGCCTTTTATTTTCTAACCTGGGCAGAGATTATTGAAGGTAGGAAATGAATACTATTAATTCAAGACCAGTAGTACAATCTAGCTTATTTTTACTGGCCTTTGTACGTATTATACATAACAAAAAACTTGTGAAATTCCTTATCACTATGGTATCATTTAGAAGATAATAACCCTAAAAGTATAGACTTAAAGTTAGCTATATGTCGTGTAAAGACATAGAGTACTCTGTATTCCCATTCTTAAATTTTCTGGAAATTTACACTGATTGTAACAGGCTTATTTGTTATATAAACATGACTGTCTTACTGTATGTTTCAAACAATTATGTCTGTCTGTGACTTTTAAAAATTGAGAATGTGATTAGATTTTTAAAAAGTTCCTGAATAAACTCTAGTACAATTGTAGTAAATTAATTTTCTCCTTACCGTAAGTTAACACTGCCAGGTTTGGAGTTTTCTTTTTAGTACTGTTGTAAGTACTAAAGAAAATTTAACTAATTCATGTTAAGCAGTGATTTATAGGAACAAAAAAGGCTCTCTGAAATGCACATATAAGGTTCCTTCCTCAGCACGCGCGCGCGCGCGCGCACACACACACACACACACACACACACATTCTATTTTTGAAATAAAATTTGCCTTCCTACGTAATTGAATCATTCCTGTTACACTATAAGACTGGTTTTATGCATACGTTTGTTCTACGTTGTACAGATTGGAACTGTCCTATGCCACAGCTCTAAGTGATGTGCTTCCCCTGTAATGTATTTCTGTAAAACCATATTTAACTACCATTGTTGGAGGTTTTAGTTTTAAAAAACTTTGGTACTTAGTGGCTGACTCCAGCAGTAGCATCAAACCACAGCCTTGTGGTTGCGTCTTCATTCGGCCTGATGAGCTCTTTGTATATTTTGCCCATCTACTTTTGTCAAGAGGTCATTTGTGAATGGTATTTTTAATTTTTTTGCCTTGAGTTTGCAATCTTCATTTTAGTCTGTTTGCTTTTTTGCTCAGGGTAGCTGTTACCACATTTTAGTATAAATTAAAATAGTTTTGTTTGCCTATACATTCTGTGTTCTTGAGCCAAAGGAATAACCTTCTGATGTATAAAATCAGAGTTAAGGAGCAAAAACTAAAACATTTGGGATAAAGTTCCCAAAATAAAATTTCCAAACTAAATGTTTTCCTCTCATTCTCATGTGCAAAATGTAAGTGTCTTGTATTTCCCCCTTTTTGGTTTCCAGAACTGTTTGGTATGCTGCGCCTGTGGGTGGGAGGCATAATCAATTAGCTGGACAAGTTTAATAAGAAAAAGTTGTTTTTTTGTCAGTGAGTCCATTTCCTTTATTCATTCTTTTCTTTCTTTGCTTTTTAGGGCCGCACCTGTGGCATATTGAGGTTCCCAGGCTAGGGGTTGAACTGGAGCTGCCAGCCTACACCATAGCCACAGCAATGTAGGATCCGAGCTGCGTCAGCGACCTACACCACAGCTCACGGCAACACCAGATCCTAACCCACTGAGGGGGGCCAGGGATCAAACCCACAACCTCATGGTTCCTAGTTGGATTCTTTTCTCCTGCGCCACAGCGGGAACTCCCCCTTATTCATTCTTAATTGGAATAGTTACCAAGAGACATTATGTATTGGCACTAGAGTTTTGCAAAGTTTGTAACTATTTGTTGAGAAGTGTAAGACATGTCTTGTTAAATGGTTAGGCCAGTGTGATCTTATACTCATCTCCCTAGTGACACCTTTTAAAGGATGAGCAACATTTAAATTTTTGAAGATACCTTTTTACTGGATTTGTAGTCTTTTCTATTTCTTTTAACATTACACAATTGACTCTTCTTAACTATATAGGTTAAGAAAACCTCTAAAAATTAAATAATTAGTAAAATTTCTTACTAGTTTTAATTTGGGATGAATGTGAATGAAAGCTAGTTTTTTTTTGCTTTTGCTTTTTAGGGCCGCACTAGCAGCATATGGAGGTTCCCAGGCTACGGGTCCAGTCAGAGCTATACCTGCTGGCCTGTGCCACAGCCACAGCAACGCCAGATCAGAGCCACTTCTGTGACCTACACCACAGCTCACGGCAACGCCGGACCCTTAACCCACTGAGCGAGGCCAGGGAACGAACCTGCAACCTCATCGTTCCTAGTCAGATTTGTTTCCGCTGAACCACGAAGGGAACTCCGAAATGCTTTATGAATAGTAAATAGTAATACTTTTAAAAAGCACTTTACTAGAATTTGATGGTTTTATTTTTAGATTTGCAGTTTTCTACTCTAAACTCTAGTTCATTTCGGTAAGAAGCTTTTCTTACGTTTAGCTTTACAGATGGGACCCTCCACTGCTTAGCTTTTCTGTACATCTGGTGCAGCATATTGGCTAATCCACTGTGCATAATAACTTAGTGATCCCATTCTTTCTCCTTCATTCTTCAGTCCTAGAGATCTCAGCATAATCAAACAAGGATATAAAGTAAGTTAATAGTGGTGTTCCTTATTTTTTTACAGTTAAAGACACAGTTAAATGAAACACTCACAAAACTTAGAACTGAACAGAGTGAAAGACAGAAGGTAGCTGGTGACTTGAACAAGGTAAGACATTGCTTGTCCTGAAGATGCCATATCATTATACTATGTTGTACTTTGAATTTTAAGCAAACATGTTGCTAACTCTGTATTTGTCCTTTTGCATCATCACATTAATTTGTTCATAAATTAAAGCTGTTTGTTATATACAGTTACATTTTTGGAAATAAACTTTTTGGCTTGTTTTTCCATTATTTTTAATTCACTTAATTTCATCAAATTTATGTAATTAATTGCTTTATAAAGTATAGATTAAATTTTGAATTCAACTGATGTTACTCTTTTTAAAAATTCTGGTTACTTCTATATATTTTTTTATTGGGATTTGATTATATAGTCATTTGATCTTTATAGTTCTTTAAAAGATTATAGACCTCTGATGTTTCAGGAATTTGTTCCTTTCGTTTATTTCATTGTAGAAATAAATTTTTCATAATCTCATATAGATGGGTGTTTTTGGGGATTACATTTCTTATTCTCTGTTAGACTGACAAGTTATTTATAATTGTTTTGAAATTTTTAATAGTGTAATTCACATGCCTTTATCAAAGCTGCTTTAGAGCTATGATTGTATCTATAGGAGTTATAGACATTAGCAAAACAATTACATACATCACTTGTTTTAAAGGTTGAAAAATATTTCTGTTAGTTCTGCATGATTATAGCTTGTAACTGTTATGCCACAGTCTAGGAAGCTAGAGTTGCTCCAGATCATTTTGATGTCACTGTTCGGTAAAATGTGAACTTAAAAAGTTTTAGAGCTCTGACTTAGAAGTGTGATACATTGTCAGGGTTGAGCAATCTAGTTTACTTTGACATGTGATTTTAAATTTTGACCTCTGGACAAAAATAAAACATGCAGTTTTGGCCAATTTATTTTCTCGGAAGATACTTTAAGGTTATTAAACTGGGAGTTTCCATTATGGTGCAGTGGAAACAAATCCGACTAGGAACCAGGAGATTGCGGGTTCAATCCCTGGCATCGCTTAGTGGGTTAATGATCTGGTGTTGCCGTGAGCTGTGGTGTAGATTACAGACGCGGCTCGGATCTGGCGTTGCTGTGGCTCTGGTGTGGGCTGGTAACTACAGCTCCGATTAGACCCCTAGCCTGGGAACCTCCATGTGCTGCTAGTGTGGCTCTAAAAGGACAAAAGACAAAAAAAAAATAAAGGATATTAAACTGGTGTTCAAAGATAGGGATATGCCATATTATTTGGCATAAAAATGGCCAACAATAGTTGACAGTGAACTGCCTCATATCTGTATAGTAGCAGTACTGTGCAACACTTAATTGGAAATGCACATAAATATTGACATGTAAAGAAATAACCAAATACTTTGTAAAACAGCATGTATGTTATAAACCCGTTTTATAAAATGTTCTGCCTGTTTTCTATTACGACATATATCCAATGAAGAGGGATCTAGACCAGGAGTCAGCAAAGTCACAAAAACTCCTTTAAGGATTTGTAGGCCATCTGTAGTCTCTTTCACTTACTCTTTGTTGTTTGTTTGTTTAACATGACATTTTAAAAATGTAAAAACAGCTCTTTGCTTGTGAGCTGTACAAAAACAGTCTGTGGCCAGATTTGGCTGACCTCTGATCTAGACTAATATTAATCTAAATATCACTGTGGTTATTTCTGTTTTTAATTTCTTTATACATTTTCTGCATTGTTTGAACTTTCAATAGGCATATATTTTTATAATCTGGTAGGGGAGGGAGCTATTTTGTTTTGGAGAAAAAACTTGTATTTTGAGAAGAGCTTTAATCTTGTACAAAATATGTAAGAAAATCATTTATTTTTTTCTTGTATATATTTATCAGTTTTAGTTTTCAGAGGCTCCATTTTGCCTTCCTTACAGGCTCAACAGTCATTGGATCTTATCCAGTCAAAAATAGTAAAAGCTGCTGGAGACACTACAGTTATTGAGAATAGTGATGTTTCCCCAGAAATGGTATGCATTTTCTTTAGCCCCAAATCTGTGGGCTAATTACCTTGTAAATTATGTGAAGAATAAAAAATATATAAGATCCATTTCCAACAACAACTAAAAAAGCCTTTGTTATGTGCTTCCATCAATTATGTTGCATTCTTAACTGAAGGTCATCTTTTCTTTGAGATGAAAGGCAGTGTTTTTATGTTTGTTTTCACTTTAGCTTAGTGAGGGATTAATTTTTAGTTTTGTGTTGGGAGGTGTTATGGTGTACTGCTTAAGAGTGTAAACTGTGCTGCCTGTGTTTGAATCCTGGTTCTGCTACTTAGCAGCTGTGTGACTGACTTAAGGGAAACTCTTTATCCTCTCTGTGCTTTACTTGCCCCATCTGTAAAAGGCAATGGATCAAGTACCTATTTTGTAGGATTGCTGAAGGGAATAAATGAGTTAGTATATAAAACACTTAGAATAGTGGGTAGCACTTAAAACAGTGCCTCACGTATAGTAAGAACTCAATATGTGTTCACTGTTATTTTTCTGTTGTTTTATGAATGTATTCTCCTTTGGTTCCTTGCACATTTTTTTCTGAAAGGAGAAATGGATTTAAATCTGATATTCATAAGTTTTAAATTTTTTCCCTTTGTAGCCAAGTGACAGCATTTATAACTTAGCTTTTTTTGGTTCGAACTAGTTTGCACCACTAGATAGCAAACACGATTGCTTTCCAGTAGTGGTTTTTGTCAATTTTCATGTCATTTTTCACATTTTTTAATGTTTGTGTTTAAAACAGCAATAAAATAGTTTTTGTTTTAGGTTACAGATGCCTCTTCCTTGTGCTCAGCGTTTTTCATCACCTCTCTTCTTTTCAGGAGTCTTCTGAGAAGGAGACAATATCTATAAGTCTAAATCAGACTGTAACACAGTTACAGCAATTACTTCAAGCGGTAAACCAACAGCTCACAAAGGAGAAGGAACACTATCAGGTATTAGGTAAGAATAACTGAAGTATTACAGTCTGTCTGAGTGATTAACATAGTGTGTGTATGTACCACATTTTCTGTATACATTCATCCATTGATAGACACTTAGGTTGTTTCTGTATAGTGGCTATTGAGAATAATGCTGCAATGAACATAGAAGTGTATATATCTTTTCAAATTAGTGTTTTTGTGTAAAAAGCCCTTTCTTTGCCTACTTTGACCTTTTTCTAGAACAAACTCTACTGATAACTTGTTTGCCTAGGTTTTGTTCATTATTATAATGTTTGCAACTGCTTCTTTAGTTTATTGTGATCCTAGTTCTGATAAAGTATCATGTGAATTTTTTTTTAATGACTTGGTAAAGTGACTATAGTATTTTTCTCAAGTAAGATCCTAAAGTGAAAATCAAGTCATCACAATTTCTTTACGTGGGAAGCTGGGTTTTATTTAAGTTTCTCTAGGTAATCAAATAAATCCATTTTTTTGAAACTCCTGAAGTGAGCGTCTTAATTGAAATAAATAAGCCATCATTAACCAGACCATGTTTTGAAATTTTTTTACCCACATTACCTGGGAATGCAGATGGATTGAGTCATTAGTTGCTTCCTAGATTTTACCTATTTTAAGAATGACTTAATTCACAATGCCTTGGGTAATTAGGTTGTTCTGATATGCACTGAATACTTCAGATATTCTTCTTTTGAAGCTGTTTGTTATATAAAATCATGGTATCTTGTATATTGGTGGAGTGGCCTGTGCAATGCCAGGAGGCAGTGCCCCTTTCAGAACTCATACTTAAGACTTGTATGTTATATAGAGGCCTCACGATAGGATGAGATGACCTGGAAAAGTAGGGATGGACCTCCATCTTGATTACAGGGGAATTCTGTCTCACTTGTGTGGAATGATCATCCTCTGGCCTGCTTTAGCAGACACTCTCCTTTAAAATGAGCTCTTTCAGGTCAGTTACCTCTAAGAGGACTTTTCAGATAAACCGAGCTCATTCTTTCTTCTAGCCTGTCAGCAAAAAGAATTATACCTTAATCTTTTATCCTTAGTGAGCTGACCTCTCAGTTGCCTAGAGTTAAACTTCTTCCACTTTACCCCCCACCCCTTCCACAGATTAGGAAAGAACCTTGCTTCCTGCTTCACAGGGCACCTTTCCTTTCCACATCTTCAGTCCTGCTCTCTTCTCTCCCCTCACTGCTTCTGTTCAGTCTTGAAAACATGCTCAAATGTATTACCTTAACCTTGTGCCTCCTTATAATTTCTTTTTTACTTCACTGTTTAACAAAGATTCTTACAAGAAGAAACTGTTCTCACAGTGTCTACTTCCTGACTTGCTACTGACTGATCCATCTACTCTAGAATGGCTTCTCTTCTTGCCATTTCAATAAAACCATTTTTGCTGAGGTCATTTGTTAGTGATTTCCTAATTGCTAGATCTAACACAGGCTCTTCTTTTTCATGTGAAATACTGAAAATAGTTATGAAGTATTCTAAATGTGGTGAAGTCAGTCTACTTGTCTCTGTTCTAGGGGAAGGGTTTTATTTTTGAGAACTTAAAAATTACAAGATGTCCTGTTTCCTCCAGTTTCCTTCAATATTTTTTTTTCTTCCCAAACACATGGTCTCCTCATATGAAGTCTTATGAACCATTTTGGCCTATTTCCACATTTTCCTTAACCATATTATATTTGAGACTTATACTGTGCAATAACACTTTCATTTTTCAGATTATTTTCTTCCTAATTTATTAAATTGTAGTATATAATTTGCTTTAAAAATACATATAGTCTGGTAACACAGCTAAAACTGAAGTGTTTAGTAAGCAGCTCACCTAAGTGATAGCATTCTTTTGCCAGTTGACAAATGTAAGTCTATATTTGGCAAGTGCAAGGATGGTTGGTTGAGTGGTCAGCAGTTTCATGAAGGATGAAGGGATTGTTTGAAGCTCGGGGTCCACCAGCACTTGAGAACTTTGTCCTTCTGTAGGTTCTACGCAGCATTGACAGTGATGACCCCTCCTTAGGGGTCCCTTGGTTCTCATAGTTCTTTGTAATACCCTTAAATGTTAATGTTACCTCAGGTATTTAGATTCAGCCATCATTTTTGCTCAATTTCAAGTTTTTTAAAACTACCAGTAGATAATTAAATTGGAAATACAGATTTCTTAAATCATTAGAATTATAGGTTAATGTCAGATGTTAAGAATCTCTTTCTTCCTCCTGCTTTATTTATGTATATTTTATTATTGTTTTGTCTTTTTAATTGAAGTATAGTTAATTTATAATGTGTGTACAGCACAGTGATTCAGTTGTACATATATATACATATATATATATTCTTTTCCGTTATAGTTTTATTACAAGATATTGAGTAGTTTCCCTTGCTATGCAGTAGGACCTTGTTTTTATATATATATTTACTATATATATATATACTTACATATATTTAATATATATATTTTTCCATTATAGCTGGTTTACAGTTTTCTATCAATTTTCCGACTGTACAGAGTGGTGACGTGGTTATACATACATATATAGATTCATCACAAGTGGTTAGACATAGTTCCTGGTGCTATACACATAGTTCCTGGTGCTGTACTATCTTTTATATATAGCAGTTTGTATATCCTAATCCCAAACTCATAATTTATCCTTCCCTCTCTTCCCCTTTGGTAACCATAAGTTTGTTCTTTATGTCTGTGAGTCTCTCTGTATTTTGTAAATAGATTCATTTGTATCATATTTTAGATTCCACATATAAGTGATATCGTATGGTATTTGCCTTTCTCTTTCCGACTTGCTTCACTTATATGATGATCTGTAGGTCTATCCATGTTGCTGCAAATGGCATTATTTCATTCTTTTTATGGCTGAGTAATATTCCACTCTATCTATATGTGTCACGTCTTTTTTATTCATTCATCTGTTGATGTTAACTTGCATCCATGTCTTGGCTATTATAAATAGTGCTCCAGTGAACATTGGGGTGCATTTATCTTTTCAAATTAAGTTTTCTCCAGATAGATGCCCAAGAGTGGAATTGCTGAGTAATGTGGTAACTCTATATTAAGGAACCTCCATACTGTTCTCGATAGTGGCCGTACTAATTTACATTCCCATCAGGAATCCTTCTTCTTTTTAGTATATACTACAAATATATCTGAATTGTTCAAGATAACAATGTACATATTCAGTAAGGGAGAAGCTATTTTTAAAATATTTTAAATAACAGAGATGATATAACGGTAATTTAGTTCTCTAAATCCTAATACATAGTACTTAGCATTTCTATGCCTTTTAGGGATAGGTATATTTATCTTATATCCTTAATCTTTCACTTCTTTTCTAAGTGTTCCTGTTCATCTTCTATCTTCACCTGCTTTGCTCCACCCCACCCCCTAAAAGGAGGCTATTATTTCCCCCTTTTTTAATTAAGGTAATTTTCCATAGCTTTGGACTGGAAACACTAATATTTTATAGTACACTTTTTTGTGTGTAGTATATTTTTTGGTTTCCAGATACCTACTTTTTCTTATGGTTCCTATTTACCTGGCTTCCAAGTGTTCTAAATGTAAATCTGACTGTATCAGAAAACTTTAACTTCAGTGTTTTAGTCTGTTTGGGCTGCTATAACAAAAATTCCATACACTGGATGGCTTAAACAACAGAGTTATTTTTCACAGTTCTGGAGGCTGGGGAGTCTGAGATTAAGACACCAGTAGATTCTGTCAGATTAGACCCACTTCCTGGTTTAAAGGTAGCCTTCTTCTTGCTGTGTCCTCACTTGGCAGGGGCAAGGGAGCTCTTTGGGGTCACTTTTTATAATATGGACACTAATCTCATTCAGGATAGTGAAGTCTCCTGAAGGTCCCACTTCCAAATACCTTTATATTGGGGGTTAGAATCTCAAAGTATGAATGAGGATTGTGAAGGGCATAGACATTCAGACATAACACCCAAGTTCCCTTACCTTGGAATCTGTTTGTGGAATCCTTTGATTTTAACAGCTGACACTTCATGAGTATCCTCTGAGAATGATCATACTTCTAACATGTGGTCGTTCATTTAAATCTTCACAACCCAGTGCAGTAGATGATGATGATGATGATGATGATGATGATTTATTTATTCATTCATTTCCATTTTACAACAGACCCAAAGAGGTTCTGTTAGTTACCAGAAGTCGCACAGCTAGTAACTGTGTGAACTGGGATTTAAATTAAGGTGGTCTGGGCCTAGGCATTGTGCTCTTAATCTTTTCTTTTCCTGAAATCAAGCACTCTGTGCTCTAATCCTTATTGTCACTGATTTCTTTTCTCCTCATTCTGGCTAATTCTTTGTTGCCAGCCTCCTATATAGTTTCTTCCTTCAGTTCTGACTCTTTCCTAAAGTATTTGGTTCTGTCAGTAGAGAATTGGAGAGGCTGTAGATAATATCCAGGGAGAATTGAGGTGAAGTTTTGTGTGTGCGTTCGTATACATGTCTTCTCCCTACTCCCCTTGACAAACAGATTCTTTCATGATGCAGTTGTTTCTTACTTCTGAAAGAAAAAAGTTCTTTTTACTCATTAAGTGTAAGAATTAACGTTTCAGATAAAAACCAGCTTTTATTGCTATACTTTACACGTGACTGTCATGGCTCGGGTTCTCATTTTCTGTGTTAGTGGGCTATGTAGACTTTGTGATTAGCTGTTAATCTTGTTTTAATTAGAAAACATGTGATAACCAGTGATAACTTTGCTTTTTAACTTCAATTTTTAATTTTTCTGGCCACACCTGCGGCATATGGAAGTTCCTGGGCCAGAGGTTGAACCTGAGCCACAGCAGTGACAATATTGGATCCTTAACTCGCTATGTCATAAGCAAATTCCCTTTTAATGTTCTGATTGCTTCTTTTCCCCTCAACTTTTTTATTTTGAAAAATTTCACACATAAAAGAAAGATTATATAAAACTCAAAACCCTTCAACTACTTTGTTTCTTTATTTGTGTATACCTATTTTTTTGATCTAACTATCCTTAAACACTTAAGTATGCATCTCCTAAGAACAAAACAATAGTTCCATAATATCATCTATTCTTAAGCCCATATTTGTTTCCCTACTTATACCCAGAATACTTTTTAGCTCTTTTTTCCAGCCAAGATCCAGTTGAGCTTCACGCATTGCATTTGATTAGGTCCTTTTAGTCTCTCTAATGGCTTTTGAGGTTTAACTTCTTTAGTTATTTTATCTGACTTGGAAGGCTTCAGAAGACCTTAGAAAGTGTCTGTTACTTATTTATTCATAGGTAGAGAGTTGTACATTTCAGTTTCTCTGTCAGTGATACCGTACTGGCTAGAACTCAGTACAGATGGATCCCAATGTTGTCCTCTTAAATGTTTTCTAAATAGGATTTTAAAATCCTCGTATTTTTCTCAGTTTGGTCTGAGGTTTTAGCTCACATATTTTAAAACCTACTGAAAAGCATCTTCTGAATCCATAGTCTTTCTCTTAGTTTTGATTACCATGACTATTAATTGTTCTGATCCTAGTTGAAAGGGCCATGCTAGATCAATTGGAATATATACCTTTGGTGTTTGACAGATATCTTCTGATTGCTTTTTGTTTCTTTTAAAATGAATTTCTTTTTGATCTTTTACAGAGTGAAGTAATTGGGAAACTGTTCATTCAAGGATAACAGAAGGCATTGTATTATATTTTGCCAAATTAAAGCCTTATTTATGTTTTCACCCTTTCTACTTTGTCAGAAACACTGAACAGAGTTTTGTCTTTTCTAATCCTTGTTAGACTACTGATTTAAAGAGAGAGAAAAAAAGCCAACTCTGTAGACACCTTCAGAGTTTAGTTTTATAATAAAAACTGTTTGAATAATTAGACCTTTACATTCCTGAAGATAAAATAAACATGTAATCTTTTATTTTGCTCAATAAAATTGTTCAGAAGATCAAAAGTGGTATAGACAATGTAAAATTTAACCTTTTAATACTGATGTTGTACACTGTTTTACTTAACATTTTGGGGAGAGTAACTGCCTCTGACTTCAACTTAAGAAAAACACTTTTTTGTTGCTAATGTAATCGATTTTTGTAATGGCGTCAGCAAATAAAGGGATGCTTATTATTCAAACTTGTTCTGATTTTCACTCACCTTTTAACAGATTTCATTAGCACTTCAAATCCACATAATTTAGAACACAATCACTAATTGCAAACTTTGGACAAATAAGATGTGTTTATTGCTTGTACACCTTCTTTAACTGCAGATCTGGGTCTCCTTGGTGGTTCTGTGTAATGTAGCATTCAGGTTGAAGAATTCTGCGTTATCTTTATTATTATTATTTTCTGTAGTTAATTTTTTGTTTCTTTCTTATCAAATACTTACATAGATTACATGTGTTGTCTTTTTTGTTGTTTGAACATATTTATAACATGCTTTTTCCTTTTTCTTTTTTAATTGGTTGAAAATACTAAGCACTTGAGATGCTGAATAACCATTGACAAATATCTTGTGCCATTGACTATTAAAGTACCTGCTAGGCGTATGGTGACCTTGCTCTTTCAACCATGCTTTTACCATGGGTCCTTTTCACTTTCTTTTCTTTTTGCTAAGACTCTTCTTGGACGTCAGCCTTGGCTTGCTCCCTCATGATCATGAAATCTGATTAAATATCACCTTTTCCATCACCTTTCTTTACATGCTTATTCCTCCTGCCTCCTTATCCCTCTACATATTTTTGTCTCTAACATTAATAGTCTTACAGTATATACTTGGTCACTCCCTAACCTCTACCAGAAAGTAAGCATCAGGAGGGCAGGAATTATCTTTTTTGTTCTTTGCTTTATCCTCAGCCCTGAGAAAGTACCTGACACTTAATCGTGCTCAAATATTTAATGAATTAATAGATGAAATTCACTTTTATACTGTGAGGGTTATCTAAATTGGTGCCTCTCAATACTTTTACCTCATAGCCCTTGCGCCAGTAATATTTCTAAGGTATATTGAGGTAAACTGAAGAAGCTGCTGAGGCCACTGATGGGAATTTGGGCTACTTCAGGCCTTCCATGGTTGGTTTCAACAAATCACTGGGAAGTTGGTCTGGAGGCCAGCCAGATAACATATTTATCATCTCTTTTTCCTTTTCCATTGCATAAAAAGGTATTCATGTCTCTGACACCTGAAGAAAACAAATACCTCCTACTTTTTATCTTATAGCCTCTTCTTGCTGCTTTCTGGTCCCTTCAGAGCTTATTTCCTCGGAAGAACTGTGTAATTGTCTTATTTTTCAACCTCACTTTATGTTTGAATTTTTTTTTAATTAAATGATTTCAAGAGATTTTGAGGACTAACTCTAATCTCTCATTAAATTGTGTCCCTTCTCTCAACATTCCTTTGAAGTGACAGGAAGTTCACAACATTGCCTCTTCCATTTTGGTACAATTGAAATTGTTAATGGTTATTCAGTTATTGTATTAGAAGTTGTGTTCCAATTACTTAGATTAGTTTGTCCTACTTCCTTTCTCCAGAATCTCATAAGGAAAGCTTATCACATTCCCATTCAGTTATTCTTCAAATATGCCAAGATAACTTCTGTTCTCTGAAGACCGTTTCCCTCCAGGTAAAATATCCCAGTTCCTTAGCTACCCTGAGTGATGGATGGCATCTCATCCATGCCCAGCTGTCCACCCTGCCCCTGTGTGCTATAAGCAGATTGCTGGAGAGGAAGGGAGCATCACAAGAGAGAGGAGGTCTGTGTCCTTAGTCTCTACGGGTGCCCTGGCCAGTGTTGCAGCCAATTGAGACAGGAAGCCCCGGGAAAATTTCTCAGTGACCATAGGTTGGGGAGAATGACCAGTGTAGCTAGAGCAGACATCTTGGTATCTAAAACGATGGAGAGACATGGAAGGGAGGAGTGAGGGGTTACCTGTGAAGCAGGCGATGCCTTTCAGCTTGGTGTGGCAAAACTGCTATATGTCTGGGAGGTCAGTGTCATTGTGGGAAGCATCCAGGCTTGAGCGCCGTGTAAGTGTTCACCCCAGCCACAAGAGGTTATGGGGTGTGCAGCTGTGGACAATACCTGTTTTGCCCACATAGGGTTTGAGTCAGGACCAGATTTTCACCAGTCTTAACATCCCAGGACAAACTACATATGAGCTTCTGCCACTCGTGGAATCTAGCCTGATCTGCCATGTACAGGAGTGGTGACCACCAGAAGAGAGCTGCAGTTGTACCCTCAGTTGAGTAACGAGGTTTGTCCCTTGATCCTGTTCATCATCCTGGTCCCTAGAGAAGGGGGGGCAAAGGAAGAGCTAAAGAACAGACTTCTGTTGCTGCCAGTAAGGCCAGTGGCCAAACTTAGGCTGGGGGGAGGTGGGAAACAGGTTATTAAACTGGACTGACCTGGGCTTGCTTTAACTGCAGTTGCAGGACCTCTGTGGGATCTGCTCGGAATGTGCTTAAGAGCGGGGTGCTGCACAAAGACCATGCTTGGGAAAATGAGACCAAGTCCAGGCTGTTCTACTAACTGGTTGATAGATTTTTCTATTTCTTCTTGACTCAGGTTTTGTCATTTATGTTTTACTCAAAAATTGGACAATTTCATATTCATTTGGGATTCTATTATGACAGCTAACACCTATCACATACACAACTTATCACATGCCAGACATTTTTAAAGCACTTTACTTGCATTAACTCATTTAATCCTCACCAGAATTTATTAAAGGGATGCTTTTATCATCTCCATTTTATAGATAAGGAAATTGAGATTACAGGGAAGCTATTAAACAAGGTCTCACAGCTATTGACTGGAGAAACTAGGATCCCACTCTCCGACATAA
Source organism: Catagonus wagneri (assembly GCA_004024745.2). Taxonomy (NCBI): domain Eukaryota; kingdom Metazoa; phylum Chordata; class Mammalia; order Artiodactyla; family Tayassuidae; genus Catagonus; species Catagonus wagneri. Next base: position 6,316,444 of record PVHT021183527.1, on the reverse strand, counting down.
AATTTCTGCCTTGATTCTCTTATTGGCTCATTCATATATATATCCACATATGTGTGTGTGTGTGTATGTGTAATTATATATATATTTTTTAAAATATAGATTTTTTTTCTTTTTACGCTTTTTGTTTCTGATGTTATACCTTCTCCAAGGGATTGTCAGTCTCTGGTTCTCAAAAGTGTGGTTTGGAATTCCAATTGTGGCTCAGTGGGTTAAGAACCCTACTAGTATCCACGAAGATGCAGGTTCAGTCCATGACCTTGCTCAGTGGGTTAAGGATCTGGCATTGCTGCAAACTGAGGTGTAGGTGGCTTGGATCTGGCATTGCTATAGCTGTGGTGTAGGGCTGGCAGCTGCAGCTCTGATTCAACCCCTAGGTTTCGTATGTTGCAGGTTTGCAGGGCCCTGGGCATCCTGGGGACCCTTTTCAGAGTCTGAAGTGTCAGACAAACTACTTTGATGTTTTTTTCTCATGATGTTAAAATAAGTTGGTATAACTGCTGGTGCTTTAGCAAGGATCAAAGCAGTAGCTCTAAGCTGAGTGAGTACTTAACATATTTTCACCGCTACTCACTCCCAGTAAAGACAGTGTCAGATTTACTTAAGAGTATCCTTTCTGATGAGATCAGTAGTGTTTTTCTGGTATATGTAATGAAATCTTTCAATGTTTGGAAGATATGCATAACTCAGTGAACCGCCATTTTTCCAAGTGACCAATGGACCATCATTTTCCAAATGACCAAGGCAAAATGTTACAAAATCATAAATGGGTAAAAGATTCATTTTAAGAATGAGGTAAACTAATATATTTTAACATAACAGACTACAGAAAGTTCATTGATAGGGTTTCAGACTCTACATTACAGTTAATCTTTAAGAAATTGCCACATGTTGAGTTTTGCTTTCTTGTCAAAGAATATCAACAATTATCTGAAATAGCTACTCCTCTGTTTTCCAATGATATATCTCTATGAAGCCATATTTTCTTTATATACTTAAACCAAAATGATAGGCCACAGCAGACTGAATGCACAAATAGTTGTCTTCTATTAAGCCAGGTATGAAAGAAATTTGCAAACATGTAAAGCAATCCCAGTCTTCTCACTACATCTCTTGGTTTGTTTGTTTTGGAAAATTAAGTTAAATTTCATTAGAACATGTTCATTATGCTGTTACTTTAAAACAAATTTTTAAATGAACATAATTTTTCTTGGCTTTAATTTCTGCATTGAATGTTAATTGAAATAACAAAAGCTTTTAAAAGTGTAAAAGAGTTCTGAGCCCAAAAACTTGAGGGCTACACATCTAGTATAGTTTTTCCTAATGATTTTTAATTATTCTGGGCAATTCTATCAGTACTTTCTTGTATCTTGTTTTACATTTCGTCTGTGTTTTTATCATTTTCAGTCTTTTTACTTTCTTTGCACTTATTTTGTTGCACTTTGTCGACTTCTTTAAATTTATTTCATTTATTTTCCATTTTTCTTGTTTTCTAATTCCTCTTAGAGGCTGTACATTTTCCTCTGGATTTCTTTTCACCCCACAGACTTTGATATGTGGGTATTTGTCTTTCTGTTCTTAATTTTTAAAAAATCATGCATATTTTAAATAATGCAGAAAATCATGGAAAATAATAGAAAAAACCTGTGTACCCCATTCAATATCAAATGTTAACATTTTGTCTTATTTGCTTGAGGTTTCTTTTTAAGTAAAAGGAACAAAAGGGTTGGTACAGTTGAAGCATCTTGAATACCTCTCCCTGATCCCCTTTCCCTCAGTCTCCAGAGGTAGATACTACATTGAAGGTAATGTTTATCATTTATTTTTTGAAATACGGTTGTTTGAAATATTGTGTTTCAAGTGTACAGTATGGTGGTTCAGTATTTTTGTAGATTATATTCCATTATAGGTTACTATAAGGTAATGAGTATACTTCCCTGTGTTATACAGTATATCCTTGTTGCTTATCTGTTTTATATGTAGTGGATTGAATCTGTTAATCTCATACCCTTCATTTGTCCTCCTCTTCCTCTTCCCTTTCGTAACCACAAGTTTGTATTCTGTATCTGTGAATCTGTTTTGCAGGTGCATTCATTTGTATTATTTTTTATATTCCACATATAAGTGATATATAGTATTTGTTTTTGACTTATTTTGCTAAGCATAATATTCCTAAGGTCCATCCATATTACTGCAACTCTCAATATTTTATTCTCTTTTATGGCTGAATAATATTACGTGTATGTGTGTGTGTGTGTGTATGTGTGTGTGTATATATATATATATATATATATATATATATATATAAGGGCATTTGGGTGGCTTCTTGGTTATTGTACATAGGGCTACTATAAACATTGGGGTGCATGTATCTTCCATTATTTTCCTGATATATACTCAGGAATGGAATTTTTGGATCATATGGTAGTTCTATTTTTAGTTTTTTAAGGAACCTCCAAACTGTTTTCCATATGGCTGTACCAACTGAACATTCCCACCAACAGTGTATGAGGATTCCCTTTTCTCCACACCCTCTCCAGCATTTGCTATTTGTAGGCGTTTTGATTATGCCATTCCCAAAGATGTGAGGTGATAATGTGGTTTTGACTTGCATTTCCCTAATTATTAGTGATGTCGAGCATCTTTTCATGTGCCTGTTAGCCATCTGTATGTCTTCTTTGGAGAAATGTCTATTCAGATCTTCTGCCTAGTTTTTCACTGGGTTATTTGCTTTTGTTGATATTGAGTTATGTGAGCTATAAATATATATGTATATGATTAACCTATATCAGTTGCTCATTTGCAAATATTTTCTCCCATTTCAGCAGGCTGTCTTTTCATTTCGTTGATGGTTTGTTGTGCAAAAGGTTTTAAGTTTAATTAGGTCCCATTTGTTTATCTTTGCTTTTTTTTTTGCCTTAGGAGACTAATCCAAGAAAATATTGCTACAGCGTATGTCAAAGTGTTCCACCTATGTTTTCTTATAGGGGTTTTATGGTTCAGGGGTTTTATGGTTTAGGTTTAGATCTTGGAACAGTTTTGGGTTCATGTTGTATATGGTGTGATGAAGGAATGCTCTAATTCTCATTGTCTTACATGTGACTGTCCAGTTTTCCCAGAACCACTTTTTGAAGAGACTGTCTTTTTTTCATTGCATATTTTTTTCTCATTTGTCTTAGATTAATTAACCATAGGTGCATAGGTTTATTTCTGAGGTCTTTATTCTGTTCTGTTGAGCTATGTGTCTGTTTTTGTGCCAATACCATGCTGTTTTGATTACTGCAGTTTGCAATATGGTCTGAAGTCTGGGAAGGTTATGCCTCCAACTTCATTCTTTTTTCCCTCAAGCTTGCTTTGGCAATTCTGGGTCTTGTGGTTCCATATAAATTTTAATTTTTTTTTGTTCTAGTTTTGTGAAAAATGTCCTGGGAGTTCCCATTGTGGCTCAGTGGTTAACAAATCCAACTAGAAATCATGAGGTTGCGGGTTCAATCCCTGGCCTTGCTCAGTGGGTTAAGGATCTGGTGTTGCCATGAGCTGTGGTGTAGGTTGCAGACATAGCTCGGATCCCGTGTTACTGTGGCTGTGGTAAAGGCCAGCAGCTACAGCTCCTGTTAGACCCCTAGCCTGGGAACCTCCATGTGCTGACGGTGCGGCCCTAGATAAAGCAAAAAGACAAAAAAGAAAGAAAGAAAGAAAAATGTCCTGAGTGTTTTGATAGGGATTATGTTAAATTTGGGGATTGCAGTATATCTTTCCATTTTGTTGAATCATCTTCAGTTTCCTTAATCAGTGTTTTATAGTTTTTATAGTATAGGTCTTTACCTTTTTTGGTTAAGTTTATTCCTAGATATTTTATTATTTTTGATGTATTTTTAAATTGGATTTTTTAAAACTTTTTCTTGCTGACATTTCATTATTAGTGTATAGAAATGAAACAGATTTCTGTTTATTACTCTTATGTCCTGCAATCTTGCTGAGTTCATGTATTCTAATAGTTTTGGGGTGTGTTTATCACTTAATTTCATATTGTTATATGATTAACACATATACAAGTATTCCCCAAACAATATGCAATAGTGTTTTGCGGGTTTTCAAACTTTATATAAATCATTTTGTCATTGCTTTACTTACTTAACATTAGTTTTAAAATTTAGGAGTTTCTACTGTGGCACAGTGGGTTAAAGATCCAAAGTCGTCTCTGCAGCAGCTCAGGGCACAGTTGTACCTCTGATTCAGTCCTTGGCCCAGGAACTTCCATATGCTGTGGGTGCAGCAAAAAAAAGAAAAAAAAGAGGAAGAATAAAAAAATCATACATACAGCTCTTATTCCTTTTTTTTTTTTGCTTTCTAGGGCAGCATGTGGAAGTTACCAGGCTAGAGGTCAATTCGGAGTTATAGCTAAACCACAGCCAAAACAACACAGGATACGAGTCACATCTCCAACCTATAGCACAGTTCACAGCAATGCCAGATCCCTGACCCACTGAACAAGGCCAGGGATCTAACCCACATACTCATGGATACTAGTTGGGTTCGTTTCAGCTGCACCACAACGGGAACTCCCTTATTAATTCATTTTTAACTATGGATGTGCCACAATTTATTTGTACATGCCTCTGCCAATAGACATTTAAGTGGTCACCAATTTTAAAAATGTTATGTAACTTTAATTTTGATTACCTTTAAGAAGCTAAGAGGTTTTTTGTTTTGTTTTGTTTTTTGTTGCTTTTATTTATTTATTTTTTGGAGTGTGTATATTTTCTTCTCCATCCTGGATTTTTGAAGTATTGTTTTTTAATTTTATAACATTTGAGTCAACGAACGTGACCATGTTTTTTTTTTTTTCATTTTTTTTTCCCTCCTGAATATGTGGAGATTTCAGAAGAAAGAAAAATTATAAACAAAAAAAATTACTTAGTTTTGGTTTAAAATAAAAGACATTTTCTTCAAGAACACCAAGTAAGCTTCAGCAGGAAATGATTTTATTTAAGGAATAGTTTGAATTTTCGAATTATCAGGCTGGTTGTTATCTTTGGTTAGAAAATGAGAGTGATGGGGAATATTATTTTCCAGTGATTTCAGGAACACAGGAAACAGTCAAACAGGTGTGGAAGGATCGATTTACATTTATATTTCTGCATTGTCTCTTGCTTTTGCTGTGAACAATCAAGAAGTTAGGAATTTTTGAGCTAAGAATGGGTTCTTTCTGAGCTCTTCAATACAGTGTTCTTGAGATTTTATTCAGTGCCAAATATAAAGTTTCTGTTTCTCTGCTGAATGCATTATTCTTTTAAAAATATTTGAAATATACTGTTGTTGATGTAATCCCTGGACTGTAGTTGTAGGAAGTGGACCATTGTTTACTTACATTGATGAACTGTGTTAAGTTCCATCTCTACCGAAAGTGCAGGCTTTTCAGCCTGTGTATCTAGTTTTTCTCCTTGCTAGCTGTGCAAGTAAGATAAAACTGTGGCTCTAGTATAGTCTAATCCAAATGCAATAATGAGTTTTCTTCAGTTCTTTTGTTGCCAAGTTCATGGTCAATATTTGCAAATATTCCTAACAATTTTAAAGAATGGATATTTTCTATTTATTAAGTTCATGTTAATTCTCATGATTCCCAAACCGTGTTTCTAGTTTACTAGGTCTGGGGTGAGGCTCAAGAATTTGCATTTCAAACAAGTTCCAAGTCATGCTGATGTTCCTGATTTGGTGACCACACTTAGAAAATCATGTATTATGGTTTTCAATTTGCTTTTCTTCTTTTGCAGTTTCTTCACAGTTTCTTTCTTCCTTCCTCCCTCTTTCCTTTCCTTTCCTTCCCTTCCCTTCCCTTCCCTTCCCTTCTGTTCCCTTTCCTTCCTTCCCTCTTGCTTTTTTTAGGACTACATGTGTGGCATATGGAAGTTCCCAGGCTAGAAGGCGAATTGGAGCTGTAGCTGCCAGCCTACACCACAGCCACAGCAACTTGGGATCCAAGCTGCGTCTGCGACCTGCATCGCAGCTCACAGCAATGCCAGATTATTTACCCCACTGACTGAGGCCAGGGAGTGAACCCATATCCTCATGGATACTAGCTGGATTCATTAACCACTGAGTAATCATGAGGATGCAGGTTTGATCCCTGGGCTTGCTCAGTGGGTTAAGGATCTGGCATTCCCATTAGCTGACGTATGGGTGGCAGATGCTGCTGAGATCTGGTGTTGCTGTGGCTATGGTGTAGGCTGGCAGCTGCAGCTCTGATTCAACACCTATTCAACTTCCATATGCTGAGAGTGCAGTCCTGAAAAAAAAAAAAAAGGAATGCTACAAGTAGACTTGAGAGACAACTGGCCCCACTTTCCAGTCCCTCTCAGTGTGGCTTAGGAATGAAGTGTGAGCTCCTTTCCCCACCTTGGAATGTATCTGTCACCAACCATGCTAGAACATGCGCTCATTTATTATATATCACTCAGCTTTTAACTGGATTATTGTCCCTAAAAGCAGCTAAGTAACCATTTACCTGGGGCATTTAATCAATGAGAATAATGATACAAAAGTAATAGCCATCCACATAATTACATAACTTTTTTTTTTTTTGCATTTTAAGGCTACACCCATGGCGTATGGAAGTTCCCAGACTAGGGGTTGAATCAGAGCTGCAGCTGCCAGTCACAGCCACAGACACAGACACAGCAACTTGGGATCCAAGCCACATCTGTGACCCATACCGCAGCTCACAGCAGCGTTGGATCTTTAACCCACTGAGCGAGGCCAAGGATGGAACCCACATTCTCATGGATACTAGTTGGGTTTGTTACCACTAAGCCACAATGAGACCTCCCTAATTACATATATTTATTGAGTGGGGTTTTCAAGGTACCATGCTAAGTGTTTTAAAGTGTGTGTTTCATTTTGCTAGTTATTTCCTTTTGAAGATTATCTGGAAAGAAGTATTGTTGTAGGATAACATTTTTCGGAGTCCCTGGAGAGCTTTCTACTTCCCTGAGTCGAGCTGTTGGTAACCCAAGACCTCAACTCTCTAGAAGCGAAAGAGCAAGGACAAGGGTTTCCTCCTAGAGCTTCCAGAAGGAACCCAGACCTGCCATCACCTTGACTTTCTATCAGGAGTGCCTACATGGGACTTCTGACCTCCAAAATAATAAGGAAGTTATTTTGTGTTGTTTTAAACTAGTAGGTCTTTTGGTAATTTTTTATAGCAGCAGTAGGAAACTGATAAAATGCTTCTTGGCCATGCTCTCCTGTCACCTGCACCCTGGATGGGTGTCCCTGCCTGTTCATCGACTGCAGAGCAGCTGTGGCCCAGGGCAGCCCGGTGAACTGCTGTGCCTCTCTGGGCTGCAACCAGCCTTCTCCAGTGAGGCCTGAACTCCTGCCTACCCGTCCAGCTCTGTCCTTCTCTAGGTACTCGACCTCAGCCTGAAGGAACTCTTTAGAATTATTTTACCTTGTTATTGGTCATCCCTGGTATCATTAATAATTCTTTATATTAAACTTTCCCTCTTCATATTTTGTGAAGTTTTATCTCTTGATTGGACCCTCTAGTCACATATCCTCTCCTAGGTTTTCATCCTCACCCTGCCCCATGCTTTCTCCCCACTGACCTAATCTGTCTCCTTGCTTTCTTCCCACCTGGATCTTTCAGCTTCTCCCCCTGGAAACCCTTTCCCTTGGAAAACTGATCATCCTTTAGGCATTAAAAAAAAAAGGTCTGCTTCCTTAAGTCTTATGCTATATAGAAATGCTGTGTCTCGTCTTTGCTGTCAATTATAGGCCTCCTAGTCACTCCTCCCCACTTGTTAAAAACTAGCATTCGCCTTGTAGGTGGAAATTCCCGAGGCCAAGAGATGGTCACTTTGATGGCAAATTGGTGGAGAGGTAGCTATGCTGGATGGCTTGCATTACCCACATTTTTCAGAAGGCAGGATATGTGGATGTCTTCTGTGGACCAGACATGAGCCATGTGAGGGAGCAAGCCAGTGGAATTGTCATGGGTTCTGTCCAGAAAAGACCTCAGCAGACAAAAGTTGAAAGTACCATGAGATGCCTGTGGATTGAGAAAGAACTAAGGAGTTCCTGCCCTCAAGGCAAGTGCAGGTGAATAACCTCCAAGGCTGAGGATGCAAGACACAGAGTTGGCAAGAGCCCGGATCCCAGACGCAGTGCTTGAAGGAGAGCTGTGCAGAGGGTGCCCCGCTCACAGCACATGCATGGGCGAAGAGCATGGTCTGCTGTCGAGTGTGGCCCCCGGGGCTTATTAGTTACCACAGCAGGTTGCAGCCTTTGAGCACTTTCCCACATACAGCAAAGCCAGTTACCCCAGAGGGCTGTAGTGAGAAAAGTGAGTGTGATGTTCATGCCCTCACTCCTACCCCACCCATCACGGTGAGCTAGAGCAGTCCTCAGCAGGCAGCGGCCAGCACGGTGCTCAAGTGCGTCCGTGGCAGGGGAACCAAAGCCCATTTTGGTTCCTTGAGCACCACCTAATTCATTGATTTGTCTTTCTTATTCTTTCTACTTTAGGTTCCAGTGTTGGGATTATGTACAGATCTTCATATCGATGAAGCAGCATCCTGGTATTGGGCCAAATCAAGGTTAAGCCCATTCCTTCTTGGCTTCTTTTCTAGGATGGTTTTTGTTTGCTTACTTGCTTTTGGGGTGGGAATAAGGGCATTTCCCTAGCAATGTGAGTTTGCTGCAGTATGTTTATGGAGGATGTGTGATTTTTACTCATTCAACAAGTGTTTATTGTACACCTTCTAGGAGTCAAGAAGAAGGTCTGGAGCTGGGACACAGCAGAGAACATAAGACATGATGGTGTCCTCACAGAGCTCAGGGCACCACAGGGGGTGGCAGATCACGGAAAATCCAACGACAGGCCACCAAGCCAGGTCAGGGGCAGCTCTTGGGAGCACACATCATCTCAGCTAAGCCCTGAAGTGGAAGGTACAGGCAGAGGGTGGGGAGTGGCAGGGTTGGGGAAGGGACAGAGCAGGAGGTACAGGAGAGGATGATGGATAACGTAGGCATGTTTCTACCTTTGTCTAGATGGTTCTCCCCTCTTATTGTTGAGCAGGCACATGATGTGTTGATATGACAATTCTGTACATAGAGTTTCACTCTTAAAGCATTTCTCAGTGAAAACCACAACCATCGTGGCATTCATTTATGACTTGGCTTAAGCATGTCTTAGTCCATTCGAGGCTGCTATAACAAAATACGACAGACTGGGTGGCTGTTGAGAGAGGTGAGAATGAGGAGGAGGAGAGTTCAGGAGGAATGAGGAGGAAGAGCCAGGTAGACAGCAGAGTTATGTTAGGATAACGTGAAATACCTCTGTCTCATCCCCTGCAAAGAAAGGCTTCGTTTAAAGTGGGACTGAAAGCCATTTAATGATCTCAAGAGGAATGGGATTAGGCACAAGCTGCTTTTATTCAAGACTTGTGTCAACTGGTTATGCTGCTTTGATCATTGTTTTAAACATGTCCCAGTGGACTTATGGTAACAAATGAAGAGTTGAAGATGCTCTTTTTTTTTTTTTTTTTTTGTACCCACGGCATATGGAGGTTCCCAGGCTTGGGGTCTAACAGGAGCTGTAGCTTCTGGCCTTTGCCACAGCTACAGCAACGTGGGATCCGAGCTGCGTCTGCAACCTACACCACAGCTCACGGCAACACCGGATCCTTAACCTGCTGAGCAAGGCCAGGGATCGAACCCGCAACCTCATGGTTTCTAGTTGGATTCGTTAACCACTGAGCCACGACAGGAACTCCTGAAGATGCTCATTTTTAATGTGAAGAATTGTAAACTATCCTGGGGCACAGGAGGAATCTCGGGAAGGTTGTGCCTAACAGATTTCTGAAACAATCAATGCAAGAATAACACAAGAGGCTCCACGTAAGGGCCATTAGCCTGGAGGTGGTGAAGGATCATGCATGATTAGGAAGGGTGACACTCAGCTGCTGCAACTGGGGCCATTTACAAGGCTACATGTGAACTATGACAAAAGCTCCACTTAATGCCTACAGGGGTCAAGTATTTTACGTGTTACTTGATTCCTCTTGATTTCCCTATAAGAGTACGATATTATTATATCCATTTTAAGGATAAGAAAATTGAGGATTGAAGAGATTAAGTAACATTTCCAAGATCTATCAACCAGGAAGAGGCAGAACCAGGATTCAAGCCAGGTCTGGTCACCAAGATTTGTTGATTTCCTTTTCACCGTGTTACAGCTATGACATTCCTGCTGCTCAGGAAATTTTATTGGAGGAGTTTTTGCCTTCGTATTATAAGAGGTGTTTTTCAGCTCCTATTCATTCTAGAAGGTTACTTGCCACCAGAAAGGGCAGAGTATACCCCCTTTATCATGTCTAAATCATGGCCAGAAGGTGGAAGAACCAGGGAGAGAGACAGTTAATAGCTCAGAAAAACCTCACTTAAGCCTATGATGGTTAATTTTATGTGTTGACTGGGCCACATGTGCACAGATCTTTGATCAAACATTATTCTGAGTGTCTGTGAGTGTATTTTTGGATGAGAGTGACATTTGAATTGGTAGACTGAGTAAACAGACTTCCCTCCCCAACGTAGGTGGGCCTCATCCAGTCAGGTGAAGGCCTGACTAGAATAAAAAAGGTCAGCCCTCTCTTGAGTATGGGAGAATTCCTTTTCCCTGACTACCTTTGAGCTAGGACATCGGTTTTTCCTGCCTTCACACTTGAACCAAAATGTCAGCTCATCCTAGATCTCAAGCCTGCTGCCCTTCAGACTGGAATTATGCCAGCGGCATTCCGGGACCTCCAGCTTGCTAACTCACCCTGCGGAACTTGGGACTAAGGCTCCAAAATCACGTGAGCCCATTCCTTATGATGAATCTGTGTGTGAGCATACACACACACCCTCCAGGTTCTCTCTCTGGAGAACCCTGATGAATACATTGCCATACCATGCACATATATGCCAACACGTGGTGGTAAAGCAAGAAAGTATGGTTCCCTCCAAAATGCAGTAGACAGAGACTGATTTACAGTTTCATGTGGACTTGGAGCAGATATGAGTCCTCCTTGCATTTCATATTAAAGACTCTGATTCCAAGAAAGGGACACATCATGGTAGTGAGGCACTGATATGAACCCTGGCTGAGAGAGTGGACAGCTCTCTTACTCATACCCCAGGGTACTACCACCAGACTTCCATCACCGCCCCTGGGAATGCTAACAGCCAGTCTGGAAGCTCTGCCTGTCCCAAGACACAGGGCTGAAGAGGGAAGGATGAGGGCATGCATGTGTCACACACAATAGAATCTGCATTAAATGCAAAACCAAAGAAAACATAGCCATACCTGACTCAAGCTGTTCATCTATTCCTAGCAAGGAGAGACTGGAAGTTAGTATCAGAGTCCACCTCACTATGGATTATTTACCTTGTTTTGTATAATTCTGATGAACTACAATGATAGTAATAATAATGGTGAACATTTTTTGAATGATCTCTATGTTCCAGCTGCTATACTAAGTACTTTAAATTTATCATCTCATTTAACTTTCACACTAAATGAAATAGGTTCTTATTATCTTACTGCACAGATGAGAAAAGTGAGACTCAGAGAGATTCATTGACTTGCCCAAGGTTGCACAGCCACTGAGTAGCCTGGTCAAGATTTCACAGTCAGTGGGAGGTAGAACCTATGTTAGCTCCATTCCCTGGTGTGGAGGTGGCCATTCTTCTCTGGCTCTTTGTCTGCCTTCATAAAGTTAAAGATCTCCTCCAAGTTCCTGAATGGGGTGGTCCCTATCTGACAGTTGCAGTCAAGGTTTTGGTGTCCAGGCTGATGACGTGTATGGCTTGCCTATTAAATGCTGCCTGAATCAAGCTGTGTAGAACTTGATGTGCCATCTTTTTTTTTTTAGGGCCATACCTGCGGCATATGGAGGTTCCCAGGCTAGGGGTCGAATCGGAGCTGTAGCCACCGGCCTACGCCACAGCCACAGCAACGCCAGATTCTAGCCGCATCTGCGACCTACACCACAGCTCACAGCAACGCTGGATTGTTAACCCACTGAGCAAGGCCAGGGATCAAACCCGCAACCTCATGGTTCCTAGTCGGATTTGTTAACCGCTGCGCCATGACGGGAACTCCGTGCCATCTTTTTAGGTGACAGTTCTCAGCAACATTGACATTTGCCGCCTCTCAGGATGTCAGCATTGTAATTAGATTGCTTCCAAGTAACCAGGAATTGGTTCCAAATCCTTTTGTCCCTCAAGCTATGTGGTTGTGGGTAAATGCTCTAAACCTTTGGAGCTTAAATCTCATCATCACTGTCAAGCAGGGATCCTGGCACCTTCTTCACCAGATCGTTGTGAGGACTAAACGATACACTTGGCCAAGCATGTAACACAGTGCCTGGCACTTGGAACGGATTCAATGAATGTTTGTCTCTCAAAGGAAGAGTTTTAATTTCTTGGTCCTGCATCCTTAATTCATTATCTCCTTGCACTTAGAAGGATCTTATGATTTTTTTTTCAGTACACATGACTAGAACCCTTCAGTTCAATCAGACAAACATTTGTTGAGTGCAAATATGATGGGCTCTTATTCCCAAATGTCCCTGGCTCCCTAGATCTGCAGACTGGGTCCTTGCTTTGATACAGTTCTGTTGGTCCTTGGCATGGCTCGTAGGACTGACTAGAAGTACTGAAGGAGCCAAGACCTGGAAGTCATCTCCTGCTTCCCCTTTAGGGACTGGAGTATGAGTTCTCAAACCTCCCTGCAAGACAGTACAACACAGGCTTGGCCATGTGCCTGATGTCTCACATCCCAGAGCATGAATTTTGGGGAGTCCCTTCCTATCCCACAGTAAAAAGAATTCCAGTCCTCGGCAACTTGGAGGTGGCAAGGGTGGCATTTTCTTTGGGTCATTTAATTTTTCAACTCTACCAGTGGATTCTTAGTGCACATCTCATAGGCCATCACTAGGGGGAGACAGCAGATAATGCATGTAAGCAAACAGCCTTGGAAGGGAAGTGTATTTTTCTTCTAAATGATGCTCAGGGATTTAAAATCGAAAAGCAAAAGTTGTATTAGGGCCTGGCTGCCATTCTCATTCCGGTTTGATCTTGTGCTTTTGTTGAAGTGTCTCCACAGGGACATCTTGGTCTCTCATGAATACTTTTGAAGATTGTGCTCCTCAAACAAAAGAATGGAAGATACTAAAGGCTAAGCATTGACTCTCCCATTGTTCTCTGGCTTCTGGCCTTGTTTCCTCTGTGATCATTTCCATTTTCCTTGGGATTCAGTTTCCCCTTCCTTCTCTCTACTTCATTTCTCTGCAGACCATGTTTGTTGGTCATGTGAGGCAGAGCTAGTAAGGCATGTTCCTGACCCTTCCCATCCATTTTGCTGTGCCCTTCTGGGCTGGTCTCTTTGGTTATGGCATACAGACCCTGCTATGGCTATTTGTGGGTCATTGTCTCCCTTGTATTTCTCTGTATGGTGATTTGTTCTCTTCTGTTTCCATTCTTCTAAAATTCTTCATTTCTCTTTTGATAAGGAAAGAACGTTGGACTAGGAATTCAGGCCCCATGAATACCACTTAGTAGCTAGTGGACCTTGAAACATAGCAGAATGTCATTGAGCCTTTGTTCCAGCGGTAATTAATTATAACTTCCAACTCTACCATTCAGGTACGGTACTATTTATGTTGTAACCCATGTTCATTTTGCTCTCGCCACTGCTGTTCATGCAGAATTATCCAAACAGTCCCTCTTCTCTCCCACTTCAAGTATTTCTGGGGGTCAGTCCCCAGGTACTCATGAAGAAGTCTCCACCTGCAGTGTTCTGCCGGGTGAAATTTCTTTGTGGCTTCCCTAGAACTGAAGTTACGTAGGACACCACTGCCGAAAGGAAGAAGGGCTCCCTTACCTTGTGTTACCACCTGCTGGAAGGGGCCAGGAGGAGTGCTGCTTAAACTTCCACTCGTGACTGGTTTGTCATTACCTCACTTGCCTCTCTCACCTTCAGGACTGGCTGGAGGTGGATTCACAGACTAGTCCCCCAACACTCATCTTGTGAACATTTGCTCTCCTGTAACAACCCAAGGGCCCACCAGTGACACTCAGCTCCCCTCCCTTGGGACGAGTCCTACATCCTTCTGAAAACAGGCTAGATGCCAGGCATAACCTAACAGTTTTGAACCTATCAGGGGACATATTCTGAGTTCTTCCCAAGAGACTTCCCATGCATGTCAGCTATTGCAAAGCCTGTTCCTAGGGCTCCTAAACCTCCATGCTGGACAAGTGGAAGTTCTGGCTGAAGATGTGATTCCTGTTTTGACTGGAAAGAACTGCCACTGTGACCATAACTATTCTCCTGTCTAGTTCTCCATGGTCCTCTTTCTTCTTCCGTATTTCCCGCCATCTCTGACTTTCATTTGAAATACCACTGTAGCTTGTTCAAAACTGAAAGGGCCATGTCAAAAGGACACAGCATTTGCTTGAAGGGTCTCCCCTAACCAGACTGGGACACCCTGAACATAAGAACTAATAATGATAGTCATAATGACAGTACTGGATAATAACGCTGCAAAAGAATTAAAAAAGAACCTACCAGTCTACATTTATACTAAATAAAAGAGGGAAGGGAGAAGAGAAAGCCCTTCTTTGTAGAAGAATGTCAGCTAAAAAATATGGAAAGATGATGCAATTACAAAACAATCATTTTTAACCACCACAGTAATAGTTAATTCAGGGAAGAATTTTTAATGGGGTGAAGTTAATGGGGAAGAGGATATTCACAAAGTCTCCAGGTATCATCCCTCAGATTACTTGCTAATTACAAACGGGGAAGGTCCTTTACAAAGTTGCAGTCTGGCAGATACCACCTCAAATAAATGACCAAACTCAGTATCACCAAAAATGGACAAGTTGACAACATGGCCTCTGGTGTGACACATGAAGACACAACAACACCTGTGTGGAATTCTTGCCAAAAATGTTGAGCCTGAATCTAATCGAAAGAAACTATCATACTTATCCAAATTTGGGGACATTCTGCAAAATATTTGGCCTGCATTCTTAAAAAAATTCTGTGTCATGAAAGATAGAATGTCTGGGAACTATTCTGGATTAAAGGAGAGGAACAAGACATTTCAACTAAATGCAATGAGTTACCCTTGACTGGCTCCTGGATTGGGGAAAAATTAGATTCTGACGGATAGAATTAGGGGTCCCCTGGTGGCCTGATGGTTAAGGACTTGGCATTGTCACAGCTGTGGCTTGGGTTTTATCCCTGGCGTGGGAACTTCTGCCTCAAGTGAGGCCAAAAAAACCAAAACCAAAAACAACATCAGAACAATTAAGGAAATTTGATTATGGTAATGGTATCGTATCAATGTTAGAAATCATAATTTGTGTAAAAAAGGAAAAATTAAAATTAAATTAGAAATGAAATGAAATAAAATATCATTCTTCATTTATGCATGTGACTCTCTCTATCCCAGATGGCCGGTACTCTTGCTGCCATATGTCTTTCAGCCAATCAAGCAACTTCCCTGGCCCATGGGGCTGTCAGCCTTTCAAGTGAGAAGTGCAGTGTGCAGGGGTGGAGGCAGGTTCGAGCTCCCTGTCCACTGTCTATAGGAGGAAGGGCGGTGCTGGGAGGCCCTAGCCCCACCGGCCCAGATCTCGGGGGAGGCTTTTGGTAGCTGGAAGGAATCACTCAGGAGAATGTGACCTTTGGACATCCAACGAAGTTACACGGAAACCTATAGATTTAGGGCCCCAAGGAAACTGCATTTCTCTTTGTATCTGAGGCTTTGAATTTCAAATCTTGAGTAAAAAATGTTCCATTACCCAAGAGATTCAGTTCTAGGAAACAGAATGTATTACTTGGGGAGGAGAAAATGGGGGTAGAGTGCTTCCTCATCCCCAGAAGAGTGTTGGCTGCTGATGGTCTTGGGCAGGGAGCTAGCCTGTGGAGGCTGTAGTGTCTGAGGAGTGATTTTTCTAGAACTCTTCCTGCAGCTCCTGCTCTTCAGCATTCTGCAGCCCAGCAGTCCACATGGTGACAGCTGGGTCCTGCAGGGCCATGCTCACCTTTAATGAGGCGGGTAACCCTTTCCAGACACAAAACATGGAAGGCTCAGCCCTCAGCCAGGTACCTACCTGAGGAAGGGTGTTGGGTGCGGGACACAAGCTAGTGGGTAGTTTCTTTGTCTGGAAAAATGGGATAGGGCAGGTTAAAGGAAGAAAGCTTGCTGGGAAAGGAGGTAAATATGCAGTTTATTACGAAGGACATTCCCATGACAATGCAAATACAAGTAGAGCAGGAAATTGGGAGGAATAAACAAGTTTGTAAATGATGACATCAAATGAAATCACAATTTACCTCATTTTTGGCAGTGAGGACAAAAAAATGAAGTAATAATAGGCAAGAGAATTTCTACTTATAACTATTAAAAGCTAGTATTTCATGACTTCTAGGTACCAGGCACTGTTTAGGCACTTACCAGGGAATGCCTTATTTCATTCTCACAACAGCTCTCAGAAGAGGTCCTAGCTTTATGTCCATCGTTACAGAGCAGAACAGAGAGAGAGGTTACATAACTGAGGGATGGTGGACCCAGTTACATTAGTCTGTCTGCCTCCAGAGCCCAACCTAAAACCTTCAACCTGATGATTTGCTGCCTCAACATGTAGGAAAGGGGATGTGGAGTTCTTTTTTGGCTTTTTGATATACATCATCAAACCAAGAACTAGCGAGGAGCCCTGCAGTCACCCAATGGCCAAACCTGATCTCATCTCGTCACTGGTATGTTTGTGGGTGGAGAGTGGAAAGCCTGTCTCCAGAAGCAGGTGCAACAGGGCAGTAGGCATCTTCCCTTCCTGAAGGTTACCTGGAAAGGCAGAGAGGCAGGGAGACTGGCTTCACATCAGGCTTCCTAGCTCCAGGTTCTGCCATTTCCAGTGATGGGCTCAAAACTGTCAACAGCTACACTGAAAATCAGGAGTAAGGGGACAAAGCAGTTTCCTTTAACTAAGTATCATGTCATCCTATGGACATATCTCAGGTGCCTGTCATTCTATTGGCCTCACCTGCCTCCTAGATGCAGCTGCTCACTTTATCCCATCCACTGTAATATGGGTTGACTCTGGCAAGGCTCTGGTATGGTTCTGATGCCCAGAGCCTCTGCCTCCCAGCACTTTGGGATGTGAATGAGCATCGAACCTTATGATGGGGTGGGGGAGGGGTGTCCGGCTTCCTAAGGGGCGTGGCCCTCCCAGGCAACTCAGAAATGCAGGGAAGTTGAATGGACTACATCTTGGCTCACAAGACTGGAGATGGGTAGATAAATTCCCTCTCCGTTCTTAGTCCTGAGGTGCATTTTGTTCTCTTTATAGTTTGACCAGAGATGTCTTGCATGGCCAAGCAGGGACACCCATTGTGCAATGGCTGTATCTCTTTAAGACTTGTTGGGAGGCAGTAGACAGCACACTAAGACATCAACATTCATTTACTTTGCATCCTTCCCCAAATGACTCTCCTTTCCCCACTTTCACTACCCTGACATCTTACTTCCCAAGTAAAGCTTTAGCCCTTAGTCCATGCCTACGAAATCTAGGCTAAAAGTAATCTAACATGGAGTTCAAAGCAAAGTTCCTTCTGAACTTTTCCTCGAGGTCACTCACCTATACCATTCAGTTTTAAGGAAAGATGACTGTCCATGGACCAGACTGTTCAAGAAGCAGAGCCTGATGGCTCTGGTGTGAGCACCGTGGGCTCTGTTCAGAGCCCGATCCCCAGGATCTCCATGGCAAGTTTGACTGGGAAAGGGGTTCATAACCAGAGGACTGGGACATCTGCTACCATCTTTCTTTTCCTTGCTGCTTACCTGGTCCTACCTGATGGCCCCATCTCTCTTTTGTCTATCACTGGTGGGTATGCCTTCAGCCTCAAACCTTACTGTGCTGAGATGATCCAAACTCCTTTGACTGAACCTTCCTAATAAGCTAAGCTGTGGCTCAGCCTGCAAGGACTGCAAATCTCTGTTGTGAATTAGTGATAATAGAAAGTTACTGCTATGACTTTCCATTCTAAGCCCGCTCGTTCTGATGTGACTGCCAAATTCTTGTGGGACTCTTCACAAATAAATCCTAGACAGCTGAGTATTTTGTTGGCAAACAGAGAAATAAGAACCAGAACATTTTTCCCCACTGGACTAAGAAAATGTTAAGAGTGAGAATCCTGTGAGAATTCCTATGACAATGCCACCTCCTTTGGCAAGTCACTTGGTTATCTGTTGGCCCCTGGGTGTAGAGAAGGTTCACTGTGAGGGACCACATGGTCATTGGAGATGCATATTTCAGATCCCTTTCTATTGGCTCTCAAACAACAATGACATAACCTAAGACTTCATGAGCTGATGAAGCTCTAAAAATTCACTTTAAGTCTTTGGGGTTTATAAAACACCCCCAAGTGCTTCTTCTATCATAAGGGAAATACCAGAGTAAAGCCACCCCAGAGAAAAGCTGCTGAACTTCCATTCCAAGCTAATGATGAGGAGATGCTTTCATAATATCACTATGAAAGAAGCTGCTTTATTTGGGGAGAAAAAGGATTACTTTATGACTTCGGAGTCCCTTAGGATGGGTCAGATTGCAGAGAAGATGGAGGAAGGTCTTCAAGGGTCAGAGAAAGCAATCCAGCCATGTACAATCCATGTAATGCTGTCCTTTTCAACCTCGAAAATCTTCAGGTCGACAGCACTGAGGTAGAGAGGTGCATTGTGGGAACAATACCACTCAAACGGAGACTGGAACTTCTGGAGGCACAGAGACTTCTAGGATGACATGACCCTTTTAGATCCAGGGATCTGGGTTCTTCCGGGAAGCACATCCTGCTCTTCTAACTTGGGTATCATTTCTTGCTTAATGGATGAACATCCAAGCAGCTCAAGCTCATTACACATCAGGCTATGTATGTTGCAGGCACAACCAGAATGAAAACAGCCTGCTGCACTTGGAGTCAAGGACTTTTTGCCATAGGGCTCTATTGGGATCACAGATCTTTAAGCAGAGATCTTTCACCAGCGTTTTCTTAGTTGTATCTTTGGTGCCAAGGTGTCTGACTGCTGTTTTGTCTGGGGTTGCATCCAGAATTGACTACAGATGATTCAGCCTGGGGTCTAGTTTCTCTCTGTCTGTAGACTCAGCAGGACTGTGAGTTGATAGGTCACAACAGGCCTTTTGAGCGCAGATACAGCCTCTCCTCTTCCTTGAGTCTGAGTGAACCTTTCAGTGGCTGGATTGGACCATCACCAGGAAGAGGGCTGCACAAATTCCCATGAAGCAAGGTAACAATATAGCATTTCCGTGGTGGCACAGTGCTGCTTTTTCTTCTTTTTTTTTTTTAACTTGTTTTGTTCCTATCTCTTCTCCTTCCCTTATATGACATTTAAAAAAAAAAATATTAATCAAGTAGGGGCCCCATTAGGCACTCAGGCTGGCTGGTTCTGCCTGGAGAGCTGAGGGATAACTAATATTCACTGTTGAGAAAGGAAATTACTGTGGAAACCCAGGACACTGCTATACACATAGCTGCTTCTCTTGGATGAGGCATGCTACACACTGATTTTTTAATTCTGATAACCTGGGCATCTTCTAGAATAGCAGTTGTCAAATTTTTAAAGGGGCCATTTGCCTCCTCAAGTGTAAAATCATAGCTCTGCTGCATCAAACAAAGCAGAAGCGTTGGTTGTGGAGGTGGGAGGGCCACTTTGCCCTCTTGACCTTCTATTTTCTCTTTCCTTTCTTGGAGGAGCCCCTCTGTGAAACCCTGACACTCAGTGCAACAGTGGAAAAGAGCTAGCTAGGCAAGAACTGTGACCCGATCTATTTTGATTCTTATCGGCAAGACCAAGGGTCTGTCGTTAGTTTGAAAAAGCGCTTTTGTTTATCAGTGATACAGGGACTAGAGCTCCCATATAAGATCACTTGATAGTTAATTTCTGCCCAGAGGGAAATAGCAACTGACATCTTACCCCAAGCTCATGGATAATATTCATGGTGGTGGTGCCAATTGACCAGAAAAACACAAAGGTATGAGGAAGACTACTTGTTGTCTTGTGAGCTACAAGTCTGCTTAGGATGTAAGCAGAAGAGTTTCTTTCATCATTTCTGAATCAAGGCTCCTTGACTGTCAGGGTTCCCTTGACCTTCTGTTGGTACAATGAAGCTGGCTGTGTTCCATTTGACTTGAAAGTCATTGATAACAAATTGATAACTTTGGTAACTGTTACATATTTGTTTTGGGGGTTATGCATTTGGATTGAACTCCACATCCCCAGGAAATTTTTTGTTTGTTTGTTTTTTTGTTTGTTTGTTTTACAGCCATACCCAAGGCATGTAGAATTTCCTGGGCCAGGGGTAAATCGGAGCTGCAGTTGCCTGCCTACATCACAACCATGGCAACACCAGATCTGAGCTGTGTCTGTGACCTACACTGTAGCTTGTAGCAGCACCTGATCCTTAACCCACTAAGTGGGGCCAGGGATTGAACCTGCATTCTCACAGAGACAACATTGTGTCCCCAACCTGCTGAACCACAACAGGAACTCACCCAGTGAGTTTTCAATGCTCATATGTTTCTGATCTCCATTGCCGTAACATGTCATGGGCCATTCACCAGCTTGCTGGGCCTAAATCTTTCTCAACAAACACAGCTAAGGAGATGTGGAGCTGTGAAGTGTGTGATCTGAGGAGAACTGACTGACAAGGCCTTGAATGCCATCCTAACCTACCTTGGCCAAAGGCTTTTACCCCCATAGCTTCCACTTAGCAATAGTGACCACACACTTTGATCACAGGAATTGTGAATTGCAGCCTGCTGTGTCACATGAAAGGAAAAGGGAACAAGGACTTAGAAACAGCTCATTGGCTTAGTCTGATAAATCACA
Organism: Catagonus wagneri; assembly: GCA_004024745.2. NCBI lineage: Eukaryota > Metazoa > Chordata > Mammalia > Artiodactyla > Tayassuidae > Catagonus > Catagonus wagneri. The sequence continues at coordinate 6,295,490 of PVHT021183527.1, read as the reverse complement.
TCCCATTAATTTCCAAATATTTCTGCAAAATCTGGAAGGGGCACCTTTTAAGTCCTGTTGGTTCATGACTGAGTGACCACTAATTGGTTATGCTTTTAAAAGCACACAGAATTACATTTAATATTGTTGTCTTCATTTGAAGAGAGATTTGTTTTGTTTGACAGGGCATTAGCTGTGACATCTTGGGGTTAGTGCAAGCTATGTGGTTCTCCCTGAGAATTCATAGATATGAAATTAAAATTTTTCTTTCAGGGGAGTATTAAAATAATAGGCACTAAATTCTCTCTAATTTATCGGTCCCATTACACTGATATAGTACCTGTTGGACTGAAGGAGCTGGCCTGCTCCATCCATCCATGGGGTCCCCCCACTTCCCTGAAAACAAGTATGAATTCCTTCTCCTGCTTATAACCTATGATACTTCCCTAAAACACTTTGCTCCATGAACCATCTTCTTTGGTTTATAAAAAGAAATGGTGCAATGAGGTTCAACATGCAGATTCTGGCATGCATGTGTGTTAAGTGACTGACAAAGTTAAAATACTGAACATCATTTATGACCAGGATGTTCCTGATTTAACATAGGGAGAGCATTTAAGTTTCCTTCATTTGGGAATGTTGAATTTGCCACTTATGTGTTTGGTAAATATCAGCTGAACATTTTCTTTGTGCTCCAATCTGCCTCTTTGTTTTGCTCTTTCTTTACATATTAAATAAATTATTTGTCGATTAGTTGTATGATGCTAGGGGGATGCTGAGTATGCTGATGGACAAGAATACAACAGTACATCTGAATGAACTTACAGTTCTTAGCCCTTGAACTTATGGAGCAATTGCATCAACCACCATCCCCCCACCTTTTTTTTGTAAGCCAAGTTTCAAAACAGTGACTGTATATTTTTTAGAACCATAGTGAGGAGGCTAAAACAATGGGATTCAGAATAAAATTGTCTGGGCTTGACTGCTGACTTTACTGTTGCGAACACCCTGGGTGAGATACTTCACCTCATGGTGCTTCAGTTCTCTCATCAGCAAAATGGGATAATGTTATCATTAGTGTTAGTATGAGAGAACTTTCTAAAAGTTTATAGGGTAGCACCTGGCATTTATTAGGTAAATCCTTAATAAACACTAACCATTGTTATGGTTATTGTAATTGTAATCATTTTTGGATCTTTTTAGTTTTCCTTAGTTATTATGGAAAATGTAGTGAAGAGTAATCATTGCGTATGAATAGAAAATAACCTTTTGACTTACCTGCTTCTTATCTAAAGGCTTGCTGCCAAAGATGCTCCTGGGGTGCAGTGTATTGTTCTCCCTTCTTGCCCCCATGCACAAGAGGTAGGTGTAGCAGTGAGATGGAGGATTACAGTGCACATCAGAAGACATAGCATTGGTTGTTACGCTTTCTTGACTGTGGAACAACTTTGACTCAGTTCTTCAGTCACCAGGTCCTCTCTCCCCATGTACAAAATAAAACTCTTGGGAACCACAGCAGGTGGCAGTGAGAGCTTTGAGATATGTAAGCATTATGGCTTAATATATATTTTAAAGAATCTTGTATATCATGTGGTACAAGTGAGCAAAACCATGTAACCATGTGAACTCCCTGGGCTCTTTGGAAATCTTTTAATGTGGTAAGAACCAAGAACCTATCATTTTCTGAGCCCCAAGTATATGCTAGGTTCTACATATTTATCATCTCATTTATTCTTTGTAGCAACTTCGTGAGTAAATTGTATTATTTCCATTTTTCAGGTAAGGAATCTGAGCCTCCAAGAGTTTAATGATGTGTTCAAGTTCACATGGTTAGTAATAAGGGATTCAAAGTCAGACCTATCTTAAGAGTGACCTCTCTGACAGTCATCAGTGCCACTTACTTCTAGGCCAGATCATTTAATTGCCAATGCAAGGTTCTCATTTTGCTAGGACGACTGGCTGCTTTGTCAGCCTGTATCCTTGGGTTACTGTGATGAGCAGAATGCCCTGCAGCCTGAGATGGACACGTGGTGTGAGCCTGAAATAACTTTTGCGGTTTTCAGTCAATAAGGCTTTGGGATTCTTTGTTACTGCAGCATAGCCAGGCATATCTTGACTAACATATGCTCCAGTAAGGCAATTAACACTGATATCTAAATTACCTGTAATTTTCCTATCTGTCAAGTAGAGGTAGCAGGCTGAATCATAATGGGGGGGGGATAATGATTAAGTATTTCTAATTGCTAATGAGGTAGATCATGTGTTGAAAGGAAGTTTTACCATGATTTTTTTTTCTCTTAATGGATTTTATTTCAATTATAGGTGTGTATAAATCATCACAAGTCAATTTTACAGATTTTGTATCCCAAATCCCCAGTGCATCCCCCCACCCCCCAGATTGTCTTATTTGAAAAACCAAGGTTTTCCAAAGTCTGTGAGTCATTGTCTGTTCTGTAAGAAGGTTCATTGTGTCTTTTAGTTTCCACATGTAAGCGGTATCATTGGGTGTTGCTGTTTAATTGTCTGACTGGTTTCACTTCGCATGATAATTTCTAAGTCCATCCATGTTGCTATAAATGTTGGTAATTCGTTCCTTTTAATGGCTGAGTAACATTCCATTGTGTGTATGTACCATATCTTCCCTATCCACTCTTCTGTGGATGGGCATTTAGGTTGTTTCCATGACCTGGCTATTGCATAGAGTGCTGCAATGAA
>PVHT021183527.1:6210988-6285227 GCA_004024745.2 Catagonus wagneri | reverse complement strand
TTTTTTTTTTTTTTTAATACTTGTAAGTGTCCCATCTGTGGCATATGGAGGTTCCCAGGCTAGGGGTTGAATCAGAGCTGTAGCTGCTGGCCTATGCCACAGCCACAGCAATGCAGGATCTGAGCCATGTCTGTGACCTACCCCATAGCTCATGGCAACTCTGGATCCTTAACCTCCACTGAGCAAGGCTAAGGATCGAACCTGCATCCTCATGGATACTAGTCGGGTTTGTTAACCACTGAGCCACAGTGGGAACTCTGGGAAGAGTCATGTCTTAACCCATTGGTCTTATAAAGGCCAATGCAGTATTTAGCTGCCTGGCCAGACTAAGTGTTTAATCCTGAGGAGATGGGCAGGAGCTTGGAATTACGGTGAAGGACTGGTGGGTCACGTGGGGCTATCAGAGTCCCAAGACAACATGAAAAATGGGTGTTGGGGCTCATGGATTGGGGAAAGGTTGGGCTAACTGTGGACAGGGAATGAGTATCAACACTCATCCTTTCATGGGTATATTGATAAAGAGTCTGTGGTGGGTGTGGAGAGAGAGAGAGTCTGGAGGAAGCCTTGGTTGTGAAAGGGTTTAGTTGGCATTCTGCTGGTTCCATAGCCAAGTGTACTAGAGCAATGGCTGGTAGTTGTAGGGAGCTTTGTGGTGGCTGAAACTCATACGTGTCCTCTTGTCTAATTGCATTAATCACCAGAATATTGCTAGATAGTAGTAGAGACAGCGGACAAATTTATTCCTTATTTTAAGAAATATTTCTATAGTTATTCAGTATTAAATGTTAAGCTGGTTCTTTTGCGATCTGCATATTTATTTGTCCACCCCTCTCTAAATATAAAGTATTATATTACACATATAACCAGATATTCCTATATCCATATTGTCCTACTATGTTGAGTTTTATGAGGAATGAGTATCAAATTTTACTAAATTCTGTTGTTTTATTTTTTAGGGCCAAAACCACCCACAGCATATGGAAGTTCCTAGGCTAGGGGTCGAATGGAAACTACAGCTGCTGGCCTACACCCCAGCCACAGCAACACCGGATCCGAGCCACGTCTGCGACCTATACCACAGCCCATGGCAATGCTGGATCCTTAACTCACCGAGCGAGGCCAGGGATTGAACCGGAATCCTCATGGATCCTAGTCGGATTCATTTCCACTGTACCACAACGGGAACCCCACTAAATTCCTTTTTAGACATGTATTTATATGATCACATTTTTTTTCCTTTGAGCTATTCATGTGAGAGCCAATGAATAAATTCCTTAGTATTGAATTATTCTTGGAAGAAAACTTGCCTGATATATTACTCTTTTAATGTACTGCTGGATTCTTCTTGTTAAAGTTTTGTCAGGTTGTGAAGTCAGTAGCATTCAGACTTTTTGAAAAGAACTGGAAAGCTTTACTTCTTTTTCTAAGCTCTGGAATAGGTTTGGGTAACCTTGGAATGATTAGTTCCTTGACAATTTAAGAGTATGCATCCGTGGTTGGCATCGAGGCTGGTTGTTTTGTTCAGAGGCATTTACAACTTTTACAATTGTTATCAGAGTTACTCATCTGTTTTTTTTTATTTCACTTTGGTGAATTTTGATAAACTTTTTCTTAGAAAATTTTTCATTTCATTGAGGTTTTCAAATTTATTATCATAGAGCTGTATATCACATTCTTTTATTTTTGCTTTATACAGCATTATTTTAAAGCTTTGCTTAATATTCCATGTTGTGGATATGCCACAATACATGTAACGAGTTCCTATTATTGGATATTGAGGTTGTTTCTGGATATCTCCTATTTTAAATAATGGCCTGAGAAACAAACTTGCAGACTAATCTTTGTACACATTTTACTAGTTTTAAGTACAGGCAGGCAGTTTATTCTTCTTGAGTTCTGCTGCCTCCAGGCTCACTCCTTCCCCCACAGTGTGATCTTCTTGGGAGGAGTTTAACTAAGACATCTGGCCTTTGAATCCAAATCCTGTCTCTGCTGCTTAGTAGACTGGGATTTTAAGGAATTAACCTCTCTTCAGTTTTCTCTTCTGGAGAGTGGATATAATTATAGTAATTCTGTATTCAATACAAAAAATAGAAACCCTTCCAAGTATTTTAAGCAGAAAGGGGTTTAATACAGGGAGTTATATACTCACACAATTGTTGGTGGGACTGGAGGAGCAGTCACTCATCTGGACCTCCTGGAATGATCCCCCATCACAAAACTGACCCCCTGGGGAGCCAGTACCTCTGAAACCCCTGTGGGAACTGTGATTTCAGGAACATATGATGGAGATGTCACATTGCCTCTGCTTCATGAAGCTGCCTGGTCCGTAAAGCTGGACAAGGACTACAATGATACTGAAGAAAAATCTCACGTCTCCACAGCCTTGCTTGTCAGAATGAAACTTCCAGAGGGGGCGAGAAGTGGCCTCTATCTCATTTCTACCTACTCAAACTCATACATACTTATAACCAGCAAAACCTGATTGACATGCAAAACTCCAGTGAGCTCCACAGGAATCTGAGAAACATCGAGTTCAGCTTTGCAGCCTAGAGGTTGAACAAGCCAAGCCATGGTATTTACCACAACATCTTTATGAGATAGTTGTGAAGATGAAATAAAACAGTTCATGCGAGTGCCTGATATAGAGTGTGACACACTCAGTATTGTTGTTTATTATTGTTTATTGGGAGCAAATTTTGTGCAGAGACTGTATTCATTTACTAGGGGTGGAAAAATTAATAATATTTCTTTGCTGTTCTCAAAATATTCCCAGTATAAATAGGAAGTGGGTATTAAAAAATAATTACATCATAACAAAAAAAGTGCTTTGAAAATTGGGGGTGGGGGAGTTCCCGTCGTGGCGCAGTGGTTAACGAATCCGACTAGGAACCATGAGGTTGCGGGTTCGATCCCTGCCCTTGCTCAGTGGGTTAACGATCCGGCGTTGCTGTGAGCTGTGGTGTAGGTCGCAGACGCGGCTTGGATCCTGCGTTGCTGTGGCTGCGGCGTAGGCCAGTGGATACAGCTCCGATAAGACCCCTAGCCTGGGAACCTCCACATGCCGCAGGTGTGGCCATAAAAATGACAAAAGGCAAAAAAAAAAAAAAAATTGGGGATGGGATAACTCTGTCAGCAGTATGTGTTACTTCATTTATTCATTCCTTTAAAAAGTACTTATCGACATTACTCACTCTGTGGCCCAGGCCTAGTGCTGGGTGCTGGTGTGCCAAGTAAGCTGACAGGTGTTGCCCTGCTCGTTGATGTGTGGGTGTGTGTGTGTAGGTGTGTTGGGTTGGGGAAGTAGGGATTGAGGTGAAGTCCAAAGAGAAGGCTTCAAGGAGGTGGGAAGAGTTGGGCTGGACATTTTAAAGGAGATTCATCTATAAGGAGATTTTAGGCAGAGAAGAGAAAAAAGGCAAGTACAGAATCACAGAATCCAGATTTATAAAGGATTTTAGGTATCAGCTTAGGATAATTTCCCCCAAAGTCTCCTCTACAGAACACCAGTCCCCAGAGTGGTTCCTTAAAGAGATAATTCTGGAGTAAGTTGCTATCAGAAATCATGATGACTATGAACACATTCAAATGTTGAGAAGGTTCATGGTGAAATATCATTAACTCTCTACACAAAATTTCTTGAATTTTTACCATGGAAACCTTCTTTGATGTAATATCTATTAGCAAAAAACGAGTTTGGGAAACATAATCCTATGGTGATCAACCACTTCATTCTATGGAATGGAGAAGGTAAAATGAGGGACAGAGAGTTTAAGCATCACATAGCTACCGTGTAAGTACCAAGAAGTCCGGGACCATGTTATTCTCTGGCACCTTTATTTCCCCAGCAATTAATCCAGTACCTGGTGCAGGACAGAAATGCAAAAAAAAAAAAAAATATTTGGGATGGAACACTGATGAAGCAATGAGAGGTTGAAATAGAAGACACTCATCTATCTCACCTCTCAGGCCTATGTTTTTATTACATATACCTGTCAACTAGTGGAAAGCATTTCCAAAAAGACAAAGAGATAAATTTTTGCCATGAAGGTTATATAGAGATTTTTCCCCTTCAGGTGGGGTGCCGGACAAAATGCAAGACCCGTGTCATATTTGGGACATGCTTATACCAAAAAAAAATTATTCATTATCTATTTGAAATTCAAATTTAAGCAAGGGTCCTATATTTTTATTTGCTAATTCTGGTAACCCTACTCTTGGGGGACCAATATGGAAACCTTTCTACTTGCTAATGTTGCTTGATAATCACCTTGAAAAGCGATTCATAAACAGGTGTGTATTTTACTTTCCAGTATATCACAGGGTCAGTCCTTTTAAGTGGGTCTGAGAAGATAAACCGATCACGTACAACTTTGTTTTTTCAAGTAAGTTCCTGCTAAGAGGGAAAGCTTTTGTGTAAACAGGAACGTGACAAAGCATTTTTCTTCTCCTGTGGGTCCCAGCACACATGAGACGGCATCTAGAGAATTCTTCCAGCCAAAGTCCTGCTGCGGCCGCCCATGGGCACTCCCAGAGAGGGGAAGCTTGGGGACAGAGGCAGCAAAATGCACATGATGAAACAGGGGTAACAAACTTCTAACTAATGAGGCTTTAGGCTTTGCGGAGGGAGGACACTTGCTATTACATACCCAGCCTAGGTTTATGTTTCCAAAAGGTGATCATTTCGGCCATAGCATTTCTGCAGCTTGGACCAGCTGGCTCTTTCATTATGTGCGTGCGAACCTAGATGTCAATCACAGATTATACTGCCTCTAAAAGCGCGCTTATTCTCCATTCATTTTTGTCTTGGCCCACAAAGATACACTGAGATCTCTCACAAGCCATCCGTTATGACTTTGCCAGGTTGATCCTGACCTTAAGACAATGAAACAATTAAAAAGAGCAGTAACAAAAAACAAAACAAAACAACAAACCACCCCTAAACGTTTTCGCTTTTAATGCTGTGAGTGGCCTAGGCCATTCACTTTGCTTTCATCCCCAGCTCGGTGTGAATTATAAGTGCTTTTGTAAACCCAAACTTAAAACCCAGCATTACTTCAAATAGCTTCGCTCTGCACTCCTTTATGTGGGTTTTTCTCATGATACATGATGGTGATCCTGCTTCCGCAGAGCAAGCCAATGACTTGCCAAAGGTATTGATTAACTGCACTTTCATTCACTGGTTTGCTCATTTTACAAACATTTAAAAAAATGCATACCTTGTGCCAGGAACTGTGTGTAAAGCACAGGCGAAGTGGGGACAAATAAAGCACAGTCCATGCCCTCGAGAAGTTGACAGGTTAAACAAATATTTGCAATTCAGTGTGGTGAGTAAATAGAGGTGCTGCAACTAGGGGCTGAAATGCTGTGGGAGGAGTTGGGGGAGGAAGAGCAACCCAGAGGAGATTTATGAGCTGAAGCCTGAGGAATAAATGGGCATTTTCTAAGTGCAAAGAAGGCAAAATGGGAATAGCGTATGTGCAAAAGCCAGGACATATGAAGTGTTTATAACTTGTTTTGTGAGAGGCCTCCACAGGCCATAGATGATCCATTGGTATCCAAAATGAAAATAGCACAACTTCTTGCCTTTATTTTTAATGTAAACATAAACTTTACTAATATTCGGTGAATGATTTATAGTCATACACATAACTTATCACTACAGTGTTTGGCTGGTTGCATGCTTGAAATGGCTTTTCCAAAAGGGGGTGCACATCATCAGACTAATTTGGCTACTGCAGCTGGTGTGGTAGAGCCAGGAATTGGGTTCCAGTCTTCCAAATTGTGGCTGCAACGGAACCAACAGGAGTCTAGTTCTTGTTTGGTCCAGGGCACCTCAAAATAGAGATAAAATGCTTAGAGCGCTTGTCTAAAAAGGGCAGATTTCCAGGCCTGTCTCAGATCAATAGAGTCAGCATCTTTCAGGAACAGGGCCCAACAACCTCTGTGTCTAACAGGCTCCCCAGGTGATGCTTATTATCTTAGACTGTTCAAGCTGCCAGAAAAAAGTCCACAGTCTGGGTGGCTTAAGCAACAGGAATTATCTCATAGTTTTGGAGTCTGGAAAGTCTAAGGTCAAGGCTCCATCAGGGATTAGTTTCTGGTGAGGGCTCCCTTCCAGGCTTGTAGATAGCCACCTCCCCGTGTCCTCATGTGGCAGAGAGAGGGGAACTCGTGTTTTCTTCACCTCCTCTTCTTCTGTTTAATTGACGTACATTTGATGTACAATATTATATAACTTACAGGTATACAGTACTGTGATTCACAACTTTTAAAGGTGATACTCCATTTATAGTTATTATAAAATATTGGCTATTCCCCATATTGTACACTATATCCTTGTAGCTTATTTTTATATGTACTCGTTTGTACCTCCTACTCCCCTGTCCCTATCTTGCCCCTTTTCCCTTCCCTCTCCTCACTGGTAACCACTAGTTTGTTCTCCCCATCTGTGAGTCTGCTGCCTTTTTGTTCTCTTCACTAGTTTGTTGTATTTTTAAGATTCCACAATAAGTGATGTCACACAGTATTTGTCTTTCTCTGACTTACTCCACTAGCATAATACCCTCCAAGTCCATCCATGTTGCTGCAAATGGCAACATTTCATTCTTTTTTATGGCCGAGTAGTATACCACTGCATATACACACTACGTCTTCTTTATCCATTAATCTATTGATGGACACTTAGGTTGCCTCCATGTCTTGGCAATTGTAAATAATGCTTCTATGAACATTAGAGTCTGTGTGTTCTTGTTTTTTTCAGATATATACTCAGGAATAGTAATTTTATTGGATCAGAGCTCCACCCTTGTGACCTCATTTAACCTTTATCACCTCCTTAAAGGCCTAATTTCCAGTACAATCACATGGGGTGGTGGTGGAGGTATTTAGGGCTTCAAAATATGAATCTTGGTTGGGGGGGGACAGAGTTCAGACTATAGCATTTATGTTTGTTGAAGTTTGATGACCACTGCTCTAATCTAACCAATAAAAAAACAATAACGCCACTGAGGGTTTCTGATGTGGGTCCCTTTTTTCTTAAGTCTGAACCCAGAGGAAGAGCCCGCGAAGTGAGAGATTTCCACCTGCCCCCTTACCTTCCAGACTAGAGCTGTTCAGCAGAGATGCAGTAGGGGCCATGTTATGAATCGCACATGTAACTTAAAATTTATGATTGGTCTCATTAAAAAAAAGGTAAAAAGATGGAGTTCCTGTTGTGGCTCAGTGGTTAAGTAATCTGACTAGGAACCATGAGGTTGCAGGTTCGATCCCTGGCCTCACTCAGTGGGTTAAGGATCTGGCGTTGCCGTGAGCTGTGGTGTAGGTTGCAGATGCTGCTTGGATCTGGCGTTGCTGTGGCTGTGGCTTAGGCCAGCGGCTACAATTAGACCCCTAGCCTGGGAACCACCATGTGCTGCGAGTGCGGCCCTAGAAAAGGCAAAGAGACAAAAAAAAAAAAAGTAAGAAGGTGAAATTAATTTTAATAATTATTTGGTTTAATCCAGTATCTCCAAAACACTGATTCATCATAAAAATCAATATATAAGCTTATTAACAAGATATTTTATAGGTGTTCCCATTGTGGCTTAGCAGTACTGAACCCAACTAGTATCCATGAGGAGGCAGGGTGATCAGTGGTCTTGCTCAGTGGGTTAAGGATCCAGCGTTGCCTTGAGCTGTGGTGTAGGTCACAGATGTGGCTCAGATCTGGTGTTGCTGTGGCGTAGACTGGCAGCTGCAGCTCCAATTTGACCCCTAGTCTGGGAACTTCCATATGCCACAGGTATGGCCCTAAAACTCAAAAAGAGATAGTTTACATTTTTTTGTACTAAATCTTTAAAATCCTGTATTATATTATACTTACAGCACATCTCAATTCAAACTAGCCAGATTTAATGCTCAGTGGCCACATGGGGCTTGTGGCTGCCACACTGTACAGTCAATGCTAGAGTATTACCTTCATTTCAGTGCTTTTGGAATTAGAGCAGACAAGGTGTGTTGTGAACATCCTGTACAAGTAGCATCATTTCTAAGAGAGGCTTTATGATTATGATTAGTTCTAAAATGTTTTTGTTAACATGACTCTCCTCTAACCAGCAGCTTAAGATGTCAAGTTTGAGCAGAGAACAGAAGCCGAGGGCTCATCTTAGCAGCTGAAGAAATTGTCACCATTCAGTGTTCTGTTTACCATTTACATAAGAAATCACAAGCTGGCTGACGAATGAGCCAGGCTGACTGGAAGATAGTTTGCCCTTAAATGAAAACTGAGCTGCATTTGATTTATCACCCTGAGCTGTCACTTCTCACCTCCACTGAACCTTTCTCAAGACCACAATAAACGTCACTTCAAAGTTTCAGAACTGGATTTCAACTGTGAAGAGTGTATTAGTCCTAAAACAGGCGCTTTCAAACAAAGCAGCGCCTGCAGTCAGTGTTGGGGTGGAGAGAGCATACGGAGAAAGTTCCTTGAATTTTATATGATGAAGTTAACTTTATCTGTATCCCACAAGACCAAGTTTGGGATCCTTCAAGGCTATAGAAATATTATTAGTGCTGAGATGTGTCCTGAGACTGACTAGATCCCAGATATTTCCACTTACTTTGAAGACAACACATTCTTGTCTTGTTGAAGGAAATTAGAGGTGTTTGGCTGGAAGAGTGGAGTGTGGTGGGGAGGGCATAAAAGGTCACCCTCGTATAATTGAGGGCTTTTTGGAAGAGGAATTAGATTCATTCTGTGTTGTCCAAGAGGCCAAAATTAGAACACATTTTTAGTTTAACATAAAGAAGTCTTTTTAATGAGATTGTGGCATTATTAATAAAATCCAAACATTAGATTGTGTTTCCCTAAGGAAATATTTATCACATACCTACTGGGTCAAGCACTGTCACTGATATCATTTCAATTAAATTTCACATTTCTGCAAGGTAGGTATTATTACTTCGTTCTGAACATGTCAGTCCGCTGCTCCAAGGCCATGATGACGATGACAGCAGTCAAGGTGAGGAAGACAACTGCCCCAAGCCTGGAACCTGCTGAATACTCAGTTTTCCTGAGCAAACATTATGCCCCAGAGAAGAAAGCAAATGCAAATGTCATTTGCTCTCTGTGCTGGATTGGAGAGGACACAGCTTGTCTGTTCTGTACAGTGGAATTTGAATTGGACAAGGGTTTTATTTAAACCAGTATTTCCCATTCTCATGGCAGAGCCTAAATTCTCTTGTCTATGTGCATTTAAGGGTTTACTGCTAGCCTGTACAATTTGTATGTCCACAGTCGGTCTCTTTTGCTAAGCTGTATCTTGCAGTATTCATGCAAGCATGTGTTACTAACCCTCCAGAGTTCATCCCTAACACAGATCCTTCTACCCAGTGTCATTGGAGCCGGTAGAAGAAGGAGATGGAGTTCTTTGGTTCAGAAGCAAAGGAAAGCTTTATTCTTTGAACAAAGAATGAAGAGGTGTGAGCCTCAAGCTCTGGAGCAGTGTGCTGCCCTCTCCCCCAGTCTGTGGACAGGGCTGCTTTACAGGGATCTCACAGTGGGGAGGGGGCCAGGTTCTCACGGGGCAGGCACCTCCCTCTGCTCAGGCTCCTCCCCATCTCAACGCACACGGCCAGCCGCGGCCATCTTGAATTGAGTCTTCTGTGCAGCACTTCTGCGCATGCCCCCAGCTGAGGCTCCGCTGTCTCGCACCGGGAACTACAGTCTGAAGCGCCGGTTGCCAGGCTTCTGGACGGGCATGTTGTGAGCAACGGAAGCTACGTGAAGCACCGAAGGAGAGGTTAGACCATGTCTTATCACCTAGAATCTGTTTTACGTTTCATGGACCCCCGGAATGTGTGGTACTCGAGCTACGTCCCCATCTCTTGCTGTGGCAGGAGGTGGAGCATAAATAGCTATAAGTGATGTAAACATACAATAAGATACTAAATGTCGGATATTATCGAGTACTTACTAGACCACAGGCGTTGTTCTCAGGGCTGTATGGGTCTTAGCTCATCGTTCCTGATGTCTAACCCGTAACAGAGATGCGGTTATCACCCTCACTTTGTGGAAGAGGAACTGAGGCACGGGGTGGGGGTGGGGTCACATAACTTGCCCAGGTCGCAACAGCGGTAAGTGGCAGAGTCAGGATTGGCCCCGGGCAGGCTGACACCTGCCAGTTTAGGGGCTGTGTTGTCTCCTGGTGTGGCAGAGCTGAATTTTCCTCCTGCTTTACCAGCAAACAGGCAAACTGGAGCCTGCTGGAGCCTGGCCTTGCCCTGTCCTGTATGGTAACCACATGTGGCTGTGAGCGCATGAAATGGGCCTCATCCAAATTGACATATGTCGTCAGCGTAAAATAAGTACCAGATTTTTTTGAGGACTTAGCATGAGAAAAGGAATGCAAAATATCTCTTTTGGCTTTTCTCATGCTTTTGTCCATTCATTCATTCATTCATTCAGTATGTCCTGGTGCCCAGGAGTCATCGACTGGGAGAGTATGGCAGAGGGGGGTCACTCAATAGATATAATTCATTCAGTAAGTATTTGTTGGGTAAAAGAGTGAATCTGGGGCATTAGAGGGAGTATTCCTTGAGAAAAAACTTTCAGGTAGAATTCTGTAGGAGGAGAGTCGGGTGACATTGGGGGCGTCTGCTGTGATCACAGGTGACTCTGGCCAGCTCGCTCTTTCTACCAGGGACATTTGTCTCTGGTTTTGGTGGCACAGCTGAGCTCAGAGTTTTGTGGGGGTGGACAGAAGCTTGGGGAGCCGGGTTTCCCGGCACGGAGAGATATGGTCCCAGACATGGGGTGTCTCGGGGGGCTGGCAGGAGGGCAGCCCCTAGACCCCCTCCTCAGGCATCACCCAGGGCTCAGCACTCCAAGCATTCGGGGAGTTTCTCCCACGTGGCTTCTTCGTGTCATTTCTCTCCCCTTCCTCTCCGCCCCCACCAGTTTGCCTCTGCAGCATTTTATTTCCCTTTATTGCACAATCCGTTCAACAGGTTTTTATTTTTGTTGTTGTTTTCGCCCAGTGTAAATGAGACCTCCGACAGGGAGAATGACAGATCTTTTCTAACCCTGGAGGACAAAACGCTCCCAATTTCTTTCCCCTGAGCAGTTTCCATCTCTGTGGCAACTTACCTCGGAGTACTTGTTCCTGTAGGTAACATCGTGGTGGCAGCCGGGATGTGGGGGGGGGAGAGGGGGAGGAGGACAGCTCTGGGCTCGGTGGATGGAGTGGCTGCCTGTAATTTGCCTGAGGTGAGAGGGAGCTGGAGCAGGCTGGGCTGGGGGCAGAGGGCAGCTCTGGGCAGCTGGGAGGAATGATAGGCATCTGCTCCTGGGCTTCAGGAGCCTCCCAGTGCAGCCCCTGGGGGAGTTGATTCTTGGATGGGTCTCCTTCAGTTCTTTGCACACCTGATCCCAGGTCGCCAAGTAACCCAATGAGCCAAAAACCAATAAAACCACCATAAACCCAGCTGGGGGTGATTTTGTTGGGATATACAGACTCTGTATATCTCCCTGGATCTTACACTGGACTTGAACATAAAGAGGGCTATCCCAGGGTGAGTAGCAGTGTCCGTAGGGAAATTTGGCACCGTGCCCCGAACATGCTGGGAACTGAACAAATATTTGTTAAATCAACGAATAAGAATTTGTAGCAAGGAATGCTGTTTTTAGTTAATTTGCTACACATGTGCTACCTGGGCGGACTGTCAAGCCAGCAATGCATTATTATGTGGTTTGGTAAACATTGTGCAGCTTTGTTCTAGGATTTTACTAAAAACCCAACTGAGTCTCATTTGGGCTCATTGTCTCTGAAGTCTCTGTGATTCTTTGAATCATGCCTGGTCGGGGAAGGCCTCCGACTTGGAGTAGGGTTGTATTTATTCAAGGCTTTGTGTCTGCCTCGTGGTGACTACTGCTTCTTTACAGCAGAGTGTTTCAACTTCAGCACTTTTGTCATTTGGGGCTGGATAATTCTTTGTGGCAGGGGGCCATTCTGTGAATTGTAAGATATTTGGTAGCATTCCTGGCCTCTACTCACTGGATGCCAGTAGCATCTCCCTAACCCACCCAAGCAGTGAGAAGCAAAGATGTTTCCAGACATTGTCCAGTGTCCCCTCGAGGGCAAAACCACCCCTGCCTGAGAACCAGTGCTCTAGAGGAATAAAGTGAGATAGCGGTGCAGACTGCATGAAAAAGCCCGTTAGGCCAAAGCTGTTTCTGCTGGAACATATCATCCAGCATGAAGGGTTTGTGGAATCCTCTTCCCGAGGCATTTAATTGGGCACGTACTAAAATTGCCTGACCTCTTCTAGTGCCCCCTGTTGGGTGGGGGTTTGGGAAGGAGGATCCCTGCAGCACAGTGTGGTTCTGGGGGCGGAAAATGGGATGCAGACAATGGCTACCTACTGCGTGGTCCTTCTGCCCGCACCTCCCTCCTCTATTCCTTGTGTAGAGCAGTGATTCTAGACCCTGAATGCTCACTAAAATCAGCTGGGGAGTTTTTCCAAAATTAAGATGTCCTGCTCCACCGCTAGGGGTTCGACCGAATTGATGGAGACTGGGGGCTGGGCATCTGTATTTTTCAAAGGTTTTCAGGTGATTTCTCTCTGCAGCCAGGGTGGGAATTTCCTGGTGTGTCCAAGACCAGTCTCCGCTGGCCAGACTTCTCCGAGTTTATTGTTGATGGAACTGGAGATAATAAGAGCTCCCTTCTGTGGTGACGGGTAAAGGTGGTAACATTTGAAAATGTTTCATTGGGAGGTACATAATATGTGCTCAACAGACACCTTCTCCTTTCAGGTCTGCCTTCCCTGACCTGCTTCCTTTGTTGCACCCTCTCCTCTCTGGGCCCCCAGATCTTGGGGCGCTCTCTGTGTGGCTGATGTGTGCTTGCCTCTCTCCAGTCATGATGGAATCACTTTAGTCCCCTGCACCTGGAAGAACCAGCTTCTGCACATTTTTGAGGCACTTGGGCCATAACAGGACTCAGAGGGCTCTCCCAGTGTTTTCCTGGAGGTTGTCAGAGGGGCCGACAGTCAGGGATATGCTTCAATCACAGCCTGCTGTTGTTTTTACACATATATTTTTTATGGGCAGGTAAGTGTTTGAGCAGAGTCTTGGGTAGTGACCCCGAGTCACACAGGTTAACAGAAGGTGACCTGAAATGGAGAGGTTTTATTTATTTATTTATTGTCTTTTTAGGGCTGCACCTGTGTCATATGGAAATTCCCAGGCTAGGGGTCCAGTCAGAGCTGCAGCTGCCCCCTGCACCACAGCCACAGCAATGCCAGATCCAAGCCACATCTGTGATGTACACTGCAGCTTGTGGTAACGCCGGATCCTTAACCCACTGAGAGAGGCTAAGGACCGAACCCCCATCCCCATGGATACTAGTCAGATTTGTTACTGCTGAGCCATGATGGGAACTCGTTCCATTCATTCTTTTACTCGTTTATCTGTTTGAATTATTTTCTTGTTAAAGGGCTCCCTATAGATGCAGGCCCCTGAAACTGGAACAATGCCTTGGTTGTGTTTAACTAGAGAGTGATAAATACCTTGGAAAGAATGTACTTTGTGTGGGTCTCTCAGGCCCCCATGGAGGCTGCTGACCAGCCACCACGTTTAACTAGGGGCACAGGGCTCCTGCCAACACCTGGTCTGTGCCTGAACTTCAGGAAATCCCACTGTTTCATCAGCAGAACTTAGTAGTCTCAGATGTATTAGTATGAAGCAGCCTTGTAAATAAGTACAAATATTACATGCCCACAAGTTATTTCCGCAGTTCATTGTCTTCCTTGGAATGTAGTGCTTGTAAAATATATAAGGTGAATGTTCTTCAGTGGTTTGCCAGAAAAACGATAACCCTGGGTGGGTGATTTGTAGTCAGAAACTCTTGTCAGATACATGTCACCAGGCCAGTGGTACAACCAGGGGTGATTTTGCCCCTGGGAGGACATCTGACAATGCCTGGAAACATTTTTTGTTGTCACAACTAGGGGAGGATACTACTGGCATTTAGTAAGTAGAGGCCAGGGATCCTACTAACCATCCTGCAAGACTCCAGTCCAAAATGTCAGTAGCATCAAGGTTGAGAAACCATGCTTTAGGCCAACCAGTGTTCAGTGCTGGCTTTGTGTTGTCACTGGGATATGAAGCCTGGCTGTCTCTCACCTTTTTTTGAAACAGCTGCCTTGGCTTTGATTTGTCATAGTTAGATCTGTGCACATCATGGTGGAACAATGATGGTAACACCTATATTCATGATTATTTCATTAATACTTACTCGGCCCATCCAGAGCTGGCCCATCACTTAAATACACCATCTCACTGAATTTCCACAACAGTCACAGGTCATGTAAATGAAGAAGCAGAGCCTCAGACAAGCAGTTGCCTGGCTAAGGCTGCATGGCCTATAAGCAAAGGAATCAGGCTTTCTTCCCTCCAGAGCTGAGGTTGCCTATTTCTTAGCAAACCAAGAGGAAGGGCAGAGGCTAAGCATCTGCATTCTTTCATTCAGCTTTGGGATGGATTTTGCCCAAGAGCTGGTCTTACCTTCCTCAAGTAACCTGTAGTTGGATTAAGTCTTCAACCTTGTAATTTTTTAACTGTACCCTTTTTTTTTTTTTTCTTATTAGGGTCGCACCTGTGGCATATGGAAATTCCCAGGCTAGGAGCTGAATTGGAGCTGCAGCTGCTGGCCTATGCCACAGTCATAACCCACTGAGTGAGGCCAGAGATTGAACCCTCATCCTCATGGGTAGATACTAGTAGGATTCTTAACCCGCTGATCCACAATGGGATCTCCAAACCTTACTTTGATTGATTTTTCATGACTAATGATTTTGGCTGGTACCCTTTCATAAGTAACAGCAATGTTATGTCCCACAATGGACAGAGTCACTTGCCTGAATCTCTCGATTTGCAGGCTGTGTGAGTAAGGTGCACTGCCTTGAGCCTCAGGTTCTCTGATGCCTCCAGATGGTCCTCATCAGGCTGGGATGAAGCTGTTCCTGCTTTCATCAGTGGTGAGGACGCGGAGCTCAGGGGGCTTCCAGCTCCCATGTCTGGTGTATGCAAAGATGCTCGTCACCCACATGTCTGGGGTAACTCTGAGAACCCCTCTGGGCCGCTATGGAGAGATCCCACTGGTACCAGAAGACATGGGTAGCCAAACCAAATACTCAATTCCAAGACAAGTTCCAGCAATTAGATATGTCACACAGCTTCTTTGAGTCTTGGTTTCTGTATCTAAACCCAAGGAGAGGAGTTCCCGTCGTGGTTCAGTGGAAATGAATCTGCTAGTATTCATGAGAACACAGGTTCGATCCCTGGCCTCGCTCAGTGGGTCGGGGAACCAGCGTTGCTGTGAGCTGTGGTGAAGGTCATAGACACGGCCTGCATTACTGTGGCTGAGATGTAGGCAGGCGGCTATAGCCAAGATTTGACCCCTAGCCTGGGAACCTCCATATGCCATGGATTTGGCCCTAAAAAGGAGAAAAATAAATAAATAAGCCCAAGGAGATATACTTTTTGCACATTTCTATCTCTGTAATTCTGTGGCTCAAGGCAGAGAGAAATTTGAGCTCCAATCTAAGGAATAGAAGTGCAGTGGAAAAGTCCAGAGAGATTTTAGTTTGCCAAATAAGAAGGAAGGCAGAAACTTCAGTCTAGGGTTCCTATGTTTAGACTGCAGCCAGCTTCTTTTACCTCTGCAATTTCCCAGCGTCGTTATTTTTTAATCTTTATCAATTCGTGGAAAATCCTGCAAGTGGGTATAAACAAGGGGGAAGGAGGCAGACTGATTCTGGATCCCTCAAAAATACTGTCTCTGAGATCTAACTTCGTGTTGGCTGCTCTCTGGCCTCTCTTGGAGAAGGCTGGAGGGACCTTTCTCTAGTTCTTGTGGCTAAACACTGCAGAGGGAGTGTCCTCCCTCCCCCGTGTACTTAGGTCTGGTCCCCCCAGTTCCCCCATATATTACAGAGAACAGAATCTGCCCTTATTCACAGACCATGTCACTCAGGCAAGCATGACTTGACCCTGGACTGCCTGAATCCTGCTGACAGGCTGGTCACTGAGCCGGGTCAACCAGATGCCCTTCCTGGGGAAAATGTGAGTTAGGAGTCACAGGGGAACAGAGAACACGGAGGCTAACCGATCCTGTCAGCTAAGGGGCTGAGAGGAGCATCAAGGTGAAAGTCCTTTTTCTAGGTGAGGGAATTGAATGGTGAAAGATGCCCATCCACGGTTAAGATCTGCATTTGTGACTGAACGTGGGAAAGCCTGGATGGGCCACTTCCTGACCTGAGCATTTGCTATGCAAGGCCAGACAGCCATGTAGGGGTGAACAAAATAAGTTAGACAGACCCCTGTCAGGGCAGTGTGTGTTAAGAAGCACATCTAATAGAAGAGGCTCTGACAGGATTTGTTTTCTGACTTGCTCTTTGCTTGAAAGTCTCAAAATACAATTGGGAATTTGGATTTTCAAGAGGACAAGTGCAAGTGTAAAATCCATTCTTTAAAGCCCAGCTTGGAGCAGGCCCTAGGCAAAATTGGGATGTCTGTGAAGTTGGCTTTCTGGTTTCCCAAGGCCATTCTCTCTCTCTTCTTTCTTCTATTTCCCCAGCTCCGCAGCCACCTTTGTAAAACTTCTCTATATTGTAAAGTAAAAAGTGACTTAACATATTACTAAGTGAAAGGAACGAAACTAGAAAGGCTGCATAGTGGATGATCCAACACTATGACATTCTGGAAAAGATGAAACTATGGAGACCGTGAAAAAATCAGTAGTTGTCAAGGAGAAGGTCAAATAGGTGGAGCACAGAGGATTTTTTTAAGGTAGTGAACATACTCTGTACAATATTATAATGACGGATACACGCACATTTATGCACACCCATAGAATGTACAACACCAAGAATGAATGTGAGTGTAAACTATGGACTCAGGGTGATATTGTGTCAATGCAGTTTCATCAGTTGGAGCAAATCCCTCTGGTGAGGGCTGTTGATAATGAGGGAGGCTGAGCCTGGGTGGGGAGGAGTGTGGTGGACATCTCTGTACCTTCCTCTCAATTTTTGCTGTGGACCTAAAACTGCTCTAAAAAGATGTCTTAAAAAAAAAAAAAGCAAAAACCCGCCTAACAACCAAAATGACTGTAAAGGCAGAGTGTTACTTGTACTACTAGATAATTTTACCTTTGAAGACAAATAGCTTTAAAATAGACCGAGAAAGAGTTGCAATTGTATAGCACAAAGAACTGCGCATCACACCCAAAATAGCATTTATTCAGCACCTCCCTAAACTGGCAACTGTGGTTGATGTTGTTGCTTTCTAACCCCAGTCTACCCCCCCCGCCCCCATCCCTCCTCCTTGTGTGTTCCAGGGAGATGACTCCTGTACCAGTCACCTTAAATCTAGGACAATCTTTAATCTCATCAATGCTGTAATCCAAGGCAGTCATGCTACCTGGATTCCTGTTGTCAGGGATTGGTTTAGATATGGAATGCCGTGTAATACTGGCTCGTGAGACATAAGGGGGCTTCTGGAAGAGGTTTGCTTCCTTGATAAAGAGTATCTTGGGGGAGAATCTGCCTTCCTGCTCCCTCTGTGACTCTTGTTGCATGAGGTGGGGCTGTTTCGAGTGTCTTCTGACGTGTTGCGTCTATCGGGGTAGACACTTTGCTGATGGCACAGCAGACCATGGAGAGCATGGGTCCCTGGTGACATGAAAACTGCTTAACCAGCCTCGGAACAGCCCCAATTCTAAAATTATTATAATTCCTTATTTTTTTTAATGCTTTTGGTGGGTTTCTTTTGTTATGTAGAGCTGAAAGTATCCCAATGAATGCCGTGTTAAGTGCTTTATATAGAACATCTCATTTGATCCTCACAACTTTATAATGATGAGAAAATGGAGACTTAGAGATCCTAAATAGGTTTCTACAAATTACACCAGCAGCAAGTGTGGCCTCAGATCCAGATGCCTGCCTTCAGAAAGCCTGGTTCTCAACCACTGAGATAAAAAAATTGTCTCTTGCCTCTACTTCCCTCTGAGACCTTAGGTGAATATATTAACCTTGCTGGCCTTGATGCTCTTATTTGTGAAGAAAGAAACTGGATGGCCTCAAATGTCCTTTCCAACTCTAAAACCAAGGAATAATTTATCAACGTTGGACACTGGAGGCCCTCGCTGATGGGTTCAGGACAAATTCTAGACTGTTCCTAATCTTTCACTTGCCTCAGTGTAAAAAACCTCAGATGGAAGCATTTAGGTTATTTGAAGTTATGTTGGATGTCCTGGTTCAAGACCAGGTTGGGTTCCCCTAGAAGCAACGCCAAAGCAAGGATTTCAGTGCAAATGGTTAATTTGGGAGGCGATCCAAAGAAACATTAGGAAGAGAGTGGGGAAATCAGATAGGGAGAGAAAGAGGCAATAAAGAGTATGTTATCAAGGAAGTTATCCCTGTGGGCAATTAGAACATAATCCTACTGGGAAGTTTTGGGAGACAGTGCAGACCATGCAGCTCAAAGCTAGGTCACTGACAGGCAAGGAAGGTAGGCTATTTACCCATCAACCCTAGATCTGAGGGCTGCTGGGTAGGAAACTGTGTCCATTCCTTGCTCATCTTGCATCCTTTGTTTGCAAAGTGGGCTCTAGCGGCCAGAGAAAGCCCTTAGGCACTAAGTCATAGGAGCTGGCAACTGGAAGTTGGAACACGCACAAGCACATGGCATTTGCTGCCTCTCACCAGCGTTTACACAAACCTAGGAAGGAAGTTTAGAAGCTGGGTAGCCACCCTCATCCATCATGGGTTCCTTGTGAAATCACGTGAGGTAGGCAGCCATTGTGTTGGGGTCCTCTACAGCCCACATAGACCTGGGTCCTTTGAGTGCCCCCCCGGAAAGAGGCTGGGTGCACTAGCTGGGAATACGGCCAGTTCAGGCTCCAGTGTCTCGTGGCTTCCTCTGTGTCATCTTGTCTCTCATGGGACCACATGATAATTTTTACTCCCCTGTCTCTTACCAACTGCATTCTTTACAATACTAGGCACATAGCAGCCACTAATATGTTTAAAAATCGAATATAATGTTTCTGTAAATACTATTATTAGCAGTCTGTATGGGTTGATGGAAAACTTGTCATAACTATTTGGAAGGACCCTGAAGGCACATAGAGCACACCTTTTCTATTTCAAAACTCTTTTTACAGGGTCACTGTTGTGACTGGTAGTCACAGGTACTATCTACAAATTCCAGGGGCCAGTGTGCAGTGTGGTGGTGTGATGAAGAGTGGGGCTCTGCTGCCTGCCTTTGAATCTCTGCTTAGCTTTTTACTCTGTATGTGGCCAAGGGCAAATTAGGTAATGTTCTGGAGCCTTTGTTTACTTATCTACAAAATGGGGATAACTGGTATCTCCTTACATAGGGTTGTAAAGATTAAATAAAAAAGATAGATATAACCTTACACCAACCAGAATGGCCATCATCAAAAAGTCTACAAACAGTAAGTGCTGAAGAGGGTGTGGATAAAAAGGAACCCTATTACACTGTTGGTGGGAATGAAAATTGGCTTAACCACTTTGAGAAACAGTATGGAGATTCTTTAGAAAACTAAAAATAGAATTACCATTTGATTCAGCAATTCCACTCCTGGGCATCTATCCAGAAAAAACTGTGACTCAGAAAGACACATGTACTCCAATGTTCATTGCAGCACTCTATACAATAGCCAAGTCATGGAAACAACCTAAATGTCTACAGACAGAGGAGTGGATAGGGAATATGTGGTACATATACACAATGGAATATTACTCAGCCATTAAAATGAACGAAATAACAGCATTTAAAGCAACATGGATGGACCTAGAAATTATCATGCTAAGTTCAGTCATTCAGACAATGAGACACCAACATCAAATGCTACCACTTACATGTAGAATCTTAAAAAAGGACACAATGAACTTCTTTGCAGAACAGATACTGACTCACAGACTTTGGAAAACTTATGAGACAAATAAGACAAGTTGGGTGGGGGGATGCACTGAAGGTTTGGGATGGAAATGCTATAAAATTTGGTTGTGATGATTTTTGTACTCCTATCAATGTAATAAAATTCATTAAGTAATTAAAAAGATGGATATAAACATAAATATAAGTTCATACATAACATGTATACATAAATGTTTTACCTATCTCTGTCTGTATCTATATAGACAGTGTTATTTAGCACAGAATCATGAAAAAGCAAACATAGGATGGCTATTATTATTATTCCAGAGACAGTTTTTTCAGTTTTCCTGAAGACGGACTTCTTCATTTGGGAATAGCTATTATTGTCAGCAAGTGCTTTAATATATCAAGCCTGGATCTTTTGTCCTCTGATTTCCATGCAGAGGTTCAATACTGAAACTAAATTGTTAATTCCACTCTCCCAAAGGAGTAATTTACACATCTGTTGATCTTGCTTTGTGTTCTGAACCTAGGGAGGATAATTCTTTTTCATTTGCATGATTTGCCTTTCAATAAGAGAAGCGAGTTATAAGGCAGTTTCCCAAAATGTCTTTTGAAAACTCCCTCTCCAGAGGAAAAAGTCTTTCAAGTCACAGTACCCATTCGTACATTAAAGGCTCTGAGAAGCCCTGCAATAAATCATTCCCCAAACTAATCTGAGCATGAAGTCCTTTCGCTATGTGACATATATTAAAATCTCTGCAATTTCCTGGCATGGATTTTGATTTCTTTGCTCTCTTTTCAGCAAGGATTTTGGTGCTGACCACTAATACCATATATTCTGGAAATAAGTGCTTTATTTTCACAAAAAAAAGTTTAATTTTTTTCCACTTAAAAACTTCCTTCTCCACCTCTTTCTTTTGATCTGATTTCAGAAGGACATTTTTTCACTATATGCAAAACTGGAAAGGCAGAGAGAGTAAAGAACCAGCTCTCTGAATCTGCTCTCCCTCCTTCCTCCCATCCACTTCTCACCAGTAAGGCTTCTTGAATACCAGCTGCTCCCACCCCAGCAGCAGACCCAGGAAGAGTTCCACGTGGAGATTTCCTTTTTCGCTGTCCTCGGAAAGGGGGTTTCCCATTGCAGTGAGCATGAAAAATTAAAACCCGAAAAGGAGGGCATAGTTTCACCAGAGTTTTTTGTTTTCAATCTCTTCCCAACGTTGTTAAACAACAACCACCACCACCACAACAAACCCCCAAAACAAAACAACAACAAACCAACTCTGAAGAAGCATGCCTGCCCTGTAACTGGGCTCCTTACTCAAAGCAGGAGGTTGAAAGGTCAACCCTGAGATTTGGATGACAGTGACTCCTCTCTATTGTTTCTACTGGGAAAAGGCAGGCTGCGCCCTCACTTCTTATGCAGGCAAATCATGTGATTAGGTGTGAGGGACTGTGCTTTAGAGAAGCTCAGAGCTATTGAATCTTAGCCCTGGCTCACCAAGCCGAGACTTTCTATTATACAAATGAAGCAGTTATGGCCCAGAGAGGTTAACTGCTTTGACCCAAGGCACAGAGCAGATGTCGTGTCTTCCTACTGCTCTAATGATACCCTTCTTTGCTTTCCTTTGTTCTTTTCTGTGTGTGGGTTGTGGGGAGGAGAGGGGACATATGGCTTCACAAATCTGATTTTTACCTTTCTCCACTTGTAGTCAAGAAATATATTGCTGGGCTTAAGATCTTTCTCATTTATTTAATAAATATTTATTGAGTGCTTACTGGGTGTCGGGCATTGTGCCAGGACATTCTTCCACTGAGTCTGTTAAACAAACATGATTTATTTCCCTCTGAAGCTGGTGGAATGAGGCCCTAGGCCAGTTGCTGTATGTGCAAAAAAAAATGCCATTTTATTTTTTATTTTTTTGCTTTTTAAGGCTGCAGGTGCAGCATATGGAAGTTCCCAGGCTAGGGGTCGAATCAGAGCTACAGCTGCTGGCCTACACCACAGCCACAACAATGCTGGGTACCAGCTGCATCTGCAGTCTAACGCCACAGTTCATGGCAACGCCAGATCCTTAACCCACTGAGTGCGGTCAGGAATCGAACCCGCATCCTCATGGTTATTAGTCAGGTTTGTTACTGCTGAGCCACAACAGGAACTCCAAAATGCCATTTTATATTTTCTGGGTTTTGGCACCAGACACTTTGGACCCAGTCACCAGAGGACCCAGCTGGTGTTTCTAGCCCCTTGGTGTCTCTTGAACTGAGACCTTGGCCCTAAAGCTTTACAGAGGTGGCCTGCAGGATCTTTGTGTATCTGTTTCCTTGCTGGGTACAGGGATGGTCCCTTTCCTTGAAAAGAGTGGTAATATGGGAGGGTACAAGGGTTGTGCCCATGTGCCATCCCCCCCATCGCCGCAATGCAAGGGATCTGGCTAATCTGATGGGTAGGGTGTTCCCTAAATCCTTCCAGATTCCTGGGATAAGCAGACTGATGTTAGGAGGAAGGGGCGGGAGTGGAAGATGCATGCTCTGACCTGTAGGAGGTCATTACTCTTGGTCAGGTCCCACCCTGATTCATTAAAACTTAAATTCAACAAATATTTATGGAGTGCCTTGTACATGCTAGTCACAAGTCAAAGTACTCGTACATAGCAGTAAACAAGACAGGCAAAGGTCTCTGCCCTTGTGGAATGTACATGTGAACGTGGATTGTACATAGGGCAGCATCTTATGGATTCACTGATAATTCAGTCCAGAGAAAGAGCCAGGCACAAGACAGGCCCCTGAGGCTGCTGCTCAGGGTAGAGTAAGGGAGAGGCAAGTTTTCCAAAGAAATACTTTACTCACTTCCCCAATTTTTCTGGGCCTTCACCTTTTTTTTTTTTTCTTTTTGGGCCATACTCACGACATATGGAAGTTTCCAGGCTAGAGGTTACAGGAGGTACACATAGCTGCTGCCCTATGCCACAGCCACAGCAATGGGGGATCCAAGCCACGTCTGCAACCTACACCACAACTCACAGCAACTCCTGATCCCTGATCCACTGAGCAAGGCCAGGGATTGAACCTGCATCCTCATGGATACTAGTTGGATTTATTTCCACCGTGCCTCTAGGGGAACTCCCTGGGCCTTGATTTTTGCTGTACTCTCAGTAGAAGCAAGAATTGGCCACCTTTCCTTGTAATCAAAGACTTCGATCTCCTGACAATCTTCCAGAGCTCTGGGCAGCCAGGGGAGGACCAGCCCACCCACACCTTGCCTTCATCATCCTACCTGCAGGGGAGGCTGAGCTCTTTGATGACTGGGGCTGCTGTGTCAAACATCTCTGTGTAATCAAGTTGATGTAGAGTCTGGAAGAGTGCTCTTATAACATTCTAGAGCTCAGAGATAGCAAAGACCAGCGTTTCCCTGCCTACACAAGTCAGAAGACTGAAGAAACTGTTCAGTTAGAACTGAGGTTTTCAAAGTACGATCTTTGGATCATCAGCTTTAGCATCCACTGTGTGTTAGTTACATAGTGTTGCTTAACAAATTACCCTAAAGCATAGTGGCTTAAAGCCAAAAACATGTATTATCTCACAATTCATGTGGACCGGGAATCTGGGTGTGGCTTAGCTGGGATCCTTAGGCTCAAGCTCTCTCATGAGGTGGCAGTCAAGCTGTCACTAGTGGCTCTGGCCTCATCTGAAGGAAGGAAAATCCTTTCCAAGCTCACTCATGTGCTTGTTGCTGGGCATCTTTGTCTCTCAGCCCATGAACCTTGTCATCGGGCTGTTTCATAACGTGATAACTGGCTTCCTCAGGGAAAGTGACCCAGGAGAGAATGAGTGATCACCCAAAGCGAGAGCCACAGTTTTATACAACCTAAATTCAGAATTGCTATCACATCACTTCTGCCATATTCTATGTCAATAAGACCAGAGTGTGACTATTAGGGGGTTATTACATGCCAGGAAGAACATGTAGGGGGTCTAGGAGGGTCCTTTGAGGTGATTTGACTCGTTCAGAGTTCTTGTCCTCTCTCTGCAACTAAGATATGACTTCTCAGCCGTAGAAAAGGATGCAGCCTGTGGGTAGACGGAGGGTGAAAGAGGACTTTAAAGAAAGGAAGTGCTGCTTCATACTAATTCTCCTTGTTGGAGACCCTTGTCAGGCCCACCCCTTTGTTGGGAGCCAGGAGGGAGGGGAAATGGGGGCAGTGCGGATTATCCAGTTTCCACTAGGATACATCCTTCTGAGAATAAGCAGTCCTCAGAATTTCACAGCCAAAGGAAAAAAGGGTTACATTTAGAAAGTTGATTTCAACTGGGTCTATGGGCTTACCCCAAATTAGAATAAGGTAACTAGATGCAAAAAAGGGGCCAGGCAAGTAAGTGGTAGGGTGAGTTAAGTGATAAGGTGTAATGCAATAGGGACTGGTGAAAAGTAGGGAAAAGTGGAAAGTGAAGGGCCCATTAAAGAGGGTAGCCACATCCCACTCCTGGGCATCTATCCAGAGGAAACCATGACTCGAAAAGACACATGTACTCCAGTGTTCATTGCAGCACTCTATGCAATAGCCAGGTCATGGAAACAACCTAAATGCCCATCGAAAGAGGAGTGGATAGGGAAGATATGGTACATACACACAATGGAATGTTACTCAGCCATTAAAAGGAACGAATTACCAACATTTATAGCAACATGGATGGACCTAGAAATTATCATGGGAAATGAAACCAGTCAGACAATTAGACAGCAACATCCAGTGCTACCGCTTACATGTGGAAACTAAAAAGACACAATGAACCTCTTTGCAGAACGGACAATGACTCACAGACTTTGGAAAACCTTGGTTTTTCAAATAAGACAATCTGGGGGGTGGGGGGATGCACTGTGGGTTTGGGATACAAAATCTATAAAATTGACTTGTGATGATTTATGTACACCTATAACAAATAAAATCCATTAAGAAAAAAGAAAGACAAAAAATAAAGAGGATAGCCACTATATACCTTCACTTATGGTACACAGGCGACTGTTGCTACATTTTTATATTTTTAAAGAAAAGCCTAAAATTCAGACTTATAACTGAAATTTCCTGTGGACAAAATATTGACAACTAGCGAAAAAAACTTAAAAGCACTGTGTTGGCTCATTAAAAACACACATACACACACGTGTGCGCAAAGGGCCCTGATGATGCCCCATAAGAAATACAGGTAGGAGAAGCACACTTCTCCTGAGCAATATTTCTCCTTATTGTTTCAGCTTGAGGGCCCTACCACAGAAGAGACAGAACAAGGGCAGGGAGACACTGGGTATTTATGGCCTATTAAGGGGCAAAATAGTTCGGAAAAAATAATGCAGACTTTTCATCCTTATTTGATCACAAAAATAATGATGTCACCTTGCATGAGTGCTGACCTCTCAGAAAATGATTAAACTAAATTTTAATACGCTTCACATAAAAGAGCAAAAAAATGTCCATGTTGTTTTCTCAACTGGCTATTTGAGGGCAAGGGATATTTGTCCTGTTTTAGACAGGAGGAAATTGAGAAGCCCTGAGGTTCCTGCAGGAACGAACCAGAAATTCCAAAGAAATCCAGTTTTGAACTGAGACCAGTACTAAGAATGCCTGTGGTTGGGTGCAAAGAATTCTCTACATAAATTGAATAATTAACTGGTGAAGATGGGAAACAAGAGGGATTTAGGGTAGACATAAGGAAGCACTTAGAGAATAAGAGGACCTAAAGTCGCTGGAACAATGGAGAGAAGCTCAGTTGTTACTTTTTTTTAACCAAGAGTCTACATGGAGGAATTAACTGCTTTGTTGTCCTGCTCAGAAGAATGGGTGAAGGAGGCAGCCCCTTGACCCTTTTCCAGCCTGTGATTTCTTTTTGGGCCCAGCAAACAAAGGACCCCCAATTTACTAACTCACCAAAATGATTTACCAGGTGTCTTTCCCCCAGGAGGTAAACAGGCAATAAAATAAATGAAATTCCTATTCTTTATTACTGGACCCCCATAAATCATCACTTACTCTGGGTGAGCACTTATCTCTGAGGCATCACAAAGTCTTTAAAACGCTATCTCCTTTATTACGAATGAAATAGAAGAAGTGAGCAAAAAACCCAATGATGTCTTAGTGCAAGGACAGTTCCACCAGCGTGACTATTAAAGTTCAGAAAAAAGTGTGTGTGTGTCAGAGGGAGTGAGGATTCTTAGGACCTTCTGTTTCTTCCATTCTGTTCCAAACCTTTCCTAGGTTTAGAGTCACTCTTTGAATTTTATTTAGGTCCTCATAGAGCAATGGAGGTATTAAAATCATATGGGATGCTACTTTCTGTATTTCGTTCCTTATGAAGTCTGTCTGGAACTAAAAGCTGCTTGTGCCAAAATAGGGGGCTTTTGTAGAGTGCCTGCCTATCCTGTCACCATGACAGCAAGCATTTGCATTAAAGCAGGCTCCTCAGACCACATTACAGTCACGTGGCCCAGAGGGACCCCTTTGAAGGCCTTGTAATCTTTTCCCTAAGTGTGATTGTTAACATCTTCTGAACATAATCATTAACTGTGTTCCGTTAGCGTTTTCTATCCCTGAGAGTGCTGGGAATTCATAGAGTGCACGACCTACTCTACTGTAACTTTACCTAACCAAGTGAAATAAAGAAATTTGACTTTTGAAATCTGGGAAAGTTTGCATTTGACACAAAAAATATTGTGTTGACCCAGGCATCATGCATATCTCCCAAGGGCTCTTCTTTACCTTGGTCTTTGAATACCTCCCACAGGCAGCTTCTGCAATGCTAAGGGGTCCCTTCTACTGCCTGTGTCTTCCTCTTTTCCCCATGATGTGGGCTCACTTATGGAACATCTAGTCCCAATTTGTGCTTCAGGTTTATCGCATTCGCCTGCCTGGATATATGGGAACTTAAAAATTTTTTTTCTATTCCTAGGAGTTTCCTCTATAGATTTCTCTTTATCACCTAACATCATTTCTTCCCAAGCCTTTGAGATTCCCAGGGCTTGAGCCATGACACAGGGGAATCATGTTTCTCTCTTGGCTCTAGTTTGCCCAGGAAAGTCTCTCTTGCATAGGAGAAGGCCTCCTCTTTAGGTTTCCTAACCCCATTTTATCTTTAGGGGTACACTTAAAACTTCAGGGAAGCTTGATGAAACGGATGTTAAAAAGAGAGTGTGGGAGAGAAAAAGGAAAGAAAAAAAGAAAACTCCAAACCCCAAGCCAACATACAGATTGATCTTTGCTAACATTTTTCCAAGTCTTTGATTAAAGCATTGCACTATATTACAGTGTTGTTATTACACTATTTGTTATACAGATAGGATGTGGTATCATTATGACGATAAAGAGCACTTAGGTGTTTTAAGTGTTACCTTGCTGGGGTACATTTGATATCCTGCTGTCTCTCTTGCTGGGTAGGGGTGGGGACATGAAGAAGCCTGTGGTCACACCCCACATCTACTGTCCTGCCCTGCTAGGCTTTGCTGATAAAATTAACTAAAAGGAGCTTCCAGAGATATTTGGGTACCATATTTTCTTAACCCCAAATCGGGACTCATGGCAAAGCTGTCATACTGCGTGGGTGATGGAATAAATATCTCCCAAAGTCATGAGACTGAAGGAAGTAGTTACAGCTCCACTTTGGAAGGGAAAAAGGCCTGGAGAGGATGCAAAAAATTCAGTCAGCCTGCTGAATGGAGGGTGTGGGGGTAACCGGGGGAGGGGCTGTCCATGTTGAGTACTCACATATGCTGTGTATCTCTATATGTCTCTGTGTATATACATGTAATATTATACAGTATATGTAATTTTTTATTTTAGTATTAGTTGATTTACAATGTTGTATTACACTGTACATCAGAGTGACTCAGTTATACACATATATCCTTTTTTTTTTTTTTTGTCTTTTTAGGATCACACCCGAGGCATGTGGAGGGTCCCAGGCTAGGAGTCTAATTGGAGCTACAGCTGCTGGCCTATGCCACAGTCACAGCAGTGCCAGATGCGAGCCGTGTCTGCGACCTACACCACAGCTCACGGCAACACCGGATCCTCAACCCACTGAGTGAGGCCAGGGATTGAACCCGAAACCTCATGGTTCCTAGTTGGATTAGTTTCCCTGGAGCCACGACAGGGACTCCTCCAGTTATACACATGTATTCTTTTTCATATTCTTTTCCATATGGTTTATCACAGGGTATTGAATAGAGTTCCCTGTGCTATACAGTAGGACTTTGTTGTTTATCCATCCTCTACATAATAGTTTGCCTCTGCTAATCCCAGTACATATATGTGTGATGTATCTATATGTGTCTGTGTATGTATATGCAATATATATATATGTATATACACACACATATATATAATTTTTTAAAATGAGCCACTCAGGTCTTCGAGAGCAGTTGGCTAGCCAACCTCTATGTTCTGAAGGGGTTCAGAACCTCTGTCTCCTGAAACCACTTCAAAATGTGCCACTTGGGCATACAGATTATTTCGAACTGAAGACAAGGCCCAGAAGACTCAGGAAGAGCTTTCTACTTATCCTGAAAGTACCTAAAAGAATTTAGGCAATAGAGAGTTATTATCAGAGATACTTTTCATCTGAATGACCTGTCTGTATGGCAGGGCAAATATCTAATTACTAGACATCTGCTCTACTTACTGTCTTATGGGTTGTCCGCGTCCCCTGGGAGACCCCCAGGCCCTTATCCCGTTCCTTGGCTCAGGATAGCATATAAGCCTCAACTGCCCAAATTGCTTTTGGACCTCATATTTTTATGGGGACCCCGTATGTACAAAATTAAATTGGTTTTTCTCCTGTCAATCTGACTCATGTCAATTTAATCATTAGACCAGCCAAAGAACCTAGAAGTGTAGAAGGAGAGCTTCCCTTCCCTATACTCCTTAATTTACTTTTGGCTCCAACTGCCTGGTTTCTACAGCATTGCAGCTCCCCTTTCTATACCCTCCCCCTAAAAAGCCCAGGAAATGGGGCCAGTCCCCTATTTGTGCTGCACTCCAGGCAAAGCTTCTATTATAATGAGCTCCCTTGTGATACAGAAACCAATAAACCACTGCTATGAATGCCCAAGAGTGAACCAATTACACATTTTTTCTCCCAGTTGTATATTTTTTCATTTAATATTCTCATACCTTTTTAATAGTAGGCATAAAATTATCATATGTATGGGCTAACATATTTGCCTCTGATTGTGTGTGTGTGTGTGTAAAAACTTCTATAATTAACACTACCATGAGTAAAGATTCTTCTGCAATGAGGCATTGAGACTGGGGACACTGAGACCCCATCTAGCTATATTTCTGAAGGCCTAAAGCAGATGAAATTCTTGGCATGTGAAATATAATTATTCAAAATGGAAGGTAGCCAAGGTGCTGGAGTTAAGATTTCCTATTCTATGCACACTGGGGGGTATTTCAAGAACTTCCTTGTCATAACCAATTGGACACAATTTCTAGGGATGAATGACAACGTGCTGGGGCAGGAAGACAGCAGCTGGCTGTTTGGCCAATCCATTGTTCTGCATTAATTTGACGTTTTTTTTTGGTCAGGGCCCTGGTGGTGATGAACTCATTTAGAATCTCTCTGCCTGCCACATGTCAGTTCAGAAATATTCCAACACAATGTGTTATTAGTTATGTGGTGTGGGATCTGGGCCAGCCAATCGGATCTGATGAATGTGGATAAGCTTTATTCATTGGCAAAACTAATAAACAGCCCCAGTGACTTGAGCCAGTCAGAAAGCAGGTTATTCATAACAGTTCAGTGCCCCTGGGATGAACTGGTCCAGTCCTTGATCGGCTTCAGCCACACATGGTTCCGTTGTGTACACCAGTCAGTGTGTTGGGGTCCACAGGGGCACTGTCACTGCTCTGCACTGATATCCATCAGATAAACCGATTAAATCTGCATTAATCACAGAGCTCGGCTCAAGTACTGTCAGTGCCCTTGAATATCGCCAGGAAGATCACTTGCTTCAACTTGGAAAAATAAATGTTTCTATCATTGCTCGAAGCTATTACCCGGTGACAACATTCTAGTACATTGACAATATTTAATTAATGAGCGCTGGGGAACAATTCTGACCACAAGCGTAGGCACATGCTAGTCAGAGATGGGAGCAGGTAGACAAGAGAGAAATGGGTCTTTTTGGTGGCCTAGGAGACCGGACATTATTGACTCCTGTCTGTCTGATGACCCCCTACCCATCTCTCTGTTCATGCGCTGTTCCTCTGATGTGCCTTCTTTCCTGCCTTAGGATTTTGCACTTGATATCCTCTGGCTGGAATGCTTTGCCTCCCAGATATTGGCGTGACTGGCTTTCCCTTGTCATTCACATCTTGCTTAAATGCAGCTCCGCGGGGAGATCACCACATGGTCAGGCCTCGTTCCTTCATTCCGTGTTACATCGTCCTGTTTTATTTCCTTTGTAGCACTTACTGCACGTGAAAAGCTCTCGTGGAATGAGTTATTTGTTTGAAATGTGTCCATTGAGTTCACCACTGCATCCTCAGCCTCTAGTACACAGTTTGACACATAGTAGGTGCTTAAAAAACCCTTCTGAGTGAATGAATGCCTCTGGCTCCTGTAATTTTTGGATAAGTCAGTGGACATATGGTGTCCATATGGCAGGGCTCCTCGGCTCTAAAACACTGTTTTAGAGTGTTGGTTTTAGATTGGGAGAGGATTAGTGTGGTTAATAGCTATTTTCTGCTTTAATCATTAGTTTTGGCCTTGAAGGGGATGGGATAGGCCTTGCCGTAGAAGTTTATCCTACAATGAGATGGTAAGGGGGTTACCTTCTAGGGTACCAGTCTGCAAATCATTCACTCGCTTCTATACCACTTCACACATATCCAGTCGAGATTGCCATCTGGGAGATCCATTTTCTCTTTGGTGACCTGTGGCCCAAGGAATATTTACAGACACTTAAAATTAAATTACTAGTAAATGAAAACACCAGCTCTCATGACCTTTGTAAAGGGAACTTAGGCAAAGCTACACAGAGAAACTTGAGTTGTGAGAGGGAGATAAAAAATCCTCGTGCTCCTGTCCCTGGGAGAGCGGAAGCCTGCTCTGTTATCCTGGGCTGACGACAGCCTTCACCCATGATTCTTACCAAACATCTCCAGGTTCAGGAAGCTAGAAAGCAGATGCACGTGGTTGGATGGCTACATGATTTTCAGCTTTAAAAGGCACTATGCCCTAATACGTTTTGAAAGGACCCAAGCAATTTGAAAAGCAGAAAAATTTAAGTGGCAGAGCACTCAGGTGAAAGTTGAGATATCGTTCCCAAGGTTGGAGACTGAATGCTGTCTTTTTTTTCTTTTTGGCTGTACCCATGGCAAGTGGAGGTACCGGGTGAGGGATCAAACCTGCATAATACCAGTGGCAATTGCAGATCCTTAACCCATTGAACCACGAGGGAACTCCTAAATGCTATCCTTTGAGCGAAACAAAAAAAAAAATGAAGCTGTTAACCAAAACAGGAATGGAAAATCATCCCCACATAAATATTTTCGATAAAATAGGATTTTTTTTCTTTTGTCTTTTTAGGGCCACACCCATGGCATTTGGAAGTTCCCAGGCTAGAGGTCCAGTTGGAGCTGCAGCTGCTGGTCTATGCCATAGCCACAGCCACAGCAATTCTGGATCCAAGCCACGTCTGCAACCTACACCACAGCTCACAGCAATGCTGGATCCTTAACCTACTGAGTGAGGCCAGGGACTGAACCCGTGTCCTCATGGATACTAGTTGGGTTCGTTACCACTGAGCCACGATAGGAACTCCGGATGTGATTTTTGATAGAAGTTTTGAATCTGCAGTTTTGTTTCAAAAGGTATGAGTTGTTCTTATGTAATTTTCTAGTATTATAGATTGTTTCTTGTATAACAACCTTTCAAACTGTCCCACCACATATGAAGACTAAGT
The DNA here is from genome assembly GCA_004024745.2 of Catagonus wagneri. NCBI lineage: Eukaryota > Metazoa > Chordata > Mammalia > Artiodactyla > Tayassuidae > Catagonus > Catagonus wagneri. The sequence continues at coordinate 6,253,317 of PVHT021183527.1, read as the reverse complement.
AGAGTGTGTTTTATTTTCTTCCTGAAGAAGAAAACATGAAAATGGTAAATTTTCTGAGGTGCTTTCTATTACAAAACTCTGTGACCAGCGAAGACTTTTCCTGTGTTGGAAAACACAATTATTTTATATCCAATCAGCCTATGTTCCTTAACAAATTATTTTATCACAGGGAAAACATGAAACTTTTACTTAAATCTGTTTTCATTTTTAAAAATTGATTATTTCATACACGTGTTAGGTTTCTGGCTATGATAAGCTTATCACTTATACCAGTCCATTGCTCCTGCCAAGAATATCTAGAAATTGTGGATAAAGTACAAAAGAATGTTTGAAAGCATCAGAAAGATGCTGTGATCTGAAGGACCAGATTCTGGAAAGAAAGAAGTGTCATTAAAATAAGCACATTTTATTTTATGTGCTACCTTCTCCTTGGGATATTTAATAAATATAGACATGGATAAGATGCTGAGAATCTGGGCAGTAGTTGAACTTCTAAGCATCAGAGTGGGCTTCTGAGCTTTTAGCACTTTGATGAAGCTGAGGGGACAAATAGAGTCCAGATTTGCAAGGAGGCCAGGAGTCTAGGGCCCAAGAAACTGGAGAGAAGTGGATCAGCTCTGCACTGGTTTTCCCTTCAAGACATTTACTGATTAGGGAGTTCCCGTCGTGGCGCAGCGGTTAACGAATCCGACTAGGAACCATGCGGTTACGGGTTCAATCCCTGGCCTTGGTCAGTGGGTTAAGGATCTGGCGTTGCCATGAGCTGTGGTGTAGGTTGCAGACACGGCCCTGATCCTGTGTTGCTGTGGCTGTGGCGTAGGCCGGCAGCTGGGAACCTCCATACATCACGGGTGCGGTCCTAAAAAAAAAAAAGGCACTTACTGATTAGTATCTGTGGAGTGAGCAACCAAAGGCTGCCAAAACAGGATGGAATCCTAAGCAGTGTTGTGGAGACAAAAATTTGTGTTCAGGGCTCATTAAGAAGGAGGAAGTATAAGAAATATCCTAGATTCTCAGTGGGGATCCCTGAGAGGACTAATCCCTAGGAACGAGGAAAGAAACAGGAATACTGTGAACCTAATGAGGAGCGAAAAACAAATATTGAGCAAGATTGGATCCTGAGTGGGTTGATCAGGATGCGTCTACAGCATCTATGTGCGTCCACAGCATCTGGCAGCGAAGAGGGGGTATGTTCTTGGGAGTAAGATAGAGACTCCACAGCTTCTCGTACACGACATTCAGCATTCAATAAAAAAGATAATTCATACAAGAGAAAGAAAGAAAGAGACTCTGGAAAAACAGGCCAAAAATTGACCCAACAAAATGAAGAACTTCACTGAGAATTAGAATCTATGTAGAAGAGTATCAAATGGAAATTTTAGAAATAACAGAGACAGAAATTAAGAACAGAAAATAAGACACAGATAAAGAGGGTAGGTGGGCAGAAATATCCATGCTAGAAGGTAGGAAAAAAATACGGAAAATACTTAAAAGAGGACAAGAGACAAGTAGAACAGGGTTCGAATTCTATAAGCAGAGAGAGAATGGGGTAGAAGCATATTTGAAGAGATAATGCTCAAGAACTTCCCAGACTAATGCATCAAGCCATAAATACAGAGATTATCTGTGACCTCAAGCAGTGTAAATGGAATGAAAACTATACCTAGTTATATAACACTGATGAAAATCAACAACAAAAAAACATCTTAAAAGTAGTCTGAGAAGAAAGATGTATTTACCTCCAAGACATTTAACTTCTCAACAGAAACAGTGGGATCCAGAAAACAGTGGCATAATTTTTTTTTTTAATTTCCTTCTTTTAGGGCCGCACCCAAGGTATGTGGAAGTTCCCAGGCTAGCGGGCCAATAGGAGCTGTAGCTGCTGGCCTATGCCACAGCCACAGCAATGCCAGATCCGTACCACATCTGTGACCTACACCACAGCTCACGGCGATGCCGGATCCTCAACCCACTGAGCTAGGCCAGGGGTTGAACCTGCATCCTCATGGATGTTAGTCAGATTAGTTTCTCCTGAGCCATGACGGGAACTCGTGGCATAAAATCTTAAAGTGCTATCTCTGTGCTGTACAGTGGAACCTTGTTGCTTATCCCTTCCATGTATATCATAGTCTACATCTGCGAATCCTAAACTCCCAATCTTTTGCACCCTAAACCCCCCACCCCCTTGGCAACCACTAATCTGTTCTTGTCCGTGAGTCTGTCTCCATTCTGTAGATAGGTTCATTTGGGCCATATTTTAGATTCCGTATATAAACGATTATCATAGGGTATTTATCTTTCTCTTTCCGACCTCACTTAGTATGATAATCTCAAGTTGTATCCATGTTGCTGCAAATGGCATTACTATGTTCTTTTTTTTTTTAGCAGGGTAATATTCCATTGTACATATGTACCAGGTCTTCCACAGATATATTTTAAAGTAAAATCTAAGGGTTGATGATGATTGGATTTGATTAATACCTGTGAAATTTGGAATATATAAGCAGAAGGTTGTCTAGTTCAAAGTCTTCGTGACCAACTATCAAGTTTCTGATGTTGTAGGTGTATAAGTAGATAAAAAAAACCTTCTGGAATTTTGAAATAGTATATAAGGTCTGCAATAGTTTCAAATCTATTTTTGTTGCTTTTTAGAGATATCAATCCTCCTTTTGTCTTCTATTTTATCTTCAATTAAAATTCATTGTTATTACTCTAAAAAAATCTTAAAGTGCTGAAAGCAAATAATTGCCAAACTAGAATTTTACATTAAAATTTCCCCCCCAAATTTTAGAGCAGAAAAAGATGTTACAAAGAACTGTATTTTAATATCAGAAAAACAGATAACACACTTTAGAATGGACAAAAGGCATGAATAAGTGTTTCACAGGAGAGGAAGTACAAATATTAAGTTAACATATGAAAATAAAAAGAAGTAAAGGGTCAAAATAAAACTGTTTTGGGCTCCAAAGCATATTTTTATAATTCATTAACTTTTTGGATGGATGAAATAGTAATCAAGCCAGACCTTGAATAATGAAAGCTAGGAAGACAGAGCCTCATCTTTTCATTTTGTAAAATGCATTTTCTAACATCTGCCTTATGGGAAAGAAACAAAGTAAAAGAGTTTCACTTGACCAAATTTAAGGAGGAGGCAGTAATAGAACTTGTATTTTAATGGCCCAGTGTTTTAGATTATTTATTCCTCAGACACCTCAACTATTATTGGAAAAAGGCAGAGTTTAGCACTGATCCATGTCCACCTGGGAGTTACATTCTAAGGGTAGGAGACAGACAACAAACAAATGAATTTTCCTTTGAAGGAAAATGAAGCAGGTAAGAGGATAGAAAGGAAAGAAATGATCTTTTAAGATAAACTGATTAGGGGGCCTCCTCTCAGAGGAGTTTCAGTTTGAACAGAGGTCTAAATGAAGTGAGGGAGCAAGCCACATAAATATTTGAGAATAAAGCATTCTAGGCTTCAAGCAACAAGACCAGCATGCCTGGACAAAAAGTGTGAGGGGAAGCGTGAGTTTGGGACAAATACTTAGGAAGTCACAGTGAGAACGTCAAATTTTAGTCAGTGTTGAGCACTTTGGAGGACTTTGAGTATAGAACAGGGTCTGACCTAAGTGTTAAAATAATTCCTCTGACAACTATTTGGAAATGAAAGAGGGCTCTGAAGAGATTCAAAGATACTACTCTTAATGGGGGTATTTTATTAGTTCAGGCAAGACAGTGGCTTGGACCAAGATGGTTGTGGTGAGTCAGTGAGAAATGGTTTATCTGGAACATATATGTAAAATAAAGCCAATGGCATTTATTGATGGATTTTTTCATGTAGTATTAAGGAAAGGAGTCAATGATGGATCCAAAATCATTAGGAACTGCAGGAACAGGGGAAAAGCTTTGCATTTACAGTTCAAGGGTAAATACTGGTAGAAGTGAAGGCAATGGGAATCTAGAGGTAGGAGGGGTGGAGTGGAGCTAGGAACTGCTCACTGCTCTCCCTTTATATGCTAGTTTCATTGCCTTTTTTTTTTTTTTCTGTCCTTTTATGGCCGCACCCATGGCATGTGGAGGTTCCCAGGCTATGGGTCTAATCAGAGCTGTAGCTGCCAGCCTACGCCACAGCCACAGCAGGGATCAAACCCGCAACCTCATGGTTACTAGTCTGATTCTTTTCCGCTGTGCTATGACAGGAACTCCTCATTGCCTTTTTAAACTTAGGCAGTTCCTGTCTTTCTGATTCTGTGAGAGATTTTTTTTGGGAGGAGGGTGGTGGTTAGTATCTCTTTCTTTTAAATTGAGATATAATTATATATAACTTTGTATAAGTTTAAGGTATACAGTATGATGCTTTGATACATTTTATATATTGCAATACAGTTACCAACATAGGGTTAGTCAACACCTTATCCTGTCACAATTATTTCTTTTTTTTTTTTTGTAGTGAGAACAAGTAAGATCTAGGTTCTTGGCAACTTTGAAGTTTATAATATAGCATTGTTGACTTTAATCACTACCCTATGCATTAGATCCGGGACTTTTTAATCTACTACTTGCAGTTTTGTAACTTTAGAATATATCTCCTCAATTCCCTGAAATCCCCATAGTAACCATCCTGCTGTTTCTATGAGTCCAGGTTTTTTTTCCTTTTTTTTGATTCTACATATAAGTGAATTACACAGTATTTGTCTTTTGCTGTCTGACTTATTTCACTTAGCATGATACCCGTAATTTCCAACCATGTTATCACAAACGGCAGGATTTTCATCTTTCTCATAGCTGAATAATATTCTACTGTGTATATATACTATACACACCACGTCTTCTTTATACATTCATCTGTTGATGGACATTTAGGTTGCTTCCATGTTTGGCTAAGTATATAGTATTGCAGTGAACATTGGGGTGCAAGTATCTTTTCAAATTTTGTTTTTCCCATTCCAAATGTAGAGCTCCTTGGTCTTTAGGACTGGAATCTGGACCTTTGCTTTGAACACTTTTGAGTCTCCAGAAGAACCCACTGCTGAGATCTAGCATTCGGGGATGGAGCTACAGTAGCTCACTAGGGAAGACAGCTCCCTTCTCTCACTGGAAGTGCAGGACAGCATAACCAGTAGTGCCCCAGCCATTCTGAGCATGCTCAGCCAGTCTGTAGTTTAAGCTAGTTAAGATTCACCCATGGAGTTAGAAGTAAAGTCAGTTTATCCCAGTGCATATGGTAGAGGTAGACACTTGAATGAGAATTAAACTTCTCTGTCAAGAGATAGGGGAAATTTATGCTACATGGCCCAAACAAAAAAATTTACTTTACATAAAGGGAGAGACGCAGTGTGCTAAGGGAACAGGTGGAGAGAAAAGCACTTTGGGGCACTGTTATCCGTGAATAATGACCCATCCAAGGACAATTACTGGGAGAACATGATGTAATGATCTATTCAGAGCTCACTTATAGTTAGACATCTCTAAGGACACATACTTAGCCTGAACACATCCTACCTTTAGGCATTATAAGGATATTCTAATGTAGGTATCTAAGTCACAGCCAGTCCTACCGAGGAGCAGAAGCTTCTCAAAATTAATGTCACTATTGATCTGTTTTCACTTACTTTAATTTTTTTTCTGCTTTTTAGGGTCACACCCACGGCATATGAAAGTTCCCAGTTTAGGGGTCAAATTGGAGCCACAGCTGCCGGCCACAGAAATGTGGGATCTGAGCCATGTCTGTGACCTACGCCACAGCTCATGGCAACGCTGGATCCTTTAACCCACTGAAGGAGGCCAGGGATCAAGCCTGAATCCTCATGGATACTAGTCAGGCTCATTATGCTGAGCCACAATGGGAACTTCCTGTTTTCACTTATTTTAGAAACAAACTATTCCTCTCTCTAATTGATGGCAGTACTAGCCCGGCTTCTGAGTTACAGAGATCAGAGATGGGAAATGGATTGGTCTCACCAAATGTGCGTCACTGGTCATGCTATGTTAGAGCTGAAAGGGATCGCAGAGGTTGTTCAGTCCAGTCCTTTAACTAGGTGATGGGGAGGAAAAGGTTTAAGTAGACTATATACAAAATCACATATATATTTAAAGACTTAACCTCTCTACGCAAACTGTATGACTATTGTCCTCATAATTTGCCATTTCTGCTGGGTCCGTGTCTCAGTGAAGAGAAACTAGACCCTTACGGTATATGAACTTGTTTTTTCCTGTCAGTCATTAATTAGAAAATATTTCTCTGGAGTTCCAGATGTGGCTCTGGTAATGAACCTGACTAGTATCCATGAGGATGTGGGTTCGATCCCTGGCCTCAATCAGTGGGTCAGGGATCTGGTGTTACGATGACCTGTGGTGTCGGTTGCAGATGAGGCTCAAATCTTGAGTTGTTGTGGCTGTGGTGTAGGCTGGCAGCTGTAGCTCTGATTTGACGCCTAGCCTGGGAACCTCCATATGACACAGGTACGGCCCTAAAAAAAAAAAAATTTGCCAAGTTTCTATACACATCTAGAACTGATCTTAGTTGAGAATATAACAGTGAACAGGACAGATGTGGAGCTGGCCATCAAGGTCTAGAGCTAAGAGACAAAAAAAAACCTCAAGTAAGTAGTCCAATACACTGTTTAGAAATTGTGTAAAGGAAATAAAACAAGGATGGTATAGTGAAAAACGGAGCTACTTTAGCTAGGAAGGTCAAGGAATAATTCTCAAAAGAATGGAGTAATTAAAAAAATTAACTCAAGGTAAACTAAGAAAATTTCAGTGGGCTTAGTTGAGCTCCAACCCCTGAGGACAGCCCAGGTCTGGACATTTAAGGAGATCCTAGAGCTATTCTTTTCTGACTTCCCTCAGGTTAAGGCTTCCCTATACTTCTGGGAGCCTCACCAGCTCTGCCTAGCCAAGAAGGGCAGGAGACTAGCTGTTCCTTTGGGGGTTACAGGTACAGCTGCAGGTTGTGTTCCAGAGAACTCTAGGGTCACCATTCACATGGACTAAATGGAATACAACTGCATGTGCCAGCTTTGACCAAGACAAGGTTTCCTGTTAATGTGGTTTTCCCCCTTTATTTTATGAAATACTCTCAGTTGGAGGCAGGGTGGGAATAGGGGAATAATGGTAGGAGAGGTGGGTTCGAAGAAGAGAGTGGATTCTGTGTAGTCTAATCTATTGCCCTCTAGGTAAATTCCACGATGGTGGTCTGGAGGTAGCGAGCATCCAGACATTCAAGTTTTGTGAACTTTAGCCCTATATTTTTTAAACAGAGTCATCAATGCAGAACATGAAATCCAAAAGCCTTTAGGGCCTCATGTCTAGTTCTTTTGTTCCAGAAACTTCATACTGTTGACAAAACTTCCAAATGTAACGAACAACTTGGAAAGCTTGGGTATCATTAATGCAACCCCCACCCCCACCTCGGCAAACCGAGTGATAATATGTATTTATTCACATGCCCTTTGCCCTCCCTCCTTTTCATCTCCTGGTTTTAAGCTTTCCCAGAACAGAATCTTTGATTCATTCATGCCTCCCAGAGCCCCTAGAACAGCACTGCCTTCTGTATAGTAGGTGCTTGATAACTGTTTATTCTGTCATTTAGCGTGGTAATCTGCAGAACATGTGTGATCATGAGTCAGAAAGTTTTTAGCTGAGTCCTCCCAGAAAGATTTGGCTCCTAGTTCTCCATCAGAATAATCCTCTCTCTGGGAACTGGAACCATCTGGAGGCTCCCAGCTAGGGAAGACGGAAAATCCAGTGTCAGGGTTTAGTCTGGAAACTAAATGCGCCCCCCCCTCCCCAACTCACATCCCAGTAAGATCCTGAAGCCCATTGCTTGAGGGGTAGCAGGCAGGGATGGGGGCTTCCTGGGACCCCAACCCCCTTCACCCTTAGTGGTCTGAGAACCTCACCAGCATATTCCATACATTATGTCCAGGATTCTGCCCCAGAGTTTGTATTTAAAGGGAACCCTACTTAACATTGCTTTTCATTCTAGCCTTGGAATCAGAAGGAAAATCTGCTTCATTCTACATGAATAGTGTACTTAATGACCTTTCCCAAATGGAAGGCGAGGTGCCCATAGCCCACAGTTTTAATCTAGGTCAATTTCTTTCCTAACACGAAGAACAAACAAAAATAACTTCTGAGGAAGGTGAATGCCAGAGGGCACTTGAAGGGTTCCTGGGGTACGTGCAATGTTCAGCAGTTGGTCTTTTACAAAAGTAAACAGGACTTGCCTTGCTGGTTTCTGAGCAGTTTGTGGGGAAATGTGTACCAAGCTTCAACAAAACATGGTTGTGAGGCCAAGTGCCAAATTCTTTGCGTGAAGGGCGAATCTGCGTGGGTGTAGGGTGTGCGGCCGCATATGGCTCAGATGCCTGCTGCTTGGAAAAAGTTGCAGTGCAATTAAAAGCCTTTCTGAGACTTGGCAATACTGTTAATTCCTTTGCCATTTTATGTGAGCAGGAGGATTAATTAGCATTGGCTTTATAGAGTTATATCTAAGTGCATATATTTTGGGTTAGATATTTCTTTTAGTAGATTAGTCAGACTTGTTCCCGACTGTGAAGGCCACCTCCTGGGATTCATTTGTGCCTGCCTGAATGCTTCTGGAGTGCCTGAGTGTGTTATCCAGGGCTGACACCAGGACCATCTTTAGTGAGGCTGTCTCTGTTCTTACTTTGCAATATTACTTTTGAGGAAGAAATCAGAAGGAAAATGAGGTGGGATTTAGAATTCAGGGGCGGACTCGGCCACAGAATTTCCTATATTTTTGTCCATTTTGGCAAATGACTTAAAAACAGTCTCATTTTCCCAGTTGCACTTCCTTGATATTTCTTTGTTTTTACACTTTCATAGGAGAGAAAAAGGGATGAAACCCTTTGCAGTAGGGGCATCTTTTAATGAAGCTCAGAATAGCCCTCCAGAGCTACTTACTCAAATCTTCTCATTGTTCAAATCTGAGCCCGTGAGGTTGCCAGGTCTTTCCTTCTGTCGGTTAAACCATAATTAGAATAGTTTTTCTTTGGATAGTTTTGGTGACCTTGATAATATAGTATATTCTGGAAATAGACTATGCATGATTCTCTTTCTTATTGCTCATGGTAATGGGGGTAACGAGGGTAGTTTGTCTTACTCATCTCCCAGCACTGGGCTTAGCACGTGGAGGTGTACAGTAATGTTTGTTGAATGAATAAGTGCTTGGCTTGGTGCTTGAACCATTGTCTGAAGCAGTGGTTCTCAATTTAGCTTATATGAGGTTCACCAAGATGTCTCATTAGAGCCTTTCCAGGCTCCAACCTCCCAAGTGATGATGTGGCAGGTCAGATAAAGGGTTCAGGAATCCATGTTTTTAAAACAACTTTCCTGATGGATTTGGATGCAGGTACCCTTTGGGCCTTACACACAGGGGGAAGAAGTTATTCTGAGGGGTGTGGCATTTCAGAACGTGAGAGGAAAAGTCTCTCTGAACCAGCTTAGGCTCCTTCCCATTTCTCTCCAGGCCCGTTAGCCTCCTCCAAGGATCCCATGGTGGCTCCCTCCCTCCTGTGGGGACTGTTGCTCAGGCGGTCTCTTGAGGTGCCATTCCCTAGCCCTCCACCTCCTGACCATTGCAGAGTCCGCTTTGCTACAGATCAGATTCTCGCTGTTCCTATGGAGCCACCTGAGAACAGCAAGACCATATCACACCTCTTGATCTTACTCTGGGATTATACAAATGCACTGGCAGCCAGGGTGCCTTGGGCGTCTTAGTCTGGCTTAGGTGACATTTCTGCACATTTCCTGCACTGTGCGTTTGCACAAGATACTGAGTAAGGTTAGTTAAACAAGCTTAGGTATATCAATGAGATGATGTATTTAAACTTAGCACAGCTCAGGGGCTATGACATATGCTCTGTACACTGTAGATGATTTTTCCTTCTTGAGCAGTGCCTTTCCAGGGAGTCCCTGAACCAAACTAGATTTCTCAAATATTGGAGTTGGAGTTGGATTTGACATTCACCTAAAAGTTAGGTATCAGCCTGACATAGTCATAAAACAACTAAATAGCAAAGCCCCAGGATGTATCAAGTGGGTAGTTTTTAGCAACAGTTGATGCCTACCACCCAGAGGGGTGCTGATAAAGCGAGACGGGAAGTAACTGTGTGCAGTGGCCTCCTAAGTAGACTCAGCAGGCTGATGTTCTCGTCACGCTCAAAAGCTAGGGATAGTTAAAAACACCCCTCTTACCTCCTCTCTGCCACTGCAGGAACACAGAAGGCCTTTTGTAGCAGTCAGATTTTGTTGGGTCTCATTAAATGAGTTCTACTTTCTATAATAGCATAAATGTGTGCCTTAGTGAATGGGAATAGAAATAGCAAAACAGTAAAAATGCAGCTACAGAAGAATATATTTTAAAATCTAAACTACATAGTACTCTGGGCAGAGGCTAAGATTTCTCTCTAGTTTGCCCACCCTGATTGTCTTGTTGCTTAGGGCACAGCCTGAATCAAAGAAGCCACGAGGTGTCCTTCCTAAGTCTGTGGAACCTATGACATCTGTGCACATTGGGTGGACTGCCTTTGTCTACAAATTGCCAGTCAGCCCGACTAGGAGTGGCTTAAAGCAGAGTAAAACTTACTCTTAACAAAGAGTTGGTGGTCTGCAGTTTCAGAGTTTGTTCAGCAGGTCAACCCTCTGAATTGGTGAGTCTTTAATTCCTTTGTCCATTTTTGGGTCAAGATCCCAAAATGGTCATCGCAGCTCCGAGGTTCCATTAGGAGTCCAAGAGGGAAGGAAAGGGTGTTCTCTCTCCCTTGCCAGCCCCCACCTCTCTTTCTCTGTTCATCCTACCTCTCTCCCTTCCCCTTCTTTCACTCTTCGCACACTCCCTTTCTTCTTCTTTCTTTCATACAGGAGAAAAATCCTTATCAGAAGCTTCCAAAAGGTTTACCTTACCTCTCTTTGATTGGAACCAAGTCACACACTCACCTCCAAACTATGGGGCTACCATTTTGGTGTAGACCCGTCATGGCTCCTTTGCTCGGTCTAGAGAGGGCTTCCCTTTTTTTGAACGTGTAGCCTCGTGAGTGATATCAAGACTCAATAAGCTAGAAGTTCCTTCGTGGCACAGTGGCTTAAGGATCTACGTTGCTGCAGCTATGGCACAGTTTTGATCCCTGGCCTGGGAACTTCCACGTGCCATGGGCACAGGTGAAAAACAAACAAACAAAAGACTCAATAAGCTAAGAAAGAAGAGAGGAATGGCTGCTGGGTAGGTACATGTATTAGGTTTCTAGGGCTGCTGTAGCAAAGTACCAAAAACTGGGTGGCTTAAATAATAGAACTTTATTTTCTTATGGTTCTGGAGGCTGGAAGTCTGACATCAGGGTTAGTTCCTAATGAGGGCTGTGAGGCGGAATCTGGTCCACGTCTCTCACCCAGCTTCTGGTGGGGTGCTGGCCATCTATGGCCTTCTTTGGCTTGTAGAAATCACCCCCATCTCTGCCTTCGTCTTTACATGTCATTCTCCCTGTATGCATGTCTGTTAAATTTTCCCCTTTAACAAGGACACAGGTTAGAGTGAATTAGGGCCCCACTCTACTCCAGTATAGCCTCTGCTTCACTACTCACACGTGCAGTGACCCTGCTCCTAAATAAGGTCTCATTCTCATGCACTGAGAGCTAAGACTTCAACACACAAATTTGCTGGGAGACACAATTCAACCCATAAGAGCAGTCAATAGTGTCTGCCACCATGAGGTAAAGTGGCTGGGCTGACCTGACCATGACGAGCTCAGCTGCTCTACTTTCTTGTTTGCATTTAACATTTAATTCGGTCTAAAGAGTGCTTGTATTCTTTAAATGTTAGAGAAAAAAAATGCAGTTGGAAAAGGGCAAGAACTAGAATTTTCGAAGAACATAAACAATTAAAAATATGTTCATTGGCCTTATCGTTATCACCAGTCCATCCACTTATGCAACTGCCTTGCTATACTGCGGTAGAAAACCACAGCCACTCAACTGTCAAATAATAAGAAAGTCCTCAGATAGATATCCAAGGAGCAAAATACCGTGTAGTTAGTTTCTAAACTCCATACTCATGAGAATCATTAAGTAAGTGTAATCATTTATGAAATTTAGTCTAGTGGAGTCGTAAAATGATTTTTCAAACATTTATATTCATTATTTAAACATTTTTCCCCTCGACTTGGCCATGGAGAACACATAGAAAAATCAGTTTATTCATTTCAAACATCTTGGGACTGTGTATATGTCCAAATTTATAAATATTTAAAATATCTTTTAGAGCTATAAATGTTGCTATGTAACATTTTCCTCTTAAAGCAACTAAATCTATTTATCCAGATTTTATTTTATTTTGGCCATGCCCATGACATGTGGGATTTCCTGGGTCAGGGATTTGAGCCACTGCAGTGACAATGCCAGATCCTTTAAGCCACTGTGCCACAAGGGAACTCCTCAGGCTTTTTGCTTTAATGGAAAGCTCCCTACCAAGAAGACAAGAGCATGGCATTTTCTGCTTAAAATCTTTTTTTTAAGTCATTCAAAGAGATATCAAAGATCATAAAGAATCCTGAGATAAGATTAGTTTGAACTTATTGCCACTGTTCTCTGGTGTTTGCTCATGGCCTGTGGGGCAGACAGGGAAAAGGAAGTGCCTGACCCTATAAGAGACGATGTGTGGTGGGCTGGAGGAGGCTGGTTCTGCTGAGTTGTATGCACAGTTCAGGCAGTGCTGTGCTCCCCTACCCCAACCTGGATTTGAGAAGGGGCTGGAGCTTCATCTGGGCTCTCCTCTACCTGTTGCATGGTCTTTCTCTTTCTTCAGTGATGTTATGCAAATGACGCCTCTGTCTAGGAAAGTTATCCTAGGTGATTTTTTTTTAAGGGTGGCACCTGCAACATATCTAAATTCCCGGGCTAGGGATTGAATTGGAGCTGCAGCTGCTGGCCTGTGCCACAGCCACAACAATGCCAGATCTGAGCCACATCTATAACCTACACCACAGCTCATGGCAGTGCCAGGTCCTTAACCCACTGAGCGAGGCCAGGGATCAAACCCACATCCTCATGGATAATAGCTGGGTTCTTAACCCACTGAGCTACAAGGAGAGCTCCTGTCCTAGGCTGTTGACAGGCAGGGCTACCTCTTCTTCGGCTGGACCACCAGAAAGAGTCTGGACTTTGGCAAAAATATGCTTTTCTCAAGCCCTTCCCCAGCAAAGGAAGATCTGCTAAGAGTGTTTTCACTGGATATGACCAGGGCCCTCTCCTGGATGGCAGATCCTGTGAAAAACTGAGCTCCCCTCTGCCCAGTAGCCTGTCCTCTGATGCTTTTACTGTCCTCAGGTGCTTTAACTGCCCCTGATTCTGTCACACCTCCCTCATCTGCTCTAGCAGCCACTCTCAGAGCATCCATTTGAGTCATGCTATGAATTTTCTTAAAAATTAAGACGGGGAGTTCCTGTCGTGGCGCAGCGGTTAACGAATCCGACTAGGAACCATAAGGTTGCGGATTCGATCCCTGGCCTTGCTCAGTGGGTTAACAATCCGGCGTTGCCGTGAGCTGTGGTGTAGGTCACAGACATGGCTCGGATCCTGCGTTGCTGTGGCTGTGGCATAGGCCGGTGGTTACAGCTCCGTTTAGACCCCTGGCCTGGGAACCTCCACATGCCGCGGGTGCAGCCCTAAAAAAAATAACAAAAGACAAAAAAAAAGAGATGGAATTCACATAATACAATTAACCATCTCAAAGTATACACTTTATTGGCATTTGTACATCCCTAATGTGCAACCATTTCCTCTATCTAGTTTTGTAAAATTTTCATCACTGCAAGCGGAACCCTTATACCCTTTAAGCAATCACTATCCATTTCCCTCACCTTCCTGACAACCACTAAGCTGGTTTCTGTCTCTATGGATTTACCTATTCTGAATATTCATGTAAATGAAATCATACAACATATGGCTTTTTTTTTTTTGTCTTTTTGCCTTATCTAGGGCCGCACCCGTGGCATATGGAGGTTCCCAGGCTAGGGGTCTAACAGGAGCTGTAGCCGCTGGCCTTCGCCACAGCCACAGCAACGCGGGATCCGAGCCACATCTGCGACCTACACCACAGCTCACGGCAACGCTGGATCCTTAACCCACTGAGCAAGGCCAGGGATCGAACCCGCAACCTCATGGTTCCTAGTCGGATTCGTTAACCACTGAGCCACAAAGGGGCTTCCAACATATGGCCTTTTGTGTTTGGTTTCTTAGCATAATTCTTTTCAAGCTTCATTCATGTTGTAGCATGTATCAGTACTTCATTATTTTTTCATGGCTGAATAATATTCCATTGTGCTGATGTAGTACAACTTGTTCATCCATTACTCTGTTGACAAACATTGGTTTCCCTCTTTTAGCTATTGCTATGACTCTTTTTTTTTTTTTGGTTGTGCCCATGGCATGCAGAGGTTCCCAGGCCAGTGATCAAACCTGTACTATAGCAGCAACCTGAGCCACTGAAGTAACAACACTAGATCTTTAACCTACACGACACAAGAGAACTCTCTACCATGACTTTTTGCAAAGGCTGTTTTCTTTGTTTATTTCCTTTTTTAGGCAGAGAACCACAGGTTAAGATCATTAACTGTGGACTCCTAAGAGTCTTGAAAAGGTGGCAGGCGCACCCCTAGACTCTGTGGCCTGAGCTTTGACTGCTCCAGAAAGCATTTGCCTATCTGTTTTGCAAAGAACTGTCTGGTCTATTGACCACCTGATCAGGACTAACAGCCCTTTTGCCACAGGGCGATCTTCCTCATGTCAGTAGCACTTGTTTATCTATTGGATGAATTGGTCTCATCTTCCTTTCAAATGATTCAACATCTCCCTTACCTGTTATCTTTCCTGTCCTGGAGGCTTGCTTGTTTTCACAGCCCTTAGATTTCTCCAAGGACTCAGAGCTGCCTGTACTCCAGGCACAGAGCTAGGATTCAGAGGTTGGTAGAAGCCCAGTAAAGCAGCTAGCCTTTCTTGGCATTTGAGTTTCCCTCACTTGAAAGTGGGGCCCGCAGGAATGTTAAGCAGCCTCCTGGTTTTACAAATGCTGAGTGCTAAAAAAAAAAAAATTATGTGCAAAATGGAAGGCCTAGGTGAGTGTGATTTTTAAAAACCTCAGCTGTTGGGCTCCCCGTGGTGAAGGGCAATAACAGACGGCCATCCTGCTGGACTTTGAATGATGGGCCATAATTCTGCTTGGCCTGTCTGCTGACTCCACAGGCCATTGGAGCCCTGTCTTAAGTTTTATAATATCACCAGGACACCTGCTGGTGTTATAGCCCACATCTGCCTAAGAATCTCCTCTGTCAGTTACAGGGAGCGTGTTCCTATAAACCAGTACCGTGGATGGCCAGCCCGTAAGGCTAACACATGTTTTGGCTTATTGTACTTGTTGAGACAGTTTAGGATCGCCCAGAAGGGATCCTACACTTTTGTAAAGCCCCAATCTGTGACTTGATTAAGTGATAATTCTTTAAATGTGCAGAATGATTTTCTGCCCCAAACTCCAGATGGGCCTCCTTGACATGTGGGAAAACCACTGTTGGCTTTGTCATGCCTTTGGGGGCTTTGGCGGCTTCTTTTTGCCCATGTCACTGATACCCCTTCTAGTTTGTACTTGGAGCATTACAAGAATCAGGAGACTGCCTTTCAGAGGAGATTTTAGCTCCATTGTGGGTGAAAGAAAAATGTATCTTACCCCTCCCCACCAAAACATGCTTACTGAAACCTATAAACCCTTCCTGTCCCTCTGAGGCTTGATTCACCTGTTTATTCAGGCTTTTCCTGAAGCTGGGGTGATTGACATGGTTGCGTGTGATGGAAGGGCTATGTGGGTGATATCTTGGCCACTGTGTTTTAGGACAATGCCCATTAGCTCAGAGCTTGGAGAGAGAGGAGGTTTTCATTCCAGGCTTTGTGCAGCTTTATGAGAAAAGGAACACAAGGAAATCTTCTGACTCCCAAACTCTCCTGAAGACAGGGGACCGAAGGTGGCACTCTCTCCCCTCCACTCCCTCCAACCAACCCCTCCTCCATCTGCACTGCCCCCGTTTGCTTATAAACAAAACAGAAATTCTTCCCTGATACCTCCCTCCACATCATCACCAGGGCACCTTCCAGAAAGAACATGGGGGCCAGCTCTGAGAATTCCAGGGTGACATGCTTTCCTTGTGACCTGCGGTGGAAGGAATTTGGGGCCTTGTGCCCACAGTCTGATGGCAAAAAGATCAGCTAGTATTGAAAACAGGGTGGGGGACCTGGTCCATAAACAGGAGGAAGTAATATTTGTAGCTGCTTTTGCAGCATGATTAAAATGGGGAGATCTATACTGGGAAATGCACCCACACCCACATGGGACTCACCCTGAGTCCACAGTATGAGTGTAACCTTCTCCCGTCCCTGCCCCCGCTCCTGCTGCTGCCTGTCTTTCAGCGATGACTGGCCCCAGACTGTCCAACAAGCTCACAGCCTAACAGTGTGAGCTGGGCAAAAGCAATCAATAAGAAACGTTTCTCTGTGAAATATAATCTGAGTCCCTGAGGTTCTTGGGCCTGGCTGGAAGGAGGCAAGGCTGGTGGGGAGGGTGCACCTGCTCCCCCTCCCCAGCCCTGCTCCACGCCCTCTGCTGGGCCAATATGCAGGCTGACTTAACCGACCCTCCCCGTGAGCCTCTGAAGTAGGAATTATTATCATCATCTTTTCTAGATGTAGAAACACAGTCTCAGGGAAGTTAAGTTTATTTATTTCATACTCTGCTGTTCTTTGAAGGATTGAGGTAGTTAACAAAAGCGCTTAAGATTCAAAAGGAGGAGTTCCCTTTGTGGCTCAGTGGTTAATGAATCCGACTAAGAACCATGAGGTTGCGGGTTCGATCCCTGGCGTTGCTTAGTGGGTTAAGGATCCGGCGTTGCCGTGAGCTGTGGTGAAGGTTGCAGATGCAGCTCGGATCCTGCATTGCTGTGGCTGTTGCGAAGGCCCGCAGCTACAGCTCCTGTTAGACCCCTAGCCTGGGAACCTCCATATGCCGTGGGTGTGGCTCTACATAAAGGCAAAAAGACAAAAAAAAAAAAAGATTCAAAAGGAAAACAATAAAACTTGATGCAGAGACAAGGAGTGAAGGCAAAGCATGGAAGAATATTAAGCCAACAGAAATGCATACCACACTGGCAGGGTTGCTGGATGTGGCCATAGATTTCACTTAGGGTTTCCTAAAAGCCAGAACAGAAGGAATGAAATGTATAATTAGAAAAGTGAAGTGACTTTCACAGTAGAGGAGCCAGGATTGGAACCCAATTTGTCTGATGCCAAAGCTCATTCATTCATTTATAGGGTGTGACTTGTGCTAGTCTTGAATGGTGGCTAAGGCCCAAGTCTGGAACCAGAAGCTAAGCAGCACTTCCTGAAGATTTGGGCCAGACACATTCGGTGCCAGGTTTTTCAAGAAGCAGCAGGATGGGGCCTCCCACCAGCCCCTCCCTAGGCTATTTGGGAAGAGGACTGGGAGGTAAGGGAAGCGGTGGTCTTCCGAGCACTCAGGCCAGGTGTGTGGTGCAGAGCTGGTGTCTCACCACGCACATGGGGAAGGGGGATGTTTTCCCTTCTTCCATGCCATGTGCAAAGACTGGGAACCCATGAGAAGGGAAACTAACTGCTGGAGGTTTGCTGAGCTGCAGAACCCATAGGCTCACCCTGTGCTGCCACCAAATTCAGCACGAGGGAGGAGTCCTTGGAAAGGCCAACCTGGGCCCCTGCCAGGAAGGAAACGTGAACAGAAAGCCTGGCGCTCACATTGGTCTGGAGAGTTCTGAGGACAGAAGGCCCCCTGGAGTTGCTGGTGCCAGTCATACTTCCGGGGTTGTGGGGTAGGGCACCCAGGAAGAGGAGGGGACAGCTCTCACTCTGTCTGTTCTCCACAGCCCTTGGAGGGTAGGAAAAGCATCCCTAGAGCTTGTCTTCTTCTGTGTTCACTCTTTAAAAGGTTACTTATTGCTGAAAAGGAAAACCAAACCACAGGGCCAAATGGCGTCACCGTAGTTAAAACCCATGATACCAAAACTAGACTTAATACCTGACTTAACTGTAATTTTGACCTTCCCTAGAAATGTAATCCTTTAAAAAATTGAGTATAGTTCATTTATAATATTGCATTAGTTTCAGGTGTGCAGCAGAGTGATTCTTTTTTAAAAAAGATTGTAGTCCATTATAGGTTATTATAAAATATTGAGCATAATTCCTTGTGCTATAGTCAACAGTAAATACTTGCTGTTTATCTATTTTATGTGTAGTAGTTTGTATCTGTTAATTCCATACTCTTAATTCCTCCCTTTTGTTAACCGTTAAGATTTTTTTTCTCTATCTGTGAGTCTGTTTCTGCTTTGTATATAGATTGATTTGTATTATCTTTTAAGTTCCACATATAAGTGATATATATAGTATTTGTCTTTCTCTGTCTGACTTATATCACTAAGCATGATGTCCTTTAGGTCCATCCATGTTGCTGCAAATGCTTCATTTACGGCTGAGTAATATTCCATTGTATATGTCATAGTCTTTGTATATCACATATTCTTAAGCCAGTCATATGTTAACGGGCACTTGGGTGGCTTCTGCATTTGGCTGTAAATACGACTGCTGTGAACATCGAGGTACGGGTATCTTCTCGAATTAGAATTTTTGTTTATTCTGCACATGTACCCAGGAGTGAGATTTCTGGATCACATGGTAGTTCTATTTTTAGTTTTTTAAGGGAACTCCATACTGTTTTCTGTAGCGATTGCACCAGTTACTTTCCCAGCAACAGTGTAGGAAGTTCCCTTTTCTCCACATCCTCTGTAGCATTTATTATTTTTAGATTTTTCTGACTAAAAAAAATCAGGCCTAGATAACCAGGCCTTCTGACTGGTGTGAGGTGATACCTCATTGTACTTTTGATTTGATTTACTCTACTCATTAGGGATGCTGAGCATCTTTGCACGTGCTTGCTGGCCATCCGAATGTCCTCTTTGGGTAAATGTCTATTTAGGTCTATTTTTTGATTGGGCTGTTTGTTTTTTCGATATTGAATTATATGAGCTATTTGTGCATTTTGGATATTAACCCCATGTTAATTGCATCACTTGTGAATATTTTCTCCCATTTCATAGGCTGTCTTTTCATTTTGGTGATGGTTTCCTTTGCTGTGCAAAAACTTTTAAGTTTGGTTATGTCCCATCCAAAATGTAATCTTAACCGTTCTTGAATTTTCTGGTCAGATAGGCCCTCTTCATTCTTCCCCTCCCTCAGCTCCCCCAGAAGAGGCAATCAGCATGATAAAACCCTTGCCCTCCCCTTCCTTCCCAGAAGAAAATGTCTTGGCCTAAAAAAGAAAAAAAATTATCTTCTTTTGCTAATACCTCCCTTGCCCCCCCCCGCCACACCCTTTTCTTCCTATAAAAACTTTCCATTTGAGCCTGCTTCTCTTTACTAGTTGGGATGCTTCCCCGTTCATGAATCTAATAAAGTCAATTAGATCTTCAAATTTATTCCTTTGAATTTTGTTTTGTTAACCTTAGGTAAAAATAAAATCCAAAAAGCAAAAAAATCAAACAAACAAACAAACAAAAACAAAACCAAAACAAACCCTCAAACATAGAGGCTTTGAGGAGGTTTTAAAATCCACCAAGTCCTCAGTTTTGTCATCTATAAAATGGGCACAGGACTCCCACCCCAGGCCACCAAGGTTTTGGGAGACTTCGCTGAGACCAGCATGAAGTGTGTCTGACGGTACTGGCTCACACAGGACACTCAAAATGTGATGTGAAAGCTATGTCCTGTGATCGATCATCCTTTCATCACTTTTTGTGCTTCTTTGCTCTGAGTCTGTTCAGTTCTGAGGAATCCCTAAGATGTCCTGTTTTTATGGACTGCAGCCCTCTCTCTTTAGGCCTATTGGTTAGAATGTTCAAGAGAATTTTAAAAACACAGATTCTCAAGCCCTGTCGAGGAGGTTCTGACTCTGTAGAGTGGAGAGGAGGAAGCACCAGTTTTAAAATCTCCTCAGTTGATTCTGATTGAGTCAGAAATGAGCACTTCTGCCTCGGGCTATACTTGAAAATTCTGATCTTGGTTTCCTTTTGTGTGGCTTGAACTGGGTGTCAGCCACTCCCTGTTCAAGTGTCACTCCTCTGGTTCTACAAAATGTGGGAAGTTCCCATGAGGTTTTCACCTTCTCCGGAAAGGCAAAATTACTTCAAAAGGTGGGTGCTAAGAGCCTTGACTAAAGGCTAACACTGCAGCTCAGACTCGTGCCACCCACCTTTCAGGGCCCAGAAAGAACGGGACTCAGCATAGATTCTTTTTGATGAACAAGAGGGTAAGGATGGGGGAGTTCCCGTTGTGGCTCAGTGGGTTACAAACCTGACTAGTATCCATGAGGACGCGGGTTTGATCCCTGGCCTCACTCAGTGGGTTAAGGATCTGGTGTTGCCTTGAGCTGTGGTGTAGGTTCCGGATGCGGCTCGAATCCACCTTGCTGTGGCTGTGGCGAAGCCAGGACAGCTAGGGAGAGAGGTGGTATCTTGAAGAAAGAAGAAAGAGGGATGGAGGAGGAAGATGGTCATCCTCACTTAATAAATATTTTAACATCATTAATTTTTTTATTTGTCTTTTTGCCTCCATAGCCTGGGAACCCGCGGCATATGGAGGTTCCCAGGCTAGGGGTCTAACAGGAGCTGTAGCTGCCGGCCTTCGCCACAGCAACAGCAACGCAGAATCCGAGCCGCATCTGCGACCTTCACCACAGCTCACGGCAACGCCGGATCCTTAACCCACTGAGCAAGGCCAGGGATCAAACCCGCAACCTCATGGTTCTTAGTCAGATTCGTTAACCACTGAGCCACGATGGGAACTCCCATCATTAATATTTTTAACATTTCATTTTAAAGTAATTTCAGACTTACAAAAGAAGTTGCAAAAAATCTTATAAAATATCCCTATACCCTTTGCTCAGCTTCTTCAAATATTAACTTCTTAAAAACCATAGCCCACTGAGCAAAACCAGGAATATAACATTGATATACTATTAATTAATCTACAGGTTAATTCCATAGAAGTCAATTCAAATTACTTTAAAATCAAATCATTCGAGTTTCTCCAGTAGCCCCACTAATGTCCTTTTTCTGGTCTAGGAGCCAACCCAGGATCCCACAGCACATTTTGTCATATTTCCTCAGCTTCCTTGAGCCTGGAATAGTGCCTCAGTCTTTTATGTTTTGCAGGGCTGATGCTTCTGAAGAGTGCCAGCTAGTTATTTTATAGAATGTCTGTGAGTTTGGGTTTGTGTGATTTCTCCTGACGAAATTTATTCATTTTTGGCAAGGATACTGTAGGAGATAATATTCTCTTCTCAGGGCATTGTAAGAGGGTGGTTCGAGATTAGAAATTTGCTTTTCTTTTTCCGTAGAAAACATCACAGAAGAAAATATGCTGATTTTAACAATTAACATTTTTTAAAAATAACGAAGAAGTGGCATTCCATCCGGAACTGGTGCTGTGTGGATTGCTGCTCTGCTGTGTTGTGCCATCTCTTAGCTCGAGGGCTCAGCATCTCAGGCTTCCTTCCTCAAGCTTGGCCACCTAGTACGTGAGGTTTTCTCTTAAGAGAGGTGAAGTGCTTTGGGAAAGCTAGGTACCATCTCTCATAAAAGTGGGTCTAAAAAGCAATACAAAATAGAAAACTGTAATGAAGCACAATTTTCTTTAGGGAGAAAATTGGATGTAACAAAAGGAACTGAGTGTGGTTGAAGAAAAAAAATCTACCTATTTCAGAATATCTAATACAGAATGCAGAAGTAACCCCTCCCCCCCCGCCACACGCACACACAAAGGGGTCATCATTTTAGTTTGATGTAAATTCTGTCTGATTTTCTCTCTATTGTCTTAGAGGTTAATGTTTTCACCTAATACATTGTAATCTATCTTAATAAACCAGCAGCTTGCTAACCGATACTGGTGAGGTCACGTTACCTTTTTGGTACTCACAGTTTCTTTTCTTTAGATATAGCAGTGGCTACCTGCTTTTAAGAATTTCTCTCATTTCTCACCTTGTATTTTGGGAGCATCTTTCTCCAGTCACTACCCCAACTGTCCTCACAATTCTCCTGCTTTGATGTCATGACACTGCTGTCCATTGCCCCCACCGCCCATCCCAGCCATCTCTCCTCCAGCCCTGTACGCCTTCTCTCTTTGCACCAAAAACTCCTTCCCTTTTCTCAATCTCTTGCCAGTGTATCACTCTGGTTTCTTGGCTTGCTGATCACACGTGGCTCTGCTCTCCTTCAGGTTTGGATCTTCCTTCTCTGAGTCTTCTGGTAACTGCATACCTCCTGCAACTTCAACCCTCATATTGAGCCCTAATTAGGAACCTGTCTGTATTAGTTTCCTAGGGCTGCTGTAGCAAAATGCCACAAAGTGGGTGGCTTAAACCAGAAGAAACTTATTCTTAGCTTTGGGGGCCAGAAGCTGAAATCAAGGCAGGTGCATGCTCTCTCAAGGCTCTGGGGCAGAAATCCTTCCATGCCTTACACTGGCTTCCACTGGTTGCTGGTCATCTTTGGAGCATCTTGGTTTGTACACACATTGCTGAGATCCCTATCTCTATCGGATTTCTTCTTCTTCATAAGGCCTTCTCCTCTCGGTGTGTCTGTATCTCAAATTTCTTTTTCTTATAGGGACACAGTCATTGGAACTGGGGACAATATGACCTCTCCTTAGCTTTGCTAATTACATCTGCAAAGATTGTATTTCCAAATAAGTTCACATTCAAAGGTTTCAGGTGAATGTGAATTTTGCAGGGACACTATTAACAGAGTATACTGCTCTAGCTACATATCACCAGTTTCTTTTTCATTTTTGGCTGCACCCACAGCATGTGGAAATTCCAGAGCCAGTGATCAAACCCATGCCATAGCAGCGGCCTGAGCCACAGCAGTGACAGTGCTGGATACTTAACCCACTGAACCACTAGGTTTCCTCTTAGACATTTCCTTGTGGAGGTACCACTTGGTGTCTCTAACTCAATATGTCAAAAAAGGAGATTGTGGGAGTTCCCGTCGTGGCTCATATGCTGCAGGTGCGGCCCTAGAAAAGGCAAAAAGACTAAATAAATAAATAAATAAATAAATAAATAAAGGAGATTGTGATCCTACCTATCCTCTAAGCAGAATCTGCTGCTACCCTCTTTTTTTTTTTTTTGGTTTGTTTTTTTTTGTTTTTCAGACTGCACTGGCGGCATATGGAGGTTCCCAGGCTAGGAGTCGAATCGGAGCTACAGCCACTGGCCTACGCCACAGCAACACAGGATCCAAGCCATGTCTGAGACCTGCACTACAGCTCCTGGCAATGTCGGATCCTTAACCCACTGAGCGAGGCCAGGTATCAAACCCACATCCTCATGGATCCTAGTCAGGTTCGTTAACCACTGAGCCATTAAGGGAACTCAAGACTTTTTTTTTTTTTTAATTGAAGTATAGTTGATTTATAATATTGTGTTAGTTTCAGATGTACAGCACGACTCAGCTATACACACACACACATATACATTCTTTTACAAATTTTTTTCCCTTACAAGTTATTACAAAATATTGAGTACAGTTCTTTGTGCTATACAGTAGGTCTTTGTTGGTTATATATTTTAGGTAGTGTGTCTATGTTAACCCCAAACTCCTAATTTATCTCTCTTCCCCACCTTCCCCTTTGGTAACCATAATTTGTTTTCTACCTCTTTGGTAACCATAATTTGTTTTCTATGTCTGTGTGTCTAATTATATTTTGTAAATAAATTAATTTGTGTCATTTAAAAAATAGATTCCACATGTAAATGATACCACATAGTGTTTGTCTTTTTTTTCTGACTTACTTCACTTCGTATGATAATCCCTAGGTCCATCCATGTTGCTGCAAATGACATCATTTCATTCTTTTTATGACTGAGTAATATTCTATTGTGTGTATGTGTGTGTGTGTATCTTTATCTCACATCTTCTTTATCCATTCATCCGTCTACTGATGGACATTTGAATAAACTGCTCCTACTGTAGTAACAAATGGAGTCACTTTCCCTCCAGTAACTCAGGCTGGAGATCTTGACATTATCTTAATCCTCTTCCTCCTTGCCTACCTTCCTTCCCTCTTCTTGATCAGTTGCCAGGATCAGCTATTTTCATATCCAGTCTCTCTTCTCACTGTTCACAGTCACTGCCTTAGTTCAGAATTTTGGCCCAAATCCCTGGAGGGACCAAGAAGATAATGTAAATAATTGAAATGGGAGCTATGACACCATAGAGTAGACTGAGAAACAGAGGTTATTTAAAAGTATTCAATTTCAGTTCTTCTGTCTCCCCGCTCACTCTCTAGAGGGCTCTCCTTCCTGTTTGCAACTTAGATTTCGGCCCCTCATTGTCTCTAGTCCAGATTACGAGAGTTTCCCAGATGTTCTACCTGAGGCAGCCCCCACCCCACCCTCTACAGAGAGAAGTTCCTAAATACAAATTAGAAGCCGCTCTTCCCTCCCACAAAGCATGCAGTGGCTTTCCGTTACCTACTGTGGGGGTTGGCCTCCAACATGGGAGCAGGCACTCTAGACAGTGCTCCAGAGGGAGACAGGAGGGAGATTCTGGACCTCCTGCTTATATACATTTACTAGCATGAAGTGTGAGGATTGACAGCTGCACCCCATCTGGGTCTCAAATGGTTGTAGATAAACCGAGGAGGAGGTGAAATTTCAGTTGGCTAAGGGTGTGCGTGGAATTCATCCTTAGGCCAGTTTATGGGAGGCCAGGGACGAGTGTAAGTACCTCATTTTTACTAAATAAGCCTTGGTGAAATGGACAAGAGGCTTAAACTTTGCTGTAAAGGCTGAAGGGATGCTAGTGATAAGGCACAAACAAGAAGCAGCTAGGTGGACACCACAGCTGAGCCTGGGGTAAGGCCTTTGTCAGCTGCTTCATAAGAGAACAACAGTGACAATCTAAGGAGACTTGACGAGTAGTTGGCTAAACAAATTCAAAGTTACCAAGAAGACTCTTTGACATATAAATTTTAATTACAAATTTTGTTAAGTAAATGTACATTGTGATTTGAGGGTGTGTTTCTGCCTGGTACAAAACCATCACAAGCAGCAAGATATTTAAATATTATAATCTGATCCTTTTTAGTTTACATTCTTCTATATCTTTTATTATATATATATATATTTAGTATGATACATGTATAAAATAGGCCAGGTATATAATTTACAAGTAAGTAAATGTATATACCTATATTAGGATCTGCTCAGAGATTTTTTTAAATGAATGACGTGTGTGATCAAAAGTTTGGAGAACAGGAGTTCCTGTCATGGCTCAGTGCAAACAAATGTGACTAGTATCCATGAGGATGCAGTTTTGATCCCTGGCCTCACTCAGTGGGTCAAGGATCCAGTGTTGCCATGAGCTGTGGTGTAGGTCGCAGATGCGGCTTGGATCCAGCACTGCTGTGGTTGTGGCATAGGCCCGTGGCTACAGCTTCAATTTGACCCCTAGCCTGGGAACTTCCATATGACACAGGTGCAGCCCTACATCCGATCCACATCTGTGGTCTACACCACAGCTCGTGGCAATGCCAGATCCTTAACTCACTGAGCGAGGCCAGGGATTGAACCCAAGTCCTCATGGATAGGAGTCAGATTCGTTTCCGCTGAGCCACCACGGGAACTCCCTGGTTCACATTCCTTAGCACTTTATGCAGGCCTTTAGCTACAGCCCTTAACTTTTTTTTTTAATAAAGATTTTTTTTTTACGGTATATTTAGGTTCACAGCGAAATTGAGAGGAAAGCACAGGTTTCTTCTATACATCCTACCCTCACGCATGCACAGCCTCCCCTAGTATCAACATCTCCTACCAGAATGGTACCTTTGTTACCAAGGATTAGACTGCATTAATACATCATAATTGTCCAAACTCCGTGGTTTCCCTTAGGGTTCTCTCTTGGTGTTGTACATTCTGTGGGTTTGGACAAGTGTGTAGTGGCATATGTCCACCACTCTGGTGTTATACAAAGTAATTTCATTGCTCTAAAAATGTTCTGTGCTCCGCTTATTCATCCCTTTACCCCCAACCTCTGGCAACCATTGATCTTTTTGCTGTCTCCATAGTTTTGCTTTTTCCAGAGTGTCATATGGTTGGAATCATATAGTATGTACGTAGCCTTCAGTTTTCTTTTTAACCTGGTCTCCACTAAATCGCTCCATGGCAGTTGGACCTTGTACCTTGTGTGTCATTTACACACTCGAGTCCTTGGCTGCAGCTGTTTTTTCTTCTGTCAGAGTTCGTTTTCATGGTCCACTCTTCTACTTCTGTAATTCTTCCCCTCTCTCCCAGGTGGGGTCAATCCCATCTCTTCCCCGAATCTGTCTTTCTTCTCAGTCCCCCTCGGCTCTTGTTCACATGCTTTTCGTTGTTATTCTCTTTGTGCATGTGCATGCGTGTGTGTTTGTTGACCCTGTGCTGGGTGGAAAGCTCCCTGAGGACAGAACCTGCGACTGTTCTTCATTCTTTGTCACCCTCATCTTCCCTTTTCTATTCCAAGGCACTTAATATCATTCATTATATTTTTGCAGAATTGCTCTGTTGTTTAAAGTTTCTTAAATTAATACTCTTTTATATTTGAGCATGGTCACATTTCCCATACAAACAATGGGCATCATTAGTAAATGAGGAAAGAATAAAATTCAGCAGTTCTGATGCTATTTCTTTCCCGAGACCTCCCAATTTTTCCCTTCAGAACCTCTTATTGAGTTAGTTTTTAAGCAATTAAACATGACAAAAGAGCAGAGAACACAATCTCAGATGGGACAATGAAAAAATTGGAACGTTTTCCATTCTGGTGTTTTTTTTTGTTGTTGTTGTTACAAAACTCTGGTTTTAAACACAATGTTTCCCTACTTGCCAATAGCTGTAATCATTTTTCCTACCTAGAAAGGCATTTTTTCCCTTTTTTCAGTTCTCTAAGACTTATATATGTTTCATCCATTTTTTAGTATTCTTTTTTTTTTGGCAAAACAAAAGCTTTTTTTTTTTTTTACTGCATATGGATAAGTTACAAATATTAAATACAAACAAATCAACTTTTGTAGTCAATATGATCTATGTTTACTCTCATCTCAGAAATGGCTATTGAAATGAACAGGATATGACAAGAAACTACTGATTTTACGCCTTTCTTGTTTGCCTGCTAACATAGTTCTGAGGTCTACCTAGAATTACATTCATTATTTAAGCTTGGGTTGCACATAAGAACCAGACAAAAAAAGTAATTTTCAACCATCTCTCTCTTGTATGTTCAAGCAAATGTAAGGACAGGAATATTTATCATGTTGTAAAAATAATAAAAAATAATACACAGTTTTGTCTAAGTGATGGGACAAAATACACTTTTAGCTCCTTTTGGCAGGAGTTTGAATCGGTACAATTTTCTGGAAAGCAATTTGGGAGAATGAATCAAAAACCCATAAATGTGCATGTATTTTGATATTACATTTCCTTTTTATTTATTTTAATTTTTTTATTTAATGGTTTCAATTTTTTCCCATTATAGCTGGTTTACAGTGTTCTGTCAGTTTTCTACTGTACAGCAAAGTGATCCAGTCACACATACACACATACATATCTTTTTCTCATATTATCATGCTTCATCATAAGTGACTAGATATAGTTCCCAGTGCTATACAGCAGGATCTCATTGCTTATCCATTTCCTTTTTAAACAATGTCTAACAATTAGACATGTTTAACAATTCTAAAGATATAGTTTTGGACAGAGATTTAGCACAAAGATGTTATTTATAAGATTGTTTATAATAGTAATAGAACTCTAGAAATGACCTACATGTGAAATAACAGGAAATGGGTGAAATAAATTACGGTTTTCCCTTGTGATAGAATACTCAGGGCCCAGTACAAATTGCACTGTAGGAGAATTTTTAGGGTACAATAGATTGCCAAGTGGCTTAAGCAGACTATAAACAGTATGTAAAGTTTGATTGCAGCTTGTTATGGCTTTGACTTTCCAGCTTTCTCTAGTCTCACTCATTCATCCATGTTCCCCTCTATTGATTTTTTTCTTCCTTTTCTGCCTGTTAGTCACCATTTTGCAAGGATTAGCTTTTTACTCCCCTCTCAAGAGTGTCCTTAAGCTTATTTTCCCTGGAGAGGGAAAAAATAACTTTCCTAAAAGGAAATATAATTTGTAGAAAATAATTGTACCCACACCAAGGATAATAACATTTACACTATTATGCTGAGTGATTTAGCTTAGTGTCTGAAACCTCCACATTTCTTGTGAGTGTGATCTTGTGAGTGCATGACCAAGTGGCCATTAAAGAGCCCCTTCCCTCAACTGTCCCTCCTCTCTGCAATGAGGAGACAATTTGAAATACCAGTTATTCTGAAATGAAAAAATTTCTTGTAGTCATGAAAGGATATATTGCACCTCTGGCCTATGCCTTTGCTCCTTACAAAGAATGTTTCAAAAAAAATTCAGTTTATATTAGAAAACTTATATATAAATGGAGGAAAATCCCTTGAAGAGACACACCCTAAATTGTAATCATCAATGATCTCTAAGTGACAGGTATGTTAGTTATCTATGGCTGTGTAACAAATTGCCTTAAAATTTAGCAGCTTAAAGCCACAAGAATTTATAATCTCACAGTTTCTATGGGTCAGGAATCTAGATGCAGCTTAGTTGGGTGTCTTCTGGCTCTAGGTCTCTCACAGGAGGCAGTCAAGGTTGTGGCTGGGTCTTAGAATCTCAAGGCTCAACAAGGAAAGACTGTGTTTGGAGGGAGGGGAAGAGAGGCAGAGAGAGGGGAGAGAGAGAGAGAGAGATTGAGACAGAGAGAGGAAGACAGAGATAGACAGATACAGAGAGAGACAGCGAGAAAGAGAAAGAGGGAGAAAGAGGGAGAGAGGGACAGAGAGAAAATGAGAAAGAGACAGTGAGAAAGAGAGGGGGAGAGTGGGACAGAGAGACAGACAAGGAGAGAAAGAGAGTGAGAAAGACAGAGACAGAAAGGGAGAGAGAGAGAGAGAGAGTGGGACAGAGAAAGAGACAGAAAGACATAGACACAAAAGAGGGAGACAGAAAGAGTGAGAAAGAGAGGGAGAGAGGGACAGAGAGAATGAGAAAGGGAGAGACAGAAAGGGAGAAAAAGAGTGGGAGATAGAGAAGAGAGAAAGAAAGAGAAAGAAACAGAAAGAGAATTATAGTCTTTTGGTAACCTAATATTTGTGGGTCCCCAAGAGACATCGCAGTTTGGATGATGGGGTAGGAGGGCTCATAGGACTCAGCACATGTATATTCTATATAATTATAGCATATAGACTATTATCGTTAGAGCGTATAGACTATGACTTATGACAGTGAAAGGACACAAAGCAACAGCAGCAAAGGGAAAAGGTGCATGAGGTGAAGTCTGGAGGAAACCAGGCACAAGCTTCCTAGAGTCCTCCCCAAGCGGAGTCATGCAGGACACACAGAATTCCCCCAGCAGTAAGTTCTGATGTTGTGTGTGATGAAGTGCTGTTTACCAGGACCCTCATGAGAAACCCAGGGCCCAGGGTTTTTCTGGGGGCTGGTTATGTAGGCACCCTCTGCTTAGTTTATATCAAAATTCCAGACTCCTAGAATGGGAGGCGAGTGCTTAGCCTTAACACATTGCTTGCACAAACAGTTTAGGCACAGTGAGCCCTTCTTATTCAGGCAATGGCTGGGAACCTCTGGTCCTGACATCCAAGAAGCTCCCAGATGCTGGCCATAGGTCAACCTTGCAAGGAGACCTTTCTAAGGCTAACAGTCTCAGGCCTGCTTCGTTAACTCTTTTCTGCACATTTAACCTTGGAAGTGATATCCATGACTTTTGCTGTTCGTTAGAAGTGATTCACTAGGTCCAGCCCCCAGGCATGGAAGAGATTTCACAAGGATGTGAACACCAGAGGAAGGACCACTGGGGGTGAGGGGAGGGGTGGAGAGGGAGGGGACTTTGCTTTTCTCATCTGTTTTTTCTACTTTTTCTCTAACAGCCTAAAGTAGTTCTATAATAAGGAAAAGCTATTTGAAAAGCATGTTGAATTATATATATATATATAGTAGTACATGCAATGGTGGAAGAAGCACTATATTCCTTTTGGAAGAAAACTGGGATTTTTTTTAGGCTCCACCCACACTCAGGTGTGGATTCTTATGGCCTCATAACTCTTGTTGGTATTTGAGATGGTGAAGTTACTGGGAGGAAAAATTGGAACGTTTCTAATTATAAGAATAAATGCAGGCTTTTAAAAGAGAAGAAAATAATGCCATTTGCAGAAACATGGATGGAACTAGAGACTCATATTAAGTAAGTCAGAAAGAGAAAGACAAATACCGTATGATTTCACTTGTATCTGGAATCTAATATATGGCACAAATGAATCTTTCCACAGAAAAGAAAATTATGGACATGGAGAACAGATTTGTGGTTGCCGAGGGGGAAGGAGGAGATGGACTGGGAATTTGGGGTTAATAGATGCAAACTATTGCCTTTGGAATGGATAAGCAATGAGATCCTGATGTATAGCACTGGGAACTATGTCTAGTCGCTTATGAAGGAGCACAATAATGTGAGAAAAAAGAATATATATGTGTGTGTGTGTGTGTGTGTGTGTGTGTGTGTGTGTGTGTGACTGGGTCACCTTGCCGTATAGTAGAAAATTGACAGCACTGTAAACCAGTTATAATGGAAAAAATAAAAATCATTATAAATGAAAAAAAGAATAAATGAAGGCTTAAGAAAAATCTTTAGTGCTTTGGAGACAGTCTTGGTAGCAGCGGGAGAGTTGAAGTAGATAATTTATAAAATGGCAGGAAGTGGGCTGGGGAAAACCCTGTCAGACTCTAGGAAGCTTCAAATGAAGGCAAATACTATGCCTTGAAATATTTGGCAAGAACCCCTGCAGGTCATTGATAAATGCATGTAAATGTGGGGCCAGGGGAGGGGACCTCTGGAGGATGGAGCTTGGGGACGAGGGTATTTCCAGGGCTGCTCTGGTGGGAAGAGATGAGGGGAGGAGGAACTTCTTCCCTCTCTTCTTCTGAGCTCAGGATTTCAGAGAGGAAGGGAGCCTGGCCTGGGGGAAGATGGGCCTGTCATGGAATGGGTGAGTGTTACTGCCTGCTGTTCTATTGCCTGTGGTGGGAAGGATGGTGGGCGGTGGCTTGGAGATGGGAGGGGGGTACTCCTGCTGTCAGGCTTCTGGACACAGAGGGGACATTGGGACAGTACCTGGGTCACAACAGGGCATTTGTTGAGGGAGGGAGGGAACGAGAAATGAGAAATGAAGAAATCTGTAACTATTCTGGAAGCCATTCAGAAGGCTTCTCCAACATCCATGATTCCCCAAGTCTGCTCTTTTCTGCACATTGGTATTAAGCTATTCTAATACACCCTTCTTATTTGATTATGCCTATTTATTTATTTTTTGGTCTGCTTCTCCCCACCGTAATGTAAGCTCTATGAAGGCAGGGATCTTATCTTTTTTTGTGTCTGGCATATAATAGGCAGTCAATAAATGCTGTAAAATTGAATTAAAAAACACATTGATGCCAGTACTTCACAGTCATTGCCTTGCTTCTGTTCTTACTGGTATTTAAATAAAAACTGCATATGTTTGCCTTTCAACTTAGTGGATTTCATCTGTAGCCTCCATGAACTTTAAAACAGATCTGTCAATATTATGCTAAGTGAGGGAAGCCAGACACCAAAGGCCACATATGGTGTGCTTCCATTTATATGAATGTCCACAGTGGGCAGATCCACAGAGACAGAAAGCAGATTAGTGACTGCCAGGGGCTGTGGAGAGGAGGGAAGAGGGAGTGGCTGCTAATGGGTGTGGGGTTTCCTTTTTAGGGTAATGAAAATGTTCTCCAATTAGATAGTGGTAATGGTTATACAACTCTGAATATCTTAAAAACCACTAAATTGTATACTTTAAAATTTTAAAAGGGCAAATTTTATGGTATGGGAATAATATTTCCATAAAACTCTTATTAAAAAAAATATATGGGTTTGTCATTAATTTCCCGAGGCCGGGTGACTGCTTCTTTTCATGCAGTTCCACAGATAAATGAAAAGAGGTTTGTTGGCAGTGTAATGTGATACAAATAGTGTGGACACTGGAGGCAGACACACCAGGTTTGTATCCAGACTTCTTAACACTGTGTGACTTTAGGCAGGTTACTGTTCTGACCTCCTGGTGTCTCATTTCCCTGCTTTGAAAAGTGGGCATTGGAACTCTAAGACATGAGACTATGTGAGGGTCAACTTCATTAACCCGTGTGAAATGCCCAGCCCTGGGCTTGACAGCCTGACAATGAGCTAATCCTCTCCCTTTCCTCCTTCCTCAGCAGACCTGTGGAGTGCTCAGGTGAGTGGCAGAGCAAGTAATTAGAATCTGATTACTGAGATAGGATCCATTTGGTGGCGTCCAAAATGATGACTCTGCCCTTGAAGCCCCTTTATCTGCAGTGGTTCAGCATTGTTGTGTCCATTACTTGCCACGGAATGTCACCGTCCTTAGTCTCCTTTCTCATCAAATCTAGAACAAAGGCCCTACAAATGTCACTGAGCACGGCCAACAGGGTCTGGTCACTGCTCTGGAATTGGGTGCACTGTTCTTTTCCTTTCTGAGAAGGAAAGAGGTAGCCAGACAGATCTCGTTTCAGTGATTCTTGTTGGCTGGGCAATTCTGCAAATGTTTAACAGTCAGTTCTCTGGGACTTAAAAAAAGCCCTGATTGGTAATGTGTGCCAGCTTTCATGATGTGCTTTTCCCAGGGCTGACTTCAAGTCACTGAACGTGCAGTTGGGAAGATATGTGCCCAATCAGTTATCTCAAGATGTGGGAATGGGTTCCGGCATATCACTGCCTTTATGGGGTTCTTACACTATTGTGGTTTGACAGAGCTCGTAGGCAGCTTCCAGACATGACTGCTTAGGGAAGAAGGGGTTTCCTGGTGTGAATTTTCAAAGCATGATACCTCTCTTGGGCCTTCTGCCTCCTGAGAACTCAGCATGGAAGGCACAGAATTGTGAGCTTGAAGTTGGTGCTAGGAATCTGCATAGGGATTTATTGGGGAATGGGGTGGTGGTGGTTATGAGTCCAAACTAAGCCTCTTTGGGAGATGAACTTTTTTTTCCCCTGTGCCTGCATACATGTAAGTTCCCAAGCCAGGGGTCAAACCCGTGCTATGGCATTGACAGCAATTAAGGATCCTCCACCGCTAGGCTACCAGGGAATTCTGAGGAGATGAACTTTTTGAGCATGTGTGAAGTTGTATTAGAGCCTGCACACCAAGGCCACTTGGAAACCCTCAGACACTATCTCTTGTAGCCTGGCTACAATGGAGTGTGTGCAGATTTGACCAGCTCAGAGTCATTCAACTGAGGTCTGATGTTACAGGATGCATGTTAAGGAGAAAGACAAAGGTGTCTGACAAGTTGGTGGCCTTTAAATGGAAGCTTTGCAACTTCAAAGTAATGGAGCCTCCAGTTCCTCAGAGGGCTGACCCATATCATTTTGGGTGGCAGGTTACAGACCGAATACATTTCTGGCAGTAAAAGCAAATATTGATCAAGTTGATTTTGGAAATAATCCTGAATTCTGGGGCTGTTAAGAGCTTTTAGGATGTAGTGTTGGGATGGGTGGATAGTGTGCTATTATTTGCCATGAGAATAATGACTGGCTTCATGTTCTTCTCGTCAAGGACAGTGAGTTGGTTAGAGCAACTTATCTGCTATAACAGACTGCAGTGGTTTAATACAAGCATTTTATTTCTTAGGGCTTTCTTCTGTTGCCTAAAAGTGGGGTGGCTCTACTTGCT
Organism: Catagonus wagneri; assembly: GCA_004024745.2. Classification (NCBI taxonomy): domain Eukaryota; kingdom Metazoa; phylum Chordata; class Mammalia; order Artiodactyla; family Tayassuidae; genus Catagonus; species Catagonus wagneri. Next base: position 6,219,345 of record PVHT021183527.1, on the reverse strand, counting down.
GTTGGCATTTAGGGATACAGGTTGACAAAAGCTCTGCTGTCTTTAATATATGGCTCCCAACGTGGCCCTGCCATTGATACCCAGCCAGCAAACGAGGGAAGCACAAGTAAAGAAACACATCTGTTTTTGAAACACATCCATTCTACTCACATTCCTTCATGAGCTTCCTTTGCAAGAGGAAAAATGCCTTGAACCGAGTGAGCATTAATTGAAGAAGTCCCTCTGGATTTATGACAGGTTCTTTGATTTTTAGATCACCAAGTTTTCCCTGGCTGGGTCGCTACTTCCCAAGAACAACTCTGTACTATGGAGAGGAGCAAAATCTTTGGTGTGCAACAAGCTCTGACTGCCATAGACAGGAACAATTCTGTGATCGGCGTGGTGCTAACATAGGGCTTTCTTTTGGTGAGACTACCTTGACTTAAACAGATTGGGCAAGTTAGAATTTTGTCTCATAGGTTTTCCTTCCAGGGAATATTTAGGTGAGTCAAGAAAGCATGGTCCTATGTTGAACTGATAGAGTACCAATAATTGCATTTGGTCTCTGTTCTCCTAGTGGGACAGTTCTTGATGTGGGAGCACAAGGTGGGAGAAGGAACTAACCTGGGTGGAGAGAGTTCTTGCAGCCCAAGCACCCCTGCCCGTCCTTCCACAAGCAATTTCTCCAGGTCTTAGATTCCTAGGCTCTTGTTAAACCTACTAATTTAGTAATTCATTGCCCTGGGGGTTTTTGTTGAAGCCAGCATGAGTAATAGTTAAGGCTTCCTGGAATCTATTGGGACAAATAAAGTACCCCACGCCTCCCCCCTTTCCTGGCCCCCTACAACTACAGCTACTTGCTAAGAATTCAGACCTCATCCATTTCTTTTCATGCCCAGAGATTTCTGAAGATGTGTCTTCAGGTTTAAGCCTTCAGACACAATGACTAGTAGATGAACACACTGAAAACTGCCTTTTTCGCCAGAGGGAACATCTGTGCCTCACTGCTTTGCACACGTAGTAGGAAAGTGACTCAGGTCATTTGCCCTCATTTTACAGAAAAGCAGACAGATAATTTAGCATGTGGCAATCAGGGTAGACTTCAGGTGTATCACCAGACAAAGACCCACTGACAATGGCCACAGAAAGTGGCAGAGGAGGATCTCGGTCATGGCTTTCCTGCCTGAGTACCGTGCAGAAGAATGCGAGTCTTTAGCTACCCCCAAGAAGGTTTGTGTTCAAATATGAAGTTCAGCAGCTAGACACCCTTGGGGTTCTTTTGATGATGTTCCAAAAGCCACGTGGTGGGCTTTAATATTTGTGCCTCTAGACAGTTTTTCAGGCCTCCCAAAGGGAATCATACATCAGTATCGCCAAGTATTTCCAGTCAGCTCAGGAACTGGGGCTTGAAAACATTGAAGGACCTGAACTGAAGATCCATCTGCCCATCTCGCTCTGTGTTGTCTTTCTGTGACTTCTTTTTCCTTTCGTTGCTGTCCTTGCTGTTTATGATAATTAATTTCATGTGTCAGCTTGACTCAATCACAAGATGCCCAGATATCTGGTTACAGATTATTTTTGGATGTGTCTGAGAGGGTGTTTCTGGAAGAGGTTAGCATTTGAATAGGTAGACCGAGTAAAAGGGACTGATTTTCCCAGTGTGAGCAGGCAGCCTCCAATCTGTTGAGGGCCTGAATAGAACAGAATAGTGGAGGAAGAGTTGATTCACTCTCTTCCTGCCTGACTGTTCCAGCCAGAACATCAGTCTTCTTCTCTTGGCACTCCTTGTTTTGAGGCCTTCAGAGGCCAGCTGGATTCTGTACCCCCTGCTCTCCAGGTCTCAGGCCTTTGAACAGTATGACTGGCTTTCCTTAGTCTCAGGCTTGCAGACGGTGGGTCATGGGACTTCTCAGCCTTTATAGTCACACGAGCCATTCCATGTAGTAGATCTCTCTCTATGTGTAATCTCTTAGTTCTGTCTCTCTGGGGCACCCTCACTAACACAGCATTTCATCTGTGTGAAGCCAGTGAGAGAGGATGACACCCAGATGATGGACCAGATCGCAGACCTTGGACATTTCTAGAGTTAGCCTTGATCAGAGGTATCTAATTGCAGGGGTGAGAATATGCCTCCAAGCTTGTTTTCTTCTACATGGTTGGGAGGGTAAATCTGATGGCTTCCACAGGGGTCCAGCTATGTGTAGTTGCCTGTAAAGACTCCAAGTGGCTTCTTCTTATGGGGTCTTCACTGATGAAATGCATTTCCTGCTCTAGTCAGAATGAACAAAATCCTGATCCTTAGCAGACTGGATTTAAAAATATTCAGTCATATTTCTTATTTTCTCTGAGCGACAAATAATCTACCTTAAGTATTTCCCTTGGAGCAAAAGTTGAATGTGGAAGAATTCTAGGGTATGGAATCCTAGGGTATGAATCTAGAAGAATCCTAGGGTAGAACCCAGGTATGGCAAACAGATATATCACATGTAAGTGCCAGTAGATGGGTTGTCTCTGTCTGGAGAGTTATGCTGAAAAGAATTTTGATGCTGTATCCAGTTTCAGTATGAAAGACTATCACAGTTGATTAACAATGTCTGTCAGGGGTACAGACGTCAAGAAAAATGGCATGTTTGCCACGTCCATTCATTTAACCACCGAATATCAAGTGCCTGTTTTACACACACACACACACACACACACACACACACACACACACTTATGACACTGCTTTAGTTGCCAAGTCTCTTTTCTAGGTGCAGGGGCATTGTTCTAGCAGCTGACTCTATCTGCTGTCCCTGACTGACCCATCATTGTACCAGTCTGGGAAGGTCGAATGATTCATCTAGAGGCCACAAAATTAGTTGGTAAGAGTCAATGGGAACGCAGGACTCTTGACTTCCTAGTTGTGCATCTCGTGACCTTCTCATCATCACCTGGGTGAGCTGATTGTGAGCATTTTTATTCTAGGCTATAAATTGCATACAATTCCTTGACCTTCTTGTATTTCTTTGATAAAGAGTTGATCTTCAACTTGGGCTGTAGCCCAGGAATAAGGAGATTTTTTTTCCTTCTCTTTTGGAACCTTGCATGCTGAATCACCTGCCACTTCTGAGAATGTAACAGAGTCAGCAGTGCCTGTGGAAAATTCTTTTTTATTGGCAAAGAGCAATGTGGTATTTAGTTGAAGCAGGACATTATCCAAAGACTATGGGCGTTGCAGAGTGCCTAAGGTGGGTGGGAGCTCCATGGATCAAGGTATCAAATAGTAGTTGGGTGTATTTTTCCATGGCTGAATTCCAGGAAAATTTTTCCTGATATGATTTCTATTGTTCAAAATAAGCCTGTTCCTGCCTAGGGCTTGTGAGTGTAGGCATGTCCAGATGGGTGGGTGGAGAAGCACTTGGGAGGAGAGATTATTTTTTCTCATTAGGGTCCAGTTTATTCCACCAGTTCCTGAGCTCACTTTATCCCATAGTTGGGGGAAGGGTGTGTGCCTCCCTGCTGAGCTTTTAATCTGAACTTCAAAGCTTTGCAGAACAGGCTCCTCTATCTTTTTTTTCTGCTTGGTCTCCATGGAAAACTGGTGAGATCTGACCTCCTCCCAAAGTGTGCAAAGCAAAGTAACTACTCAGAGCTCTCTGGGCCCTGATTGTGAGTCCAGGAAGATGGAGCTTGAGCCACTTGTCTGATTGGCTTTGCTTCCATGTCTGTTAATCTTTCTTTCAAAGAAATCATAGAGAGGCTGATTTACATTATGATGTCTATTTAAGGATTATCGAAAAGATTTCTTGGAATTGATGAGAAATTTGAAATAGACGTTCTAAAATGCCTCTACCCACAGGACATTTTTCTAAGAAGCTCATTACTGGTCATTAGAAAGCTTGATGTAGCAGGAGTTGTCGAGCTGGGCCCAAATCCCCTTGGCCTGTCTTGAACACCCCCCACAGGCAGATCCTCTACAGGTCTAGTGGCATCCAGGCTCTCTGCCAGAGAACGTTCTCTGGCAGTGCTTGTTGGGGAGAGACTGGAAGTGTGGAACAGTTAACACCCCAGGAACAACCCTCAGCCAACGAGGGACAGGAGTTGGTGGGTAAATTCCTCAGCTCCCTTGCCAACAGTGACCAAACCTGAGGGAGGTTCTACACAGTCCCTAAAGGATCCCTATGGGATGGAGCTCCAGCTCTTTGCAGCCTTAAGTTTCTCATTTCTTCCTCTTCATTGGCTTGCCTCCCTGCCCCATCTCAATTTCCAGCTCTGTTACCATGCATGCCAGTCACTTCCAAATAAATACCTGCCTCCAAATCCTGGCCTCAGGCTCATGAGGGAACCCAAATAAGGTATGATAAATGTCCAGAGCTTTGCCTGCTAGAACTAGAGTGTCTGGAAGTGTTGGTTATAACAGCTGTGGAGAACTTGCAGTGTCACAGTGGCTGAGATGTGAGAACTTGCTGTGGTCCAGAGCCTTCTCCTGTCTATGCTGTTGGAAGGTAGATAGATGTTCATCCAGCTGGGAGCTGATCTTCTCTGGGGTGGAGTAATACAGTGCCACAGTGCAGACAAAGTACCATTTGCAACTCCACGGGGAAATCAAATGGACTTGCAGAATTGATATTGTTACTAAACATAGCATTTTCCCTGACAGTGATATAGGATGGGTGCTGGGCCTCAGGGGCACTAGAACAAACCCATACCATTCATCGAAATACCAGGTGGTGTCTGGATCAGGAGAGCATCAGCTGGGTGTTGATGGGTGGTGCTGGGTTTGGGAAGGAGAGGGGCTTGCAGTACCCCCTCTGCTGGGGTGGGTGTGGGGAGAGGGTATGATAAAGATAACCTGTGGTCTGGAGGAGCACACGGTTTCTTTTCTTTGTGAAGACTGATGTCCCCATGCCCTTTGGGTAGCTAAAGAAACCATCTCCTAGGAAGTGCCAAGTCTCAGGTCCTGCAGTCTTGTTCTGTGGTGCACAGAGTATTAATGCTGTCATAGGTTTGAGTCACACTGAACTGTGGTCACAGCCAAGGAGACTGACCTTTCTCCTCTTGTCATATCTCAAGACAAATTATCATGGGACTTCTTGAGCATCTTTCCTGTCCTATTTTTAGACAGGAAAAATGTATATGTCCTGTATTTTAAATGGCACAGATAGGAGGGAGCTGTCACTTGTCCCCTAGCCTCAGGCAAGATGGTGGAGTAGCCGGGTTAGAGCACTGGGCTGCCCTGGCTATAGCATCACTCTGACCTCTGCTTGGTGATAAGTACAGGGCTGAGCTCAGTCCTCTTGGGCTGCCAGAGACAGGAGGAGAAAGAAAAGGGGGAAGGAAGGAACCCTTCTGAAAGGAATGTTTTTTATTTTTTATTTAAATTTTTTTTTTGGTGGCACCCACAGGATGTGGAAGTTCCCAGGCCAGGGATCAAATCCACACCACAGCAGCAACCAGAGCCACAGCAGTGACAATGCTGGATCCTTAACCTGTTGAGCCAGCAGGGAAATGAAAGGAGTACTTTTTATTTGAGAAAGAGCGGGTGTTATGTTCTGGCCTGTGACATTCCTGTGACATTCTTCCTCTGGCACCTTTCCCCACAGTGCCACCCCGTGTCTGTCCTTCTCTGCAGTCTCCACTCCTCTCCATTCTTTCAGGACCCAGAGAAGCTGAGATGTGAGTGATTACTAGGAGGTGATCACATGCTTTGGGTTAACATGTTGGTAGTGATAATAGCTGGTGTTTGTTGTAGGGAAGTCCGTTAGCTGATGTTTGTCGAGCGCCACTCTGTACCAGGCACTTTGCGAAGGGCCGTGTAAGGATTATCTCATTGAATCCTTTTCATAATCCCAGAACTTAGGAAGTATATTTTATAATTATTCCTTTTTTAAGATAAGAAATCAAAGCACAGATAAGTTAAATAACTTTCCAAGGCCATGCAACTTAAGCTGTGGGGTCAGTACACAAACTCCATGTTTTCAACAATTGTTTATGTATTTAGCACCTACCACATGATAGGCACCTGCTCTAGGTGAACAAGGTAGGCAGTGTCCCTGCTCCTCTTCTATCAGGTCAAGTTAGATAAAAATCTAAGAAGGGAATGTATTGAATCTTCAGGTAGTGATTAGTGCCATGCAGAGAATTAAACAGGCTGATATGGGAGTTCCCTTGTGGCTCAGTGGGTTAAGGATCACTGCAGCAACTGTCATGATGTGGGTTCAGTGCCTGGCCTGGGAACTTCCACATGCTGTGGGTGTGGCTAATATGGTAGAGTTACCGGGTGTCCACTTTAACCTGGGACACCAGGGAAGGCTTCTTGGAGGAGGTGACATTTAAGCTTCAATCTGAAGGACAAGGATGATGGAGAAGAGATGTTCTGCAGACAAATAGCTGGAGCAATAAAACAGTCAAAGTAGGAATAAAAAAGCAAGGGAGAGAGACACCATGAGAGGAGGGAGAGGCAGGAGGGGCCCCTTTCAGAGTCTCCCAGTAAACATTCTTCATTTGCTCAGGGTCTTTCAGAACTTAAAGGGGCCCTGTGTCTCCCCTAAAGGAATTACTGAACCAAAGAGCCTTGTCACCTGTGATTCAGTCATGTGAGTAGCAGTGTGACGAGGATCAGAGTGGGAGCTGAGTGCGCACCTAGCCCAGTCCCCTCCTAGGTGCATTCTTACCTTACCTAGGAAGCCAGCAGCACTGCGGGGTGGGAGCCACCCAAAGACGTGGTGGGAAGACTTTGTATCAGGACTGCCCTACCACCACTCCCTGGCAGGACAAGGCCTGTGCAGCCACCTCTGGGCTTGGCGCCAGCACCTCTCATTGAAAAACAGCAGGGCTGATTGCAATGATGTTTTTCAAAGGAAACAAGGGATAGAATGTGACGTGGGTTGAGATTACAGCTCACAGCATTTCAGGTCCAGACCAGTTCCAGTAGCAAAGGTTCAAACTCCTCTCTCAGAGTGTTTCCAGGAAACCCCAGGGTATGAAACTATAGTGCCAGATGTTCTAGTAAAAGGAAAACCTCCCAGAAAAAGTAATAACAATAACAGAGGGGAAGATTAATCTTACAGGTGGGAGGGAGGGAGGGAGGGTGTGTGAGAGAGAGAGAGAGAGAGAGAGCGCACGAGAGCAAGCGCTAGAGACGGGGGCGGGGGGAGCTCGAGCAAGTGCCAGAACTCCAAGACTGTAACTAGCAGGTATCTGGGTGGTTCTGGATGAATTCCCTGTGTCACATGCCTTGTTTCTTCATATTCTGTAGCACGTCTTCCTATGATTTTGGGGGCCAATCCTTTGCAACTACAAAGGTACTGGTCCCAGAGAGGCAAGCAGCTGGATAAAAGGGATTTGCAGTTACTCATAAGCATCACGTTTCACATGTTAATAACAATACTTCTGGAGGTGTATGTGTGTGTAGATGGCATGGCCAAGGCAAATCTCACTCTCCAAGTCCTAAGCTAGAATCCTGTGCTATGAGGTGGCCATGTATGGTATATAAGTCAGTAATATTTCAGTGTGCTCGGGTGAAACAGCTGTCTCAGAAGACAGAGAAATGTGTGAGCTGTCGTGATGAACAGATGCATTGAGAAAGGTCAAGAACGTACATGGGGTGAAGAGGATGTGGAGAGAGTTAATGAAACCTTATCTAATTTGGGTACTTCAGAAGGAGGGCCAGGAAATTGTTATGTTTACACAGGTCCCAATATAAGCTTGGATTTTCCTTTACACTTTGCGTGTTCCCATGTCCTGACAAAACCATTACAGTCTGGGTGGGAGGGAGGGTTTCAGTAGGATGGGCTCTCGGAGTCTCCATCTTTTGGATGATGGGAAGGACAGAGAATGTGTCATTGATTAGTACAGGGTCAAGTAGGGACTGCATTCACAGTGAAGTTGCTTGGTGAGGGGCTGAATGTGGAGGTCAAATTCTAGCCAGCTCTGTTGGCAAAGCCGTTTGCTCAGGTTTGCAGCTGTGTGAGCCCAAAAGAAAGTACACATTTAAAAAATTGATTCTTCTGGCAAGATACCTATTTCTTTTTTTTTTTTGACTGTTTTAAATAGTTTTATTAATACTTTTTTTTCATATTAACAATGAATTTTATTTCAGTTATAGGTGTACAAAGATCATAAGTCAATACAATAGATTTTGTGTCCCAAACCCACAGTGCATCCCCCCACCCCCCAGATTGTCTTATTTGAAAACCCAAGGTTTTCCAAAATCTGTGAGTCATTGTCTGTTCTTCAAAGAAGTTCATTGTGTCTCTTTAGTTTCCACATGTAAGCGGTAGCATTGGGTGTTGCTGTCTAACTGTCTGACTGGTTCCACTTCGAATGATAATTTTTAGGTTCATCCATGTTGCTATAAATGTTATTCCGTTCCTTTTAATGGCTGAGTAATATTC